>CM055268.1:8884945-8962478 GCA_029237695.1 Conchocele bisecta | reverse complement strand
AATTGTTTATATGGCCGTAAAAATTTGGGCAGCTTTCGTGAAACAGACTATAGGTAACTCGAAACACAGGTATTTCATGAAACGTTGGATTTTCCAACTGCTCCGTAGTGATGTTATTTCGTTACGCATTATGTGCAAACTGTTTTTGAAAATTATGTTTTTATTTCCAGAACAATTTGTGTTGACCACAATGTCATATAAAGATGAACCATGTAGCAGTTCTATTAAATTGTTTATCAACAAAAGTCCGAGAACTTTATGACTGCATCGTGTAAACATTGTAAATACATGCATACACCACAATATGAAAAACGTTCTATATCGATATGTAACATGATAACGCCAGAAAAACCTGCATACCAGGGTCTACCCTGTTTGAACTTATTACAAAGTGTAAAGAAACCAGTGTAAAATTTACACATACTGAACTGACGATCTGGTTCCACCTAAAATACCAAAGTTCTTCAGTTTGTTGAGTAGATTAAATAAATGTATCAGCGAGTTGTGTTTCAGCCAGTGCACTATGTATGTGAATATCTTGCTATGACAACACTAGTCACCAATGATGTAATACTCCACTGATGAATCATGTGACTTTAAAACTGAGAATGAGCAGTCCGGAGTCGATCCTCGGCCATCAAATAGTTTACTGGAATGAGTAGCTTGGGTTGGGTGTAGCCCCACACCACACGCCGACAAACTTCAGGACATCTTGTAGCTCAGAGCTGTGGGACACCTGCAATATACAACACAGTTAGTTAATACATGTGTCTAGGAACACTTCGCAGCAGGTTAAATGCGGGATCGAACCCGTTGGCCTGGCCTTAAATGACCTTAGGCCGTTAAACACCAACAAATCAAATCAATAAATCAAATTCGGGAAATACCAACATAGGCCGCCGCATGAAATTTCAACGCTCGATTGCAATGATGTTAATATGAATAGTGTATATAGTCCCAGCTCAAAGACACATCTGCCAAGCAAAGTATCCACGAAGAAATTGTTATTTAGTCAAGTTGCCTCATCATAAAGGATTCTCATTGTGCTTCTATTTTTGTTGGCAGTTATACGCATATTAAAATATACTGTACACCCTAAATATTTCAAGCTGACTGTTCAATATGAAGTTACGGTCTATTCATTTAATAACAATTTGTTTTTAAATTTTAATTCTGAAAAATACTGTAATGGACATGCTTATCTGGATCAACAGTGTTTTCGAATATTAGACTAGTGGACTGTGGGGTTGAACTGGTTTCCACGTAATTTATCACTTTACAGTTGCCATAGTGACCGTACCTTGGTTGCCATGAGATACTTGTTCCAGTCGTCCTTGTTGGCGACCTTGCCGGGAGTTTTGAATTCCATCTTGCTCGTCAGCACCGGGTAACCTGTGAAGCAGACAGCCACAAACTATCATCTGTTCTGTAAGTGTTCCATCTATAACTCTGAGTTTGTGTTACATTACATTCAAATATCACCAAATATCCAGATTTAATATACTTAGATACTTTTTCTTAAATACATGTATTAAAACTCAACTCTGCCAAACTTTTTATTTGACTATATTTCGTCAACTATTGGTTTTATAGGAAAATTCATGTAGAATCTATCTAGCCAGGTATCGAGTTACTTTCTAAATGTTTAACCATCGTCACTCTCCAGCTCAGTTGTATCCCATGTTCAGCTCCCATAGCAAAATTGGTAAAATTAATATTTGATGGAATTTCATCAAATAATTTTTTAGATTTTATGTGCCAAAGAGTAGGTCGGCAGAACAACATTGAATAAACAGTAGCAGTGCTGTATGTCCTCACCAGTGATGACACAGGCGAGGGCGCGGACACCGGTGTCGGGGGTGATGAGGGACGCCTCGTAACAGCCGCGGTCATCCTTGGGCAAGCTCTGCTCGATCTTCTGGTCCATGGACACCGCCAGCACCCACTCACGGATGTCCTCGTGCTGCTGTGACTGTAATACACGCGTCACAGCTGTATAAACTGGAGCTATTTTTGTGACTGGAGAAATGGGGCTTATGGGATTTGTGACCAGGATAGCTCATTATCAAATAGCACACTCCTGTAGCAGGTATTTCATTTTTGGAATGGTGAACAGTACAGATCCTGGTCAGACTGTGCGGCTGTAAAAGAGTAAATGATTGAGTGATTGGGGTTTTAACATCAAATACAGACGAAAATGCACCTGTACAAGTTCAGCACTGAAATTACAACAAAAAATCTCAGCTCCAAGATATGTCCTGATCTGGTGCCAGGCACCCTGACTACCCCGGATCACGCGTGAACGTACGTACTGTGAGGTGTGACTGTTCGGGCAGGGGGATCTGGAACGGGATGTCCGTGTCCTGGAAGTCGCTGTGGTCAATCATGTCCAGGCTCCCCTCCTCTATGGCCTGCAATGGACACAATGTGCACATGTTGTTTACGAGCCATGCGATTTTGTACACCAAGAAGATGTCGGTTTGAACATTTCATTAACTTTCGATGTACATTATGGAAAATATCATAAATTTTGTAAATACATGTACATGTATTTTACATCAGAGCATTTGCTTTGAAAATTTGGTCAACTTTCACTTTCGACGTTATTTACAGAAAATATCATGAATTTTGTTAATAATTTTCATGAGACATCTTCTTAGGTACAAAATCACATCACTTGTATCATTTGCATCACCAATAGTGTCCAGTCGACAAAGGTTATCTTGTACAGTATAATGTTTCTAAACTAGACAACCGGAAGAACTTAGCATGTTTAATTTTGACAGGTTTCTGTGATGAACACCAAGTCGCAACAATGTTTTGCAGTGCTCCTATGCCAGCAATACCGCAGTGGAATCTCTTCTATTCAAACAGGGTACACTGGGACCTGGGGGCAGTTTCACTAAACTTTGTACGACTAAAATGTTTGTGCAAGTGCAAAATTATGATAGTCTGTATATTTCACATTGGCAGTGTTTTCTTGTTTATTAATGTTTATAACTGGAAATTTCAATTAATGGATTTACATTTATTGAACATAGGCTGCATAAGCAGCCTATGTTCAATAAACGTAAATCCATCAATTTAAATTTCCAGACAATCCTAAATTTGCACTTACAAACATTTTAGTCGTACGATGTTTAGAAAAACGGCCCCCCCCCCTGGTTCCTTTATTATGTTTGTGACCAGAACAATTCTCAAAGTCTGTGATCATGGCATAGTATGCATAATGATGGTCATTTCTATATGGCAAATAATGGGTGATGGCTATAGCATATCACATGTGAGACATCAGGACTACAGATAAAACAAGAAATGCGTCTGTCGAACGCGGATGCCACCTGCAGCATATTTGAGAAACTGTGACAAATTGGTTAACCGAAAAGTGTGACGGACGGACGGATGGACGGACGTTCAAACATTTGGGAGTTATGAGCTATTTGTTCTTTAAAAGATCAAAGGATTAGCTCCAAGATCAATGGAATTATGAGCTAACCGACTATAACAAAGGAATCCTTTGTTACTAACCCTTACCCTAAGCTCCTAAACCCCCGATGTTGGCCCGGACGGACGGACGGACGGACGGACGGACGGACGGAAGGTCCAAACACTATATGCCACCCGTTTCTTCGAAACCCGGTGGCATAAAAATTACATCAGCAGAAATAGAAATTATCACCATGGTAATAATGGAACCGAGTAGTGAGATAGCATCCCAGCAATAGCTGTATTATGTGGCTGGAGAAATGTGGCTTATAGGTTTTTAAACCAGTGTAGATCCTGATCATCCGCAGTCGGATCAGAATCTGCTCACTCGCCATTCCATCAATGAAACACCTGTCATAGTAGCATAGATCATTATCAGGCTACGGAAGTGTGCTATTTGATCAGACACTAAACTGGTCACAAATTCCATAAACCCCCATGTCTCCAGTCACATATACAGATGGGATCTCGGTGTCAAGTCTTATCCGAAAGACCAACAGACTTGAAATGTACATCACTCCAGTGGTGCCTACCATGCATTGAAGCTGTACTACTGACATGGTGTAACTCGCAACTCACCTCAGAGATATCGAGATATCTGTTCAGGAACACGAAGGCCATATTCTCCCAGCCGATAGCCTGCAGGAGAGAGAAAATGAATGGGTTTAACATCCCAGCGATAGCTAAGGTCATATAGAGATGGGGCCATGGTTTAAAGTCTCATCTGACAGACCAGTGAGATGGAAATACTATGAAAGTATTTTTGATGCCCAAGGCGAGGTTTGAACCCACAACCTCCGGATTGGAAGTCAGGTGTTCTAACCCCTAGGCCACAACCCATGAGAGAGAACAGATACGTACAATGTACACATATTGGACATAATAGGAGCAATTTCCTGGGGATGGACAGCACATTGGTTAGAAACAAAATTGCTACCCCGCTACATACCTCTCGCGAGGGTAGCAATCGGTTATCCGGCGTGTTTTGATATGTTAGCAATATAAAACTGTCAAAACTGTATCAATAAATTATTAATAAAGAACACACACATGCAGAAATTGGTTATTTTACCGTGTAAAGGTGTTTATCTGACATTTACATGTATATCCTGTAAATTTTATAGCTTCATTTTGTTATGTTGAATGTTGAGCAACAACAAGAGAAAAGATGGCTTCCCTAGGAAAATGATTTCCCTGTTCTATTATTTTTGGCAATTTACTAGTTCTACATCAAAGATTATTTGAATTTATAAAATATATAGTTTACTAAATATTGACCTACATACAACAGGTTTGAGTATGCACTTCGGTTGCTCACATTTTTTGAATGGGTCAAATTGTAGCCATAGATAACATATCGGAGGCGAATTATTGTAGCTACACATTGGTGTGTGCAAATTGGCATTTTATACCATCGTCAAAATCTGTCAAATCAGTTTCGTGTGCAACCAGTGGCCTACACTGTTCCAGTTCACCATTCACTCAATGAAGAGGTGTGTGTGGGGGTGGGGGGAGTGGAAGGCACCTGATTTTTTTTATTTATTTATGAGTGGTGGGGTCAAAGACATGAAAAGTTAATTTAATTACATGTGTAGTGGTTTTTTTTTTTATCAGAAACTGCATTCTACTAGTACTTCCTCCATACAATTAATTCTGGATTACCCTAAGCAGAGTGTGCGAATGTGTATTGGCATAGAATGCAATAAAACAATTGACCTACCCGACACATCATGCCAGCTTCGAAGAAGGCCTTATCTGCGGGGATAACGTCGGTGTGTCGCAGGAGGGACACGGACAACTTGGTGGCCACCGTGTCCAGGGATTTATGGGCCATCGCCGACGCCCGAGTCGCGTAGTAGTGGGCAATCTGCAACATCTGGTCAAACTCGCTGTGGATGTCCGAGTTTGCCTCAGGAACGGTCTTCATGTTCTCACACTGGGGGATACATAGAGAATACATGGAGAATACGAGGCTATTAACCCTTTCACCCCTAAGTAACTGAAATGGAATTTGATATACATGTATTACCTTTGAAACCAATCCAAGAATCACAAAATGATTTTCAGACAAGTCCAATTATTAAAACGGTTTTTTTTCATTTAAAAAATTACTTGCAAAAAGTGTAGATCCTGATGAGACGGCTCGTCACGAGCCAGCTCATCTGGATCTACACTTTTTGCCTATACCACTATACAGTAGTGTTGATGGTTGCAGCTCAAATAAGTGAATTTTTAAATTGTTTTATTTTTTTTATCATTTGTTCCCTATTTAATAAGAAAATCTATAATATATTTGTAAAAGTAAAATACACATTGAATTTGAATTATGGGGGTATAATACTCTTTAGACACAATACTTATCTGGAGCTCTGAAGACATGGTAAAGTCCACCTATAAAGATACTCTGTATAGAGTCTACCAGGGTGGTGTCAGACTTTGTATCAAGATTATCAGACTCAGCTAGAAAATGTGTAGGAATTCCTCGGCTCACGAGCCGAGGAATTCCTACCATTTCCAAGCCGAGTCTGATAAACTTGATATCAAAAGACACCAGCATAGAATGAGCAAATGTGACTAAAGCAAAGTGGCACATTCCGTCAATTCTAGAGTCAAGTAACAGCTGCAGTAATTACTCGTGATTTTCTAAGTTCGGTTATCTACTTATAAGACTACACATTCTACACATTCGACTTACATGATCCAATACAGCTATACGTTGGACAACAAGCCTACATGATCCAATAGATGGAACTACCGCCACAAATACAGGGCGGGTGGGGGGACTCACCAGGTCGAGGAAGAGGTCACGAAGGTCGGCCCAGATCCGGTACGCCTCAGGTCGGTTCAGATCCTTCATGTTGATGACGTCAGTGAAGATCCGCTTGTAGATGTTGAAGTTCTGTCACCACACAAAAATGCAGTTAGAGTAGGGGATTGCTTGATTAGTAATGGGGTTTAAACCCTTTCATCCCTCTTAAAGTAACTGGAATGGATTTTGATATGTTAATTTTGCAACCAATCCAACCGTCACAAAATGATCTTCAGACTTATCCATTTATGAAAAGAAGGTGTTTTTTTTCTCTAAAAAATATGAAAATTAGTTGCAAAAACCGCAGATCCTGGATCTCATCTGGGTCTGCACTTTTTGCCAATACCACTATACAGGCCTGTGGTGTTGAAAGGGTTAATGTCCATTTAGTAGCATGGCCAAACAGCCAGATCAGCGGACTACATGTAAGTTTAACTATTTTTTTTGTCTTTGCAAAGAATATGTAAGTTTTATATTCCCCTTATATCCCCTTTCAAACGCTGGCTGCCAAAGAAAACGAGGCACATTTGAAAACACTGAGGGCCAGAGAAGTGTGGATTTGTCACAGCTAGAGCAATGGGTGTGTGAAATATCAAGCAGAAGGAAACAGCTATTACTATAAGACATTTACCCGAGTATGTGACCTTGACCCTGGGCTTAACGGGCACAGGATTATCGTAGATTTGTCACAGGGCGGTAGAGAACCATTAGAGCAATGCGTGTGTGAAATATCAAGCAGATCCGTGCAAGGAAACACAAATTATAAGACATTTACCCACACATTAAGGTTTTGTGACGTACGGGACACGGACGCCGGTAACACTATATACCCCCCTCACCATTCGGTGGCGGGGGCATAAAAATATGTGGAGGGTCACAAGAAAATGAACCTTATGGTGGTTGGAGTTGTAGAGCTGATTCTGGGAAATTATATTTATTGGTGAATTATCACATTTTGAAACTTGAATCCAATCCAATGGTTACAAAATGATTTTCAGATTAGTCCATTTATGAAAAGAGGTGCTTTTGTTCTTAATAATATGAAAATTACTTGCAAAAAGTGCAGATCCTGATGAGACGGCTCGTCACGAGCCTGGATCTACACTGTGTGCCAATACCACTACACTACACTGTGGTGTTGAAAGGGTTAATGCGGTTGTTACATTTTAATACAGCCATCAATATGGTTCAGCTAGCAACAGTTTTACCATAATACGTTTATGAATAGTTAGAAGTAGCCGTATGTGTTGCCAGCAATCAGCACAACAGATCATGACTGAATGAGGTACATGCCAATATAGGTACATTTCATCACATAAACCCCATTATTACTTAGATATCAATTTTTGCCTAGAAATTCAATGCCTGTATTTGCCTACAGCAATAACATACACAGTCCAGGCTGATACGGCTTGTTTTCCAGTCTGATACTGAAACTTCTAGTCCGATACTGCCATTTCTAGTCTGATACCATCGTTACTAGTCTGAATGATACTGCCGTTTCCAGTCTGATACCATGTCTCGCGCGCGTATTAAACCAGTTCCTTTGGGCATGCGCATCGCGTATGTTTACTTTATCGGCTGCGTAAATTTTGACAGATGCCGGGAATTTAAATTTGTAGGCTCTGTATTTCATTATTCAATCATGGATAACGGTATAGATTTTAATATAGGATTATCACAACTGCCAGATGATTGATATTGAAATTGATATCTAAGTACATGTAATCTAAGTAATCTAAGTAATAAAGATACGTGTCCTGTTTGATATCGGCCTAGGTATCATCCCTTGGTAACTTGGCATCTAAGTAATCTAAGTAATAAAGATGTTAATACGTGTCCTGTTTGATATCGGCCTAGGTATCGTCCCTCGGTAACCTTCGGTCTCAGGCTGATAGCAAGTTACCTCGGGCCGATACCTAGGCCGATATCAAACAAGCCACGTATTACCTTTAAATAGTGCCTACCTGTGCGTTGGCTGCGGCGCCGTATTTCACGTACACATCCATTGCGGCGAGGGTGTTGCCAGCCTTGATGAGGTGTGTCGCATACAGGGCAGCATACTTGTGTAACACTTTGGGGTTCTGGGGAAAAAATAGGCAAATGGTTGTAACAAGGCGATCGCCGGGGAGCGACTCACCCACTAAACGAGGTCAAGGTCATCAAGGTCACAATATGAAGAAGTCCAAAATTATTGATACGAAGGTCACGGTCACCAAGGTCACACAAATGACACTGGGTAGATGCGATCAAAGTGACGAAGGAAGTTATTCGTGAAATTTAGTAATGATCTGGCTAACGGATCAAGAGATATTCAACATTTGGACGTATGTCCAAAATTGCTGACACCAAGGTGAAGGTCAGCCGAATTACACCGGTAGATATCCATCAATTGTGAAGAAGCTATTGCTGAAATTTGGTGATGAACCGACTAACAGCACAAGAGATATTCAACGTTTGGATGCAAGTCCAAAATCATTGATATGAAGGTCAAGGTCAACATGGTCACGGTCACCCAAATGAGACACTGGGTGGATAGCCATCAGGAGGAATTCAACATTTGGAAGTATTGACACAAAGGTTCAGGTCATCAAGGTGAAGAGCAAGGTCACCAAAATGACAGTTGATGGATAGCTATCAATGTGAGGAAGCTATTGATGAAGTTCGGCAATGATCCAACTAACGGATCAACGGATCAACAGATATGGGAAATTTCACTATGCCCAAAATTCACGTCCAAAATTGTTGACGGCATCGATACCGACGACGCTGACGATGATGACGCCAGACTTGTGACCGCTATGTCTCACTTTCCACTACCGTGGGTGAGACAAAAATGGACATTACCACATGTCCAACAATGTGACATATGCGACCAGCATAATCCCAGATCAGCCTGCACACCTGCACAGTCTGATCAGAGCCTATGATGTTGGCTATTCATGTCGACATATAGCCATCAGTACAATGATTTGTAATCATACTGTGTGACTGTGGAAGAGGACCAAAATCCACAAAGGTTGTAAGGTCCATTAAATCGGCCAACCGCCCAAATATTGATCGAGTGAGTGAATTTGGCTTTAACCCTTTCACCTCTAAGTAACTGGAATAGATTTGTATATGTTAATTTCCGGACCAATCCAAGCGTCACAAAATGATTTTCAAACTAGTCCATTTATGAAAAGGGGGCGTTTTTGTTCTCATAAATGTAAAAAATACTTGCAAAAAGTGTACATCCGGATGAGACGGCGGCTCGTTACGAGCCGGCTCATCTGGATCTACACTTTTTGCCAATTCAACTATACAGGCCTGTGGTGTTAAAAGGGTTAGCTCAAATATTGATTGAATGAATTGGGTTTTATGATCCATCATCAGTATGTCAGCTTTTGATTTGAAAATTTACAAAAATCATTTTGGATATCGTCACACATGTGGCTCTGACTGGAGAAATGGGGCTAATGGGACTTGCGACCAGTGTAGCCCCAGATCAGTCTATGTATTGGCGCATTTCTGATCAGGGCCTGCACTGTTCGCCATTCAATCAATGAAGCATCCGTTATGCTTCTAACAAGCAATATAGATTGCTATCAAGCTACGAGAGTGTGATATTTGATCACCAGCTACACTGGTCACAAATCCCATAAGCCCCATTTCTCCAGTCACAGCCACATATGAGCTCAATAATGATTCAATAAATTGTTCAGCAATACGTAAACAACGTAGGACCTGATCAAACTGTGTGGATATGCAGGCTGATCTGGGTCTACACTCTTCACAAACTTCACATAGGTCCATTCTGCTAGCTGGTATCCCATGTTTTATCTTTACCATCTGCAGTGACATTGTCATACAAACTATACACACAGCTATTGTGTTGGTCAACTGCTCTGTTTTGGGATCCTGTATATGGATCCCAATACAAAGTAGTTGACCAACACAATGAGCTGGCCGAGCAAACCTGTTGTTCTGCGGTGTCGAGGGCCTTCTGCCACTCGCCCTTCTCTATGTACATGTCCAGGGCTCCGACCACATCCACACTGGCCAGCTGGAACACAAACACACCCAATGTTATATAGTACAGTATCGATAGGACACGTTTATTGTTTCGTGGGCGAGTCACACCCAATCTTACATAGTACAGTACCGATAGGACACGTTTATTGTTTCGCGGGTGAGTTACACCTTGGCGATCACTTTCTTTTCCCAATGGTTGACCAAAGATGTGGATACACAATGTTTAGGTTTATGTATAGTTTCAAACTAATGAGTTTTATTATTGTTATTAGTAGTAGTAATAGAACAGTGAAACATCTCTAAACCGGACACCCTGGGAGGTCCGAGGTGCCCAGGATGTCCAGTTTAGTGATGGTCCACTGTAATTGAGCAATATGAGCACTCAAAGACGTGTGCTTTGCAACCATGAACAGATATTATCACCAGATATCAGCGATACATTCATATGAAACACACAGTCGAACCTGTGCTAAAGACCACCTCCGCATATCAATCACCTGGCTGTAAAGGCCACAATTTTGTTGCCCCAATGGCACAATTATTATATAAATGACCATTTTTCACTTCCCATGGCTGGCCTTTATTCACAGGTTTGACTGCACTAAGGTTTTCTGGGTGCCTGGAATAACACGAGCTATCAGAGAACAACATAGCTGTATTATTGGCACCATGTTGGTAAATAAAATCTATTATAGTACAGTGGAACCTCTCTAAACCGGAAACCCTGGGAGGTCCCCAGTACAGTGGGAGGTCCCCAGTACAGTGGGAGGTCCCCAGTACAGTGGGAGGTCCCCAGGGTGTCCGGTTTAGAGAGGTACGACTGTAAAACAGGCATATGACTACTTCAATACTTCAATGTGATCATGAACAGGCATTATCATCGGAGGTAAATGGCAATGAAACATATTAAAATTAAGCACCACTCACTTTTCTCTATGTCCGGCTTAGAGGGGTTCCACTGTGCATGTACTAACAACTGAGGTTGACGTGGATGGGATGTATGTGATCAGCTCTCCCTCTCTCCAACCATCCTATCATGGCATTAATAGCCAATGAGCAACAGAATGTATGGTAGTCAAGGTCAAGGTGAAACACGTGTATGAGACCTGCCAAAATAGGTCTCCCGTATGTCAAAAGCTCTTCCTCTCTCCAACCTTCATATCAATGCATTTACAGCAAACATGCAATAGAATGTATGGTGGTCAAGGACAAGCACGTGTATGAGACCTACCGCATCAGCCTTTCCTGTCTGTCTCAGCGACTCCTTGTACCGGTCTTCTACGTACGGCTCATACCTGTCAACATAAGAACATGTTATCAGAGCTCCAGCTAATGTGCGTATTGGCGTATTTTACACACTTATTTTAGCTGAATATGCATTGATGATCAACAGTGGGAGTACAAATTACTCAAAGCAATGTGAAAATTTACTTAGTTGAGCTGCAAAAAGCAAACAATGTTTGCTTTTTGCAGCTCAATTAAGTAAATTTTCAACTTTATTACAGTATACATAAGGGAATGTGTTAATCCTTTCTTCCCTATTTAATAATGAAAATCAATAATCCAGTTGTAAAAATAAAATATGCATTTAATTTGAAATCAGGGGGAACAATACTCTTTAGACATAAAGCTTATCTGTGTTATGATGTATATGTCTTACTCCTTCATTCCAGTCTGATAAAGGTCTGAACTGTTTGCCATTGTGCTAGCAACATGTAAACAAGAATGCTGAAAATGGCACCTGTCATACTGCATACAAACATTATAAAGGTGGGACTGCATTTGGAAATCAGGGTTGAACAGGCCACTATTGCTATTTTGCTTTACTACAACAAATATATGGTCTTTGGTTAGTATTGACTAGGACATGTACCTGTAGCCGATTTCACCAAACTTGCTATTAAAGCATACTTATCTAGCTAAGTATACTTTGAGGGAGTAATCATTTATTTTTCCCGAAATACATTATTTCATATAGATATTTGATGATTAAAAGTATGCAGAATTATTATACTGAATTTATTACATTATAACAGCTAATGGCCGTGATAATGTATTTATTTGTTTGTTTGTTGGGGTTTAACGGCCTATCAACAGCTAAGGTCATTTAAGGCCGGGTCAATGGGTTTAGTACTAAATCCCATATATTACCTGTACAAGTACATGTACAAATGGGGAGAAAAATCCCAAAATCAGAACTGAATATTTACAATAACAAAACTATATATTCAGCCCTGAAATCAGAATAATCCTGATCTGATGCCAGGTCCTCGCCACACCAGAATCACTTGGCCCCACCCAAAAGCAGTAGGATCAGTAATAATCTTACTACTTTTATAATGGGCAATAACCCAATTCAACTCCCAGGTAACTAAATAGCCAAAGATAAAAACGTACCTGAGGGCCAAACCAGGCAAATCGTGATTCCTATAAGGAGGAACCCATACCGTTAATTTACGCCGTCTCATTCGCCCGACCACCATCCACCGTGATAATGTAATAAATTTAGTATAATAATTTGGTTACAAACTATATTAAAATAAAAATTAACAAATTTATCATTAAATTGAAAATTTCTCCCTCAAAGTGTACTTAATAGCAAGATAAGTATACTTTACAATTTTGGTGAAATCGGCTACTGATTACTACAGGGGACCTACTTTGGTTCGAGTTCCTTGGCCACCTTCCTCGCCTTGCTCCACTCCTCAGCCATTATAAACATGTCTATGGCCTCCTTGATCAAGTCCACATTCAGATACAACTCGGCAGCCTATAATACAAATTATATCGAGTCGATAAAACAAAGACCCAAAATTCACATTATCCTACCTAAGGAACTATGCCTTATAATTCAGTATTATTTCTGACATTATTACTACATGATAATATCTCTGGCCAGTAACTGTTTCGACTCATTAGTTCAGCGTAAACTCTGTGGTGAGAAAAAAATCATTTTATTATTAGGGTGATTCCAAAATTAAACGTGGGGGGGGGGGGGGACGGCACCCAAATTATTTATTGATGGGTTGTGGTGTCTGCATGAAATTAAAATGTATGGGTGGTTGGAAATTCTAATTGATGCATGGTGGAGGCCAGTGAATAACAGTAATTATTTAATTATGGGCTCCAGTGAAAACCGGCAATTATTTAATTATGGGATCGAGTGAAACACGGCAATTATTTAATTGTGGGTTCGCAGTGTAAAACTGCAAAAAAATTAATGGTGGTATCGGTAATTACCATACGTCTCGTCAGAGACATAGAATACAGAGATTGGCAGGTTCCTATTAATGCTATTTATTGTACTAAATTTCGGGTAAAATTGAGTTTTCCGCATACATTACATGCACGTATGTACGTAGAACGCAATTCGAACTAGCATGCTTTTATAAATATGTGCGTACGTACATGTAGAACGCAAATCCAACACGCATGCTGTCTACACATGCATGGGCAAATCGTATTTCCAAAAGCGGAAGGCGAGATCGAGATCGCAAATACGCGAGATTGTAACATAAAAAAAAAATACTACCGTACCCACCCATCCACAACTAGCACATTTGCAACATATCATTTTCGGTCTAGCTGCACACCTGATGGTGTTTACAATCATCAGTCGGTAATCCATTTTCACGTGCAAAGTGTGACTGACCTTTAGAACTCGGCTGAAACGAACATACCAAAACCACGCTATGTAGTCGCTCATGTCATCGAATTGACGCATTAGCTTGTGAAGTTTCCCATTTGTTTGATTTCTTGATAAAAGCAAGATTTGGCAGCACATGAGAATCGTCTCCTAAGTATTAAGACGATTCTCATATTTTGTCAAAATATGTTTTTGTAAAGAAATACCAATATATTCAGGTTTTCTTTTCACATTTGTCCGATGACTTAATAAAACATGTTTTGGCAACACATAATAATCGTCTCCTTAGACGAGTCTAATATTTTGTAAAAACAAAATTGTTTTCACATTTGTTCGATTTCTTAGACCGTGCAAACAATTGACAAATTCAGAAATCAACAACTTAATTTGTGTTTCTCGAGTCGGGTTTCATATTGTGGCAAGGAAATACGATCGATTACACACCGTGAAAATCTTGTTTGAACGTAAATGTCAATTGTCACGTAGGCCATTTCAGTTTACCGCGTGTTACGTCAGCTGTTATTCTAAGTACGTATGGTCGCTCGTTATGGGCATTACTTTCCTTCGTTTATAAGGTGGGTCAGTAATTTTTATTGATGGGTGGTGGGGTTGACATATTTTTTGTTTATGGATGGGTGGTGGGGTTGGCCTTTTTTTTTATTGACAGGGGGGTGGGTTTTTTCTTCTTTTTAAATGATGGGTGGTGGGTTCGGTTATATTTTAAATTGATGGTTGCTGGGGGTCAACGAAAAATGTTATTGATGGGTGGTGGGGTTTGAAAAAAAGTGCCGCAATAGACGGTAAACTGTTGCTAACCCCCAATTTACAGCATAGAATCTGTGTATCCAATTCACAACTGTAACCTGCTCAGAGCTCCAGATGAGTTTTGTATCTTAAGAGTATTATGACCCAATATCAAATTCAATGTGTATTTTACTATCACAAATGTATTATTGATTTTCTTCCTTATTAAATAGGCAACAAATGATAACAAATAAAACACCTTTAAAAATTCACTTATTCAAGTTGCTTTTTGCAGCTCAACTAAGTACATTTTCAACATTATTACAGTATTTCACTATTCAATTTGAAAATCAATGCGTATTTTCACATTGCTGTGAGTATTTTGAACTCCCACTTATGATAATCCATGCATATTCTGCTAAAATAAGTGCGTAAAATACGCCAATACGCACCTTATCTGGAACTCTGCCTACTAAAGATAATAATTCCAGCACAAAAATATTTACACAATTCCCCAACGTTTGATAGGCCCGTAGCAAGTCTCTGTCCAAAATTTATATCCCAGTAAACTCCCACGCCAAATTACTTTCCGTAACCGTGAGGCGCAGTTAAAATAATTCTTAAGAAAACGGAAAATAAACACATTTTCTTGATGAATTTATTTCAAATGCTGCAATTATAAGGAATGAATGGCCTTTTTGTGGAATTTATCGGGGATATAAACTTGGAAAAGTCGCAGGAATACTGGATGAAGGCCTTCCGGCCTTCGTCCAGTATTCCCGCGACTTTTCCAAGTTTATATCCCGATAAATTCCACAAAAAGGCCATTCATTCCTATAATAAATTTGCCTCAATCCCCGGCCTACAGTGTTGTGTACTCAATCCCCGGCCTACAGTGTTGTGTAATCTGCCCTCTCCACTGACTTACAGCGTTGAATCTCCGCATCTCGGTGAGCCGCGGACAGACAATCTCGACGACAGTGGTGGCGCGTTCCTGACCCAGAAACTTGATTGCGAGGTCGCCACCCTTCATCCAGCACTTGGCCAGCAGGTCTGTGTCGTTTGTCATCTGGTTGGTCACCTTGAGGTAACACTCGACAGCTCGCGCGTACTCGCCCGATGATTCCCACTCCCGTGCCTGCTGTATCATCGAGTCCGACCCAGCGCTGAGATAAGATAAGACGAGATGATTTATTTAATCCTTTCACCCCTAAGTAACTGGAATGGATTTTGATATGTTAATTTTGCAACCAATCCAATCCAATCATCACAAAATGATTTTCAGACTAGTCCATTTATGAACAAGAGTGCCGAATGTCACAATATACGCCCGTCGAGGCAAGGCCAGTTAACAAGGGGAGATAACTCACTGTCAATTAATAGTGTTCTTGCCGTGATAAACATGTATATTGAATTTGGTCACGATCTGTCAAAATAAACAGGCTTCTTCTTCTTGCCGTGATAAACATGTATACTGAATTTGTTTACGATCGGTGAAGTAGAACTTGAGTTATTGCAAAGACAAGGATACAGAGTATGAAAATTAAAAATGGCTGCCAAGGGTCGATAAGTCATCAGAAATTTTTCAAAATCAATAGACTTATTCGTCTTGCCGTGATAAACATGTATACCGAATTTGGTTAAAATCCATCAAGTAGTACTCTCGTTATTGCGTGGACAAGCTGTGCCCGCCCGCCAGCCCGCGCGCCCGCCCCCCGTACAAGATGAATACATAATATATTTTTTCAAACGGGCATATAAAAAGGGTGTTTTTGTTTTCAAAAATGTGAAAATTACTTGCAAAAAGTGCAGATCCTGATGAGACGGCTCGTCAAGAGCCGGCTCATCTGGATCTACACTTTTTGCCAATACCACTATACAGGTCAGTGGTGTTGAGTTAAAAGTTGGGTTAAAGTTGGCAAGACAGTAACAAATGTCGAACGTGACGGGGCATTACCAGTAAATGTAGATTTCCAACGGACACAAGACTGATGGATACATACACAGCAAAATTCAAGACTGTTAAATGAACAGAGGTTTTGAGCAACCCGACCGGGCCCTGGACGTTATTATGATCACTATGTAAAGCTCTTTGAATTGCAAGCTGGCAACAAATGCTATCTTCAAAGCATACAAAAATTTTACAACCAATTTTATCATTCAACATATGGTGTGAAAATTATACAAAATTTAAATTCTTTAGATATGATAGGGCATGTGAGTAACACAATGTAAACAAAGTAGAAAATGTGGTATGTCAACACACTTAGGGCCCCTATTTGACAAACTCTTACAAAAACTTAATAATAAACAGACAGATAGACGGACGTACGACAATTAGCGAGGGTAATTGTATTAATGTGGAAGGATGTATAGTTACTAAGTAATGCATGTGTGCAATATGAAGATATTAGCTGAAGGCAAACAGAAATTATAGGTGATTTAAACTCTTACAAAAAACTTTCAAATAAATAAACAGACAGACAGATGGACGGACGTACAATCTGTAGCGAGGGTAAGTGTGTTAATGTGGAAGGATGTATAGTTACTAAGTAATGAATGTGTGCAATATGATTTGAGAAACTCTTACAAAAACATTCAAATAAATAAACAGACAGACAGATGGACGGACGTACAATCTGTAGCGAGGGTAAGTGTGTTAATGTGGAAGGATGTATAGTTACTAAGTAATGAATGTGTGCAATATGAAGATATTAGCTGAAGGCAAACAGATATTATGGGTGATTTGAGAAACTCTTACAAAAACATTCAAATAAATAAACAGACAGATGGACGGACGTACAATCTGTAGCGAGGGTAAGTGTGTTAATGTGGAAGGATGTATAGTTACTAAGTAATGAATGTGTGCAATATGAAAATATTAGCTGAAGGCAAACAGAAACTAGAAATGTGGCCTGTCGGCACACGAATACCCCCACTGGCAGCCAAAGAAAATGAGGCATTTTTGATTATAAGCCATTTAGCCGAACGTTACGCATCAAGTCTGTGACCTTGACCCTGGGCATAGTGTGATAATCCATGCATCGGTGTAGAAGATATAGAGCGGAAGGGAATTTCAATAGGTTTGACCTTTGACCTTCAACTGTGACATTGACCTTGGACGTAGGTGCGTGGTTATTGATCGCGACACACCTTCTCATCTTGAGAAACATTTGTGCAAAGCCATTTGATAATCCATGCATCGGTGTAGAAGATATAGAGTGGAAGGGAATTTCGATAGGTTTGACCTTTGACCTTCAACTGTGACCTTGACCTTGGACATAGGTGCATGGTTATTGATTGTGACACACGTTCTTATCATGAGAAACATTTGTGCCAAGCCATTTGATAATCCATGCATCGGTGTAGAAGATATAGAGCGGAAGGGAATTTCAATAGGTTTGACCTTTGACCTTCAATTGTCACCTTGACCTTGGACGTAGGTGCGTGGTTATTGATCGCGACACACCTTCTCATCATGAGAAACATTTGTGCCAAGCCATTTGATAATCCATGCATCGGTGTAGAAGATATAGAGCGGAAGGGAATTTCAATAGGTTTGACCTTTGACCTTCAACTGTGACCTTGACCTTGGACGTAGGTGCGTGGTTATTAATCGCGACACACCTTCTCATCATGAGAAACATTTGTGCCAAGCCATTTGATAATCCATGCATCGGTGTAGAAGACATAGAGCGGAAGGGAATTTCCAACAGACCGACTGACCGACCGACCGACCGACCGACCGACCGACCGACAAGCTGACTCCTATATACCCCCAACAAACTTTGTTTGTGGGGGTATAATTATGGGTGATTTGAGAAACTCTTACAAAAACTTTCAAATAAATAAACAGACAGACAGATGGACGGACGTACAATCTGTAGCGAGGGTAAGTGTGTTAATGTGGAAGGATGTATAGTTACTAAGTAATGAATGTGTGCAATATGAAGATATTAGCTGAAGGCAAACAGAAATTATTGGTGATTTGAGAAACTCTTACATAAACTTTCAAAACATAAACAGACGGACAGACAGGGCAAAACCTATAGGGCACCGTCGATTCTCGGCAATGCCCTAATAAACATGACAGTGTGAGGTACAACTTCCATTTACTTTTGTGAGGTGTAGGAACTGTAATACATGTGATGTGATTAGGTGCAGTACTTCATCGACAATAAGGCCACATAATGTAGGTTGTAATTCCTTCGCATTGTATAATTCAATGTTCACGTTGTAAGACACAAACCCTGCATTCTTGTCGGTCATCTCGCGGTCATATTCGTCCTGGAGCTGCTGCAGTTTATTGGGGACGTATTCCTTACAGACTCGCAGTGCGTCCTGCCACATCCCTGAATCCTGGGTAACGAGAATTCAAGATGCATGATCACATGGTTACAACAGTAACAACAATGTCTGAAAGTGTTCAAAGTGCGCACACTCCAAAGTAAGTATTATTTGATATTTTCCTTAATAGGCAACGGATTTTGATGAAATATGGCGCAGCAAACGCGTCTTCATGACCTGCATTTGGTGGTCCCGGGAGTTCGGCACATACTTCTGTCATTCTTTAGAAGAATCGTTTCCGTATCTGTAGACACGGAAATCGATTCTTCGCAAAAACGACAGAAGCTTGGGCCAAAGTACCGAGACCACCAAATGCAGCTTAACAAGACACAATGCGCCATATTTCATCAAAATCCGTTACATAATAAGGACAAAATAAAAGAATACGTACTTTGAATCGGAGGGCTTCTGGAAGTTTCAGTACGTGTTGTTGTTGTTGTAACCACGTGATCATACACCTTGGAATTGTGGTCATACACTCAACAATACAAGGACTGGTGACAGTGGTACACCTCTACAGTCATACAAATATAGAATTTATTCTCACCTCCCACTCCTCATCCTGTATTTATGACCAAATTCTGACCTCATCCTGTATTTAGATACACAAACTTTATCTCTTGGAAATCCCATATCAATTTCCTTCATCCACTACATCGATAACACAGGAATCAAAATGGTAGATACCATAATTGTGGCTGTGACCGTAGAAATGGGGCTTATGACATTTGTGACCAGTGTAGACCTGCAGACTGTGCAGTCTGATCCGAGGCTGCACTGTTCACCAATCAGTGAGTAAGAAGATCAGGAATTGGACAGTCCACAAATGTAATGAGCTCTTTTTCCTCCACAGCCACAATTGTCCATCAAACTCCACAGATTACATAATAACATACCCTGTAGTACTTGACGGCCAGTTCAGGCCTCTGGGCGCGGAGCAGGTAGGTCTCGGCGCGGGCGAATTCCTTCTCCTCGAAGGCGAACCTGGCTTGGCCCACAAGGACGTCGGCCACAGAGTCCGCGTCGTGGGCCTCTGCCACCCGCTGGGCCGAGTCCCAGTCCTGGTTGTGTACATACCTGCAGGGGCGAATAGATGGTTTGTAGTGATTTTATCACAAGTGAAAGGCTCAGACCAGGGACATGAAACAATCCCAACTAGAGCAGCTTGAGCTGCATCAACGGTTTGAGCCTCAAACATTGATTTCATGTGTAACTAAGCTTTAGTCCAAGGTGTAAACTATCGGTTGCAAAAATAATTTCTGAAGTTTTAGAATGAACAGTCCAACATTATTGTGTTCACATCATCACACCAATGTGGGGCCGGTTAGCTTAGAGGTAGAGCGATGGACTCGGAGTGAAGGATACCGGGTTCGATCCTCATCCAAAGTTTTAGCTAAAGGACTGAAATATCGACTACAGCAAAAACAATTGAAATCGAATGATAAATAACGAAGCTGACGTCACATCCGTTTGCTCTATTTTGAAAAATTGAAAAAATACGTTCATCTTTGACATCGAATAGAGCCATAAGTAGTCAAGATATAGCTCTGAAAATTATCATCTTTCATGCGGCTGACACTTCCCTATCACCCTGGCAAGAAATTATGTTGCTGACAGTACTGTACAAATTGGAAAACGTTTGTAAAGACCACCAGTTATCAGCCGAAATTCGGCAAAATCGTTCAAAAGTATGTACATTTTTCAACTTCAAATGCATATAGCTCTTTTATTTGAGCAGATAGCCGAAAACTGTCGGCAAATCTGAGATAGAGAATTTTGTCAGCTTTCCAATGCAAAAAGAATTCTTGAAATCGGTTGGAAAATAAGGAAGTTATAGGAAGTATGACGTCACTTCCGTTTTCGTGGAAATTAGCATTAAAAGATATCTGAAAATCTCTGAGTCTCTGCTCACACTTGATCCGAATCGGCATGCAAAATTTGAAGTCAATCTGACCAGCGGTTTGGTGTAGATGGAGGGAGCCCGTAAGTCAGCGGATGATTATTTTTCGATAGTTATCGCCCTTAAATTTCAGTTTATGCCATTTGTAAATAAACCTAATAAAACGGAAATTAAATATGTGCAATATTCCGCCAGTGAAGTTTTCGTTTGTTTTTCACCATAGGCACAAAGGAGGAAAGTTTTAGCTAAAGGACTGAAATATCGACCGCAGCAAGAAATTTTGAAATCTATTGATAAATAACGAAGCTGACGTCACATCCATCTATTTTGAAAACTTGAAAAAAAAAGACTTTCATCTTTGACACCCAATAGAACCGGAAGTAGTCAAGATAGAGCTCTGAAAATTATCATCTTTTATGCGCCTGACACTCCCCTATCACACTGGCAAGAAATTATGTTGCTGACATTACTGTACAGATTGGAAAACGTTTGTAAAGACCACCCGTTATCAGCTGAAATTCGGCAAAAATTCAGCAAAATCGTTGAAAAGTATGTACATTTTTCAACTTCAAATGCCTATAGCTCTCTTATTTGACCAGATAGCCGAGAACTGTCAGCAAATCTGAGATAGAGAATTGTGTCAGCTTTCCAATGCAAAAAGAATTTTTGAAATCGGTTGGAAAATAACGAAGTTATAGAAAGTATGACGTCACTGGAAAGTGGCATTAAGAGATTTCTGAAAATCTCTAAGTCTCGACTCACACTTGATCCGAATCGGCATGCAAAATTTGAAGTCGATCCGACCAGCGGTTTGGGCTGTAGACTGAACGGCTGAATAAAAAAAAAAAAAAAAAAAAAAAAAAAACCAACGAATACAATAGGTTTTCGGCGCAGCTGAAAGCCGCCTCAAACCTAATGAATAAATTCTATTACCCTAACCATGTGTTGTCGTAATGTATGTTATGGTTCTACAGTTCACAGCGTACAGTACAAAAACAGGTGGTTGGGGTCATGGGCTTGTTTTACGTTAAGTCTGAGTCTTTCTTGCGTTTTATGTCTATTCTTCAACAGCAACATCATTTAGATACGCAACCTGATGCTGTTGAAATATTTCTCAGAAGAACGAAAAAGCCAGAAGAACATTTATGTCTATACATACAGCATGAGAGAGTTTGGAATTTCCCACATGCTAAATATGTATCAAGATCAAGATCAATTGAATTCTGTCCTGGAGAAAGGATGAGACTGTAGAAACAACTCGTTCGGATTTCCAAGGGTGTTCGGTTTACAGAGGTTCCACTGTACATGCACAGAACGTTGTACTCACAGACACAGTGATACTACACCCCTATCCTACTCACATAAGCACTGCCTCCTTCGACCTGTTAGCCCTAACAAACTCCACCTCGGCATCCTGGAACCTGCCCTCATCCTCCAGGTACATCGCGTGCTTCAGGAAAATATCCCCCAGCTTGTCCTTCATCGCGATCCGAGCCAGCTCAAACGCAAACTCAAACGCACAATTCTCCGTCGCATAGTCGATCGCCGCTTCCAGCAGTCCGAACTTATTGAGGAGTTTAACAGCCGAGTCGCCCCCGAGGCTTTTCGCCCAGAGGTAGGCAACCTGTTTGGAGGCGGTGGCCCCACCCTGGGCCTTCGCGACGCGGTGGGACTCGTCCCACATGTCCTGGCCTCGGTACATGTTGACGGCGGCCTTCCAGTCGCCCGATTCCACGTAGTAGTGCTCCGCCTGGCGCAGGTTCCCCTCACCCTCCAGCTCCTACAACAGAGGATATAGGGATTGGTTGTTTATTACAGGAATATACAATGCTTTTGGAGAATTTATTGGGGTAAAAACTTTTAAAAGTGCATCTATACTGGTTGACGGCCAGAAGGCCTTCAGCCAGTATAGTTGGACTCTTAGTTAAAAGTTCTATCCCCTCAAAAATAGAGGAACATTAAAGGCATACACTTGTGAAATATGAAGCAGTTAAATGAAAGGAAATAGAAATCGAAATTACGTACAGAACAGACGTACGCAAGTCATTAACACAATATTCCCTCCTCACCATTTAGTGGTGGGGGCATAAAAATATGTACATTGTATTCAGCCCAGAAATTAGAATAACCTGCCAGGTCCTCACCACATCAGTCACATAACTCCACTCCCTAAAAGTAATAAAATATCAGGGTTTTCAATAGCCTCCAGAATTCACGGGGCAGAATGGCTGATCAAGACTAAATTTAAGTGTAAAATACAAAATTAGTAATAAATTTGACCCATGTGCTGCAAATTCTAGGATGCCCGAAAGTGTCATTATTGAAAACCCTGCGTTTAGTACTAATCTTACTACTTTTATAATCGGTATAACCAGATTCAACTGTCATGTACAATAAAGTAAAAAAATGTAACTGAGGGCCAAACCAGAGATATCGGGATTCTGGTAAGGATGAACGCCACTATTAAATTACCCTGTCAAGCAACCACCCGCGACTGGTAACAAACCTTGGCGAGGTGTAGATACGTGTCCTGTAGAAGATCTGGGTGATGGGCCTTCACGAGCCGCACCATGTCGCTGTATATCTTCTGTTTCTTGTACATCGAGATGGCCAGGTCTGGCTCCTTCACGGCCACAAACAATTTCTCTGCCTCCTTGAACTTCCCCTGCTCTTCAAGCTGCCTCGCCTGGGAGATGTAGAGCGAGGAGACATCGTCCGACTTCATGTAGCCCGACGCAATTTTGTGGGCCATCTCCCACTTGCCGGCTGCGTTGTACATGTCTACGGCCTCCCGCGTACACCCTGCTTCCACGTACAGCTTTTCAGCCAGCTATGGAGGGAATATATGGACTGTATAATTATAATGTCCAGTCGTGGGTAAACGTTTGCCATGACACGAGGGAACTCTTTGAACCCAAGACCATAGGCCGCGGTGGGTTCAAACAGTTCCCCCGAGTGCCACGGCAAACATATACCCACTGCTGGACATGGTCGAACGTTATAGTTATATTCCCATTGGAAATATCATGTAATTTGAGCATAATATGCAGTACTTTCGGCACTTTGATAACCTGTTCCATTCAAACAGCTGATTTATGCATACATATTCCGGGGCCGCAGTACACGTCACGTGATACAGGTGCCCATAACCTGCATCAATTTCAAAATGGAGGACAATCTTGAATCTTCGAAAGAAATTTACATTTTCAGCAATATATACTTTTTCAATAGTAGTTTAATGCGATTACTTGGTGTAGCAAGCGATGAGGAAAGTATTTGACCCGTGAATGACTTTTGTGATTAACCGTTTACACACGGATAAAATGGAGTGAAAAGTGCGACCATAGTGAACTGGTTGACGTAATGGCGCGTTCTAGTAATGTCATGAGACACGTGCATTACGTAGGTGTTGGCTTGGCCCCGGAATGAGCATTGTCTACAGCCATGGTTAAACAGCACACACTGTACGTTTGAACATGGCTGTGAGCAGTGTCAAACAATGGAAGTCGTGTAACAATGAGTGTTTTAATGCTTTCACCCATAAATATTTGACATTAACAATTTGATGCTTGTTTTTGGACTATTCCATTTGATTGGAAAAATAGTGTATTGATTTCAAAATCTTGAATATCAATACAAATACTGCGTAATGAGCCATCTCCTCTGGTTCTACAGTGTTTCCAAATGTTCGCTTTTTGGAACGTACAAGTGTATAAGTTTAGTTATTTAACTATGAAGAACTACTTGTCATTTGTTTGTTGCCCAGTTGCAAGTGTAATGTTTCCAAGGTCGTGGGTCTCAGATGTAGATGAAATGTAGGCAAAACAGTTGGTAGAAGAGCATTTCACGATAGATTTGTATCAGTTTTCTGAACATATGTGACCCTATGGGTGACCTGAAAAAAGAAAGTAAAAAATTAACTAAATTATTATTGAAAAAATAACTAGCTTTGTAAATGCTACTTTTACTAAATATAGCATTCATATTTCCCACGGATGCACTCATGATTGTAGTCCCATGACTGAACACTACATTCAGTTCTCACATTGCAAATTCGGTTATTTCTGCTCATCGTGCACATACGAATATGTGTTAAGGTATTACAGTGTTTGTGTTGATTATAGCAGTGTGCAATGCTGAAAATATCTTGTAATAAAACTTTTGAAGAGTTTCAATCGGGCGTGACTTTGTGTCTTATCTGCAGCAAAACAGTCAGTGGTTACCGAATCAGTGAAAGGAATTACCTCACTATTAGCAGGTTTTCCAGGTACAGCGAAGTTAAATTTAGCATGGGATTTGCTCAATTTGCTGCTTAGTACATGGAAAGAGGACATGCAAATGTGATACTTAGCCAACAAATGTATGCTTGTGACCAACGACAAGTTGCGACTGTATTTATATAATAATCATTGATATATCTCAACTGCTTTTTGTGAAATGCATTTTGGGAGGTATCAACGGAGACACACCAGCTTTAAAGACATGGCACTGCATGTTGTTTAATAACCATTCCGTACAGGAATGTGCCATTTAGAACCAATTAAAGGTACATACCCACGCAGTAGACGCAAAATGTTCTCTGTATCAGAGACATCATCTGAGGCATTTTCTGGCAATGTAAACATTCATTCACCATTACCCTACGTATTGATTGACATTATTATACATTTTGTATCAGACGGAAATTTCCACACTGACATCATGGGCGATAACAGTGTTTCCTTAAAATGGTAACTGACATTACTATTTATTTTCTGAGTTTATTTTTTGATGTGCAATGATCACACTTTATAATCTGTTGAAAATATAATTTTTTCAGGCGATGCATTTAATTAGTATAAATAATTAAAATAGATTATGCCTCATTTGCATATGAAAATAGCCTGATACCACCGCGCGTCACTGCCAGTAAAATACACATTACTAAATGATTATATCTGTATAACGGGCACTTGTAACTTTCAGAACTGGTGGAAAAGTGACATAATTATACTCTTATTTAATTCCTATAAAGAACAGTTTGTGCCTAGTGGGTGGGCATGTACCTTTAAGCAAAAGACCAGGGGCCCGTTTCACTAAACCTTATACAACTAAAATGTTTGTAAGTGCAAATTTAGGATCGTCTGGAAATTTCAATTGATGGATTTACATTTATTGAGCATAGGCTGCATATGCAGCCTAGGCTCAATAAATGTAAATCCAATAATTGTTTCCAAGAAAATATTCCTAATGTGATATTTAGAGACTATCAAAATTTTGCACTTATGAACATTTTAGTTGTACAAAGTTTAGTGAAAAGGGTCCCAGTATAAGAACAGCCCACAGAGCTACTGACCTCGTATTCGCCGACTGAAGCGTAATGGTCCGCGATGCGTTTGTAATACTTGGACGCGAGCGAGGCATCCTGCAGCTCGAGTATCTGTACGGCCTTGGCCCACTGCCGCGAATTGATGGCGGTTTCGACGGCCTTGGAAATGGCGCCGGCCTCGATGAAGTGGTTGATGGCGGCCGTCGAGCTGTTTCTGGGACACAAGGTAGGTCGCCCCACTCCTCCTCCAGCCGCACCACGTCCTGGGGGAACGCGTACCGCGCCAGCTCCACAGCTGCACCAGGAATGGGGGTCAGTGTTAACAATTTAATTCAGAAAATGTGGCCAGGTTGAAGTTGAAGAACATTAACAAAGAAGAGTCCATTCCTGGGGCCAGTTTCACTGAACTTCCTACGATAAAAATATTTCTACAAAGATTTTAATACTTTAACTTAACATACTAATGTGTCTCACTAATGCTATCATATACCAGAGGGTCGCGGCCCGCATGTCGAGCCCGCCGAGGCATTTGACCTTGACCTTGGGCACAGGGGCCGCATGCGAGGGACACAGCATGAATATATGGATGATGACTAATAAGCATATGAAGTTTCAAGTCAATGTGACTTAGTACTGCAGAGATATAAGGTATTTCAAAACTTTAATGCAGATTTCCGACGGACGGACGGACGGACGGACGGACGGACGGACGGACGGACGGACGCAGGCTCGTACGCACGGACGGACGCATGGACGGCCCACCAATAGTGAAGAAGGGGTCATTTCCATTGTTCTAGATCAAAGAGATGGCCCCTTGTAATGAATAGAATAAGGGGCCACACGGAATAAATCAAAGGATTCTTTTGTGTTAGGCTCCGTCCCATGGCCCCTTCTACACCCTTGGTTGCTCGGACGGACGGACGGACGGACGGACGGACGGACGGACGGACGCATGCACGCACTCACGCACACATGCACGGACACCCGGATGTCATTGTGATCACTATGTCTCGCTTTCCGCAAGCATGCTTGACAAAAATCAACTAATAACGGTCATCATGGAACCTAAATCAATTAACCAAAGGTTTTTCAAAATTGGCTGGTGAATTTATTGTCAATGTCTAGTGAAACTGGCCCCATGAATGGAGCCTTCCTTTTTAATTTTGAGACATCACCAGGGGGACGTTTCACTACCATTGTACAACTAAAATGTTTGTAAGTGCAAATTTAGGATCGTCTCAAAATTTCAATTGATGGATTTACATTTATTGAGCACAGGCTGCCTATGCAGCCTCTGCTCAATAAATGTAAATCCAATAATTGTTTACAAGAAAATATTGTTAATGTGAAGTTTACAGAATAAAGTAAGTTTGCACTTACGAATATTTTAGTTGTACGAAGTTTAATGAAACGGCCATTTCTTAGAAGCTGAAATGGACTCTCCTATAAAGGTAATTTCCATACTATGCCAACAGTAGCAGCAGGATTGGGGCCAGTTATTGATTTGTTGAATGGCGATTAAAAAATGCTGGAAACGAAAATTGTCGTCTCCTCTTGTTTTATATTTTGTCGTCAATCTCAATTAAAAACATGGTTTGACAGCACTTTAGAATCATTTCCATTGGAAGGAAATGGTAGGAATTCCATGACTGGACGAGGACTTCCTACTGTGTTTCCTAGCCTTGCCTGATAAACTTGATATCAAAAGACAGTGGCCGTGTATTCTCTATCTTCAATTCAAATAGAGCCTGATAAACTTGAGACCAAATTACAGTCGCCTGGTATTCTCTATACAACATACCCCTCCTGTAGGCCTTGCCCTTCTTGAAGCAGGACATGGCCTGGGCAGAATCTCTGATCTTCTCGTACATGTCTCCCGCCCGCTCGTACAGGTCTCCCTTGATGAGGGCGGACGCTATCCGGCTGATGAGCTCCGTGTTCGACATGAGTTCGTCGCGGCTGGTGGCGATACGCGCAGCCCGGGCCGGCAGTCCCGCCTTCATGTACAGGTTGATGGCCGCCAGCTGGTCGCCCTCTCGCTCCTTCAGCTGCAGTAATTCGCCACAATTGAGCCATGTGATTTTTAATCTTAATAGAAGATGTGCAATTTTTCATGAAAAATATTTCGTCAACTTTTGCTGTCATTTAAGAAAAATATTGAAAATTTTGTAAATATTTTGCAAGAGATATCACAGATTTTCTGACGTACAAAATCACATGGCGTGACTCAATTAGTCTGTGCCCTGTAGCCAATTTCACCAACATTGCAAAGTATACTTATCTAGCAAAGTACACTTTGAGGGAGAAATTTTCAATTTAAGGATAAATTTATTAGTTTTTATTATACTGAATTTATTAAGGATAAATTTATTAGTTTTTATTATACTGAATTTATTACATTATGTAATAAATTCAGTGTAATAATTCTGCATACTTTTAATCATCAAATATATATAGTCGTTAGTTCTATATGAAACTAGAAATGTGGCCTGTCAGCACACGAATACCCCCACTGGCAGCCAAAGAAAACGAGGCATTTTTGATTATAAGACATTTAGCCGAGCGTTAAGGTTTCAAACGCATCAAGTCTGTGACCTTGACCCTGGGCATAGTGTGATAATCCATGCATCGGTGTAGAAGATATAGAGCGGAAGGGAATTTCAATACGTTTGACCTTTGACCTTCAACTGTGACCTTGACCTTGGACGTAGGTGCATGGTTAGTGATCGGGGCGCACCTTCTCATCATGAGAAACATTTGTGCCAAGCCATTTGATAATCCATGCATCGGTGTAGAAGATATAGAGCGGAAGGGAATTTTGATAGGTTTGAGCTTTGACCTTCAACTATGACCTTGACCTTGGATGTAGGTGCATGGTTATTGATCGCGACGCACCTTCTCATCATGAGAAACATTTGTGCCAAGCCATTTGATAATCAATGTATCGGTGTAGAAGATATAGAGCGGAAGGAAATTTCGATAGGTTTGACCTTTGACCTTCAACTGTGACCTTGACCTTGGACGTAGGTGCGTGGTTATTGATCACGACACACCTTCTCATCATGAGAAACATTTGTGCCAAGCCATTTGATAATCCATGAATTGGTGTAGAAGATACAGAGTGGAAGGGAATTTCAATAGGTTTGACCTTTGACCTTCAACTGTGACCTTGACCTTGGACGTAGGTGCGTGGTTATTGATCGCGACACACCTTCTCATCATGAGAATCATTTGTGCCAAGCCATTTGAAAATCCATGCATCGGTGTAGAAGATATAGAGCGGAAGGGAATTTCTATAGGTTTGACCTTTGACCTTCAACTGTGACCTTGCCCTTGGACGTAGGTGTGTGGTTATTGATCACGACACACCTTCTCATCATGAGAAACATTTGTGCCAAGCCATTTGATAATCCATGCATGGGTGTAGAAGATATAGAGCGGAAGGGAATTTCCAACAGACCGACTGAACGACAGACCGGCAGACCGGCAGACCGACCGACAAGCTGACTCCTATATACCCCCTCAAACTTTGTTTGTGGGGGTATAATAATGCATTTCAGGAAAAATAAATGATTACTCCCTCAAAGACTACTTTGCAAGGCTACGGTTCCAGGCAGCAATACAGGTCACAGACTACACATATGCCACAGTCCATGAAACTGTTAGTGAAAAAAATCTCAAATAAGTTCAAGAGTTACCATATTGATAACAAGAGCTGTAGGAGAACAGCATAGCTTGACTACAAGGGTTGTCAATGTACACATAGCTTGACAAACAAGGTGGCCGCGGCCTGCATAAAAACCTTAACCAAGGTTGACAAAAAACCTTAACCAAGGGAAATTAAGTAAGTAATTCAAGGTTAAATGTAGGTCAATGTGGCCGCGACCTGCATAAAAACCTTAACCAAGGTTGACTAAAAACCTTAACGAAGGGAAATTAAGTAAGTAATTCAAGGTCAAATGTAGGTCAATGTCAGATATAGGTCAGGGGTTATTGATGTACATCACTAGGAGATGAAGTTTTCCAAGTATGGTTGCTGTAGGCCCAGGCATATTCCATATACAAGCTTGACTAAAAACCTTAACCAAGGGGAAATAAGAAAGTAATCCAAGGATAAAAGTAGGTCTAGGTCAAATATAGGTCAGGGATTATTGATGTACATCACTAGGAGATGAAGTTGTCCAAGTATGGTTGGTGTAGGGCCAGGAGTATTGCATCTACAAGCTTGACTAAAAACCTTAACCAAGGAGAATTAAGTAAGTAATTGAAGAGGAAATGTAGGTCAAGGTCAAATATAGATCAGGGGTTATTGATGTACATCGCTATGAGAAAAGGTTGTCCAAGTATTGTGTTAGTATGCACAATAGTATTCCATGTACAAGCTTGACTAAAAACCTTAACCAAGGGGAATTAACTTAAGTAATTCAAAGTTAAATGTAGGTCAAGGTCACATATAGGTCAGTGGTTGTTGATGTACATCACTAGGAGATGAAGTTGTCCAAGTATGGTGGGTGTAGGGCCAGTAGTATTCCATATAGAAGGTTGAGTAAAAACCTTAACCAAAAGGAATTAAGTAAGTAATTGAAGAGGAAATATAGGTGAAGGTCAAAAATAGATCAGGTGTTATTGATGTACATCCCTATGAGAAAAGGTTGTCCAAGTATGGTGTTTGTATGCACAATAGTATTCCATGTACAAGCTTGACTAAAAACATTTAACCAAGGTTGACTAAAAACCTTAACCAAGGGGAATTAAGTAAGTAATTCAAGAGAAAATGTAGGTCAAGGTCAAATATAGATCAGGGGTTATTGATGTACATCGCTATGAGAAACGGTTGTCCAAGTATGGTGTCTGTATGCACAATAGTATTCCATGTACAAGCTTGACTAAAAACCTTAACCAAGGTTGACTAAAAACCTTAACCAAGGGGAATTAACTAAGTAATTCAAGAGGAAATGTAGGTCAAGGTCAAATATAGATCAGGGGTTATTGATGTACATCGCTATGAGAAAAGGTTGTCCAAGTATGGTGTCTGTATGCACAATAGTATTAAATGTACAAGCTTGACTAAAAACCTTAACCAAGGTTGACTAAAAACCTGAACCAAGGGGAATTAACTATGTAATTCAAGGTTAAATGTAGGTCAAGGTCAAATATAGGTCAGGGGTTGTTGATGTATATCACTAGGAGATGAAGTTGTTCAAGTATGGTGGGTGTAGGGCCAGGAGTATTCCATATACAAGCTTGACTAAAAACCTTAACCAAGGGGAATTAACTAAGTAATTCAAGAGGAAATGTAGGTCAAGGTCAAATATAGATCAGGGGTTATTGATGTACATCACTAGGAGATGAAGTTGTGCAAGTATGGTGGGTGTAGGGCCAGTAGTATTCCATATACAAGGTTGACTAAAAACCTTAACCAAGGCGTGTGACGGTGATGCCGACGCCGACGCCGACGCCGGGGTGACAACATAAGCTCTACTTATTCTTCGAATAGTCGAGCTAAAAATTAATGATCTCAAAGACTGCCAAATATTCTACAGTAAATACAACTATCATTGTGGAATAGAGAATTTACTTTGCCCAAGATGCTTGCAAATCTGACAATTAAATGAGTGTGTAGCACACGTTTCTTTGTATGAAACGTATACAGGGATTCCGCTGGAGAAAATAAAAAAATCGCCACTTCAAAAAAAAAAAGAAGATTTTTTTTGTTTTTATTTTTTTTCGAAAATTGTAATTTTTTATCACCAATTGTTTATTTTTATCTCCAATTGCGAAAGTGGCGATCGCCAGCGGAATCCATGAGTATATATATAGAGGACACGGGAAATAAATGTTGTATCTGAAAAGGATAATAAATGATTGAAACAGGTGGCCAAGGCCTACATGTCGAGTCTGCAAGGGCGTACAGATGGATGGACGCATGGATGCATGTACATATTGGTATGGGCAGACACGCACGGACGCACGCATGCACACACACACACACAGACACATAGATGCCATTGTGATAACTACCTCTCACTTTCTGAAAGTGTGCGCGGCAATTAATTCCACACTGGCTTTGAAAGTTTTGCCAACTTTTTGTTCCGTGTACAGAAATTATGGCTTTTTTTCCAACATAAATTGATGATTTCTTTGTAACTGATGCTGTAAGTTTCTGATTTTATTGGTGCTTAATGGCCTATCAACAGCTAATGTCATTAAAGTCGGGCCAACAGGTTCGATCCCGTATGTAACCTGCTGCATTGGAGAGAATTTTCCCCTGTAAGTTTCTGAATATTTCCTGTGATTGTGATGAGCACGAACCTCGCCCGCCGTCTCCTCCTGCCCAGTCTCCATGAGCCACTGGTAGTAGTTGCGTTTCAGGTTCTCCAGTTCCGGGTGGCTCTTGGCTTCCGCCACCTCGATCGCCTCGTCCCACATGTGCATCTCCTGGTACATCTCCATCGCCTCATCTATGTGGTTCTACAATCATCATTGGCAAACAGTGTAAGCCCTGATCAGACTGCGCATCCTGCGCGGCAGATCTGGGGCCATGCTGGTCGTACACATCATAAGTTAAATTATCTCAGTCTCGACTCACATCTCCTGGTACATCTCCATCGCTTCATCTACATGGTTCTGCAATCACGCAGTAACATTACCGAACAGTGTAGTCCCTGATCACACTGATCCGAAGGGTATGCTGGTCATATACATCAGAAGGTAACTTTTTAGCCCCATCCCACATATACATCTCCTGGTATATATCCATTGCCTTGTCCATGCGGTTCTATAATTACGTTATAACATTAGCGAACAGTGTAGTCCTTGATCAGACTGCGCGGTTGCGCAGGCTGATCTGGGGCTAAGCTGGTCGCACACATCAGAAGGTAACTCTTTAGTCTTGTCCCACATATACATCTCCTGGTACATAGTCTCATCCACATGGTTCTGCAATCACGCAGTTAGTCTACTACGATGGACTGGCAAACAGTGTAGGCCCTGATCAGACTGCGTGGATGCCTGATCTGATAACAGACACCCGTACAAACTAGATCACTTGGCTCCAGGTGTGAGTCCCAGTAACATTCACTGTTAAGATAAGCATATCATATTAAATCATGTAAGATCCTCTATTTAACAGAAACATTAAGGATAGTCTATGCCTACAAACCATTTTACTATAAGATAACCTGTAACTGTGACTGGAGGAATTTGACATCAGCCTGGCTTCTGGTCGGCTAGTGCACTCATGTGGCCCGAAAGGGATCGAAATATAGTCAGAAGCATGACTGGGATATTTCACTAATTGAATGGTGAGCAATGCAGTCCCTGATCAGACTCCATGGATGTACAGGCTGGTCTGGGACTACACTGGTCACAAAAATCATAAGCCCCATTTCTCCTGTCACAGACACAATCATGACAATTTGTCATGAGTGAATAAGACAAAAAGTGAAAGTGAATGGGTGTAACGTCCCAGCAACAGCTAAGGTCATTTAGAGACGGGACCTCGGTGTAAAGTCTAATCCGGAAGGCCAGTTGGACGGAAATACTAGGAAAGTAATTTTAATGCCTGAGGCGAGGATTGAACCCACAACCTCTGGATTGGAACTAACCTGTAGGCCACAACCTATGCCTGAATAAGACAAGCTGCTGGCATAATGTCTCACCTGTTCCAGGTAGATGCTCTCAGCCTCCTTGAAGCGTTTCTGCATGATGGCCATACGGGCGCGCACACGGTAGTTGTTGAAGCCATCCCCGCCCGACGTCTTGGAAACCTCGTCCGCAATCTTGAAGGTCTCCTTCATAAACCGCGCCTTCGCAACATCACCCAGGGCTGCGTAACACCTGGAAAACCAGAGGATTTATGCTCCCTACTTCATCAACTGCATTTACTTTTTGATAAATACAGTAGAACCCCTTTAAACCAGACACCCTGGGATGTCCTGTCCCAGGGTGTCCAGTTTAGAGGGGTTCTACTGTATATTTACAGGTCGTTATGTAGGGCAAATTTGTTGATTGACTATTTATTGTCTGGTTAATGTCATCTCCATGATGTCAATAATCAATAATAGTATTCAGTTGACTGGCAGTGTTATTGTTCCATAAATTGAGACAAAATCATGTACAAGACTTAATTTCCATGCCATAACTATCATAAAATGTAAATATGTTGAGTGCCATACATTTCTGCAATCTGCAGCTTTTCTACAGTCAACAGGCAAGAGAGGTAACCGAGAAGTACAGAGAGGTAACATAGATACAATATTACAGGTCAAGCTATCCACCAGCTTCAAGCTCAAAAAAGATACCTTACAATATGTATGACCGTAGTGGCCCTAGATTGGTCTGCACATCTCTTGAGAGCCTACACAGGTCATCATTTAGTCAATAATATCGTTACTGGTAGTTACTGGTAGTTTCAAGTCTCTCTTGTCAGACAGGGTACCAGACAGACAATTGGGATAAATGTACCTTTCCGCGATGTGCAGCTGTTTCTCCTCCATGGCCAGTTTACTGAGGGTTTTCCACATGGCCTCCGTCTCCGCGGACATCTCCAGGGTCTCCAGAAATGCCACCGCCCTGTCATATGTAGGCATGGCTCGGCTCTTTTAGAGGGTCTTGCAAGAGTGATGATTTAATATGATATTTATTAAACTGATTTCATCAAAAACAAAACTATCCAAAAATGCAATGTAAATAGGAGTAATAAAACCATGGGCAGTTGCGTTTACTGTGGTATAAAAACATTTGTTCTCTTTGCATGCAGTCCTTCCTACTCCACGCACTTTAAACAGACCAAATGTTTTTCATACCACAACAGCCCATGGTTTTATTCTTTAAGTAAACGAGATGGCCCGCATGTCGCACCCACCGAGGCTTTGATAGTACACCATAAAACTTCAACAAAAAAAACAACTTTTTAACCAAAAACTTTAACTCGGACGCACGTACGCACGTATGTGCGTGCGTACATATGTATGTACGTACAATGTCATGCGTATGTACGTATGTACAACAATGTACCAACTATATCGTGCTGTCCGCAAGTGGGCGTGACAATAATATATTGATATACAATACTATCAGCTACTTACCTCTCCAAGTCACCGTCATCAATGGCAGTGCCAAACTCAATGAGGCCTTCATCGAGTGTGTAGGATATGGATGTGACACCTTCGTTGACAATCACCTCCGTCTTACCATCGGTCCTCTCCAGGTCCACTATCTCTCCCTGTACACAGAAAATTGAAGGTCTCTATAGTCTCATTTATAATAGAAAATATAACAAGAAATCAGCAACACTGATGGAGGATTTCTAAGTGATTTGACCTTGACATTGAGCACAGGTGCCACATGAATGTACTATAGAATAATTCCAGCACAAAAATATTTACACAATTCCCTAACATTTGCTTGGCCCGTAGCAAGTCTCTGTCCAAAATTTATATCCCAGTAAACTCCCACGTCGAACTACTTTCTACAGGTGCGCTGTCAGTGCTGTCAATGTAAACAAATGGCTGCCGTCTGTCAAAATAAACACATTTTGTTGATGAATTTATTTCAAATGCTGGAATTATAAGGAATGAATGTTGGATATATAAACTTGGAAAAGTCGCGGGAATACTGGATGAAGGCCTTCCGGCCTTCGTCCAGTCTCCCCGCGACTTTTCCAAGTTTATACCCCGATAAATTCCACAAAAAGGCCATTCATTCCTATAATGAAAATATTACAACAATTAGCATATAAAGTTTCAAGCCAATCCAACTTACGGTTACAGCGATAGTTGGATTGGCTTGAAACTTTATATGCTAATTGTTGTAATATTTTCATTATAGGAATGAATGGCCTTTTTGTGGAATTTATCGGGGTATAAACTTGGAAAAGTCGCGGGAATACTGGACGTAATGTAGGAACCCAAAAACTTTCAATGTAAATTTCGGACAGACAGACAGACAGACGGACAGACAGGCTGGCGACTATATGAAAACACAATTTTATTTTCAGGGTACATGACATTTCACCGATTGGAAAACCAAGAGTAGTCTCTCTTAAACATGACTACGTCATTTAGCACATGTTACTTGCCGACACCATAGGGTCCCCAGTTGAGAAAGGAGATGCAACAATGTTTGCAACCAGTAAATCCCCAGATCAGAATGTGCATCCAAGCAGCATGATCAGGGCCTAAATTGTTCGCTTTTCAATCACGAAATAGCATCACTGTTGCCAGAAAAACAAATAATCACTATCTGGCTGTGTAACCATGATAAGATAATCAGGATCTACACTTGGTGCAATGCAAATGCCATTTTCCATATTCAGGGAATGTCTATCCACATTACCATACCATCTGGAGAGATAAGCAGCTCACTTCAAAGTGCCTGCTCTGTAATTTTAAACATGCGACAAAATATGGCAACTGAACCATGTATGAAACCCCATATTGCAGCATTGCATTTTTGTGGCTGTGACTCGAGAAATGGGACTTATGGGACTTGTGACAAGTGCAGCTCCCGATCAAATAGCCCACTCCCATAGTCTGATAAAGATCTATATCGCTTGTTAGAAGTATTACAGGTGTTTCATTGATGGAATGGCGAACAGTGCAGATCCTGATCAGACTGTGCGTATGCACAGGCTGATCTGGATCTACACTGGTCGCAAAACCCATAATCCCCATTTCTCCATCACAGCCACATGTACAGACCCCATATCACAGTATCGCTGTATACTCACCTTGAGCGGGAACATTGTGACCCTCTCTGGGGCGTCGATGTTGTACCAGACACACAGGTTACCGCGGTTCTGCCCCACCACCACGTCACTGCCCGGCACCCACTGAAACAACAACCATACACAGCCCCGTCTTATACAGTAGAACCTCTCTAAACCGGACACCCTGGTGACCCCATTGTGTTTAATTTAGATGGGTGTCACTGCTATTTATGTCATTGTTGCGTCTGTTCATGATTGAAAATGACAAAAACTGTTCATGGAGTGCATAATTACAGTGGTCTCTCTAAACCGGACACCCTGGGGACGTCCCAGGGTGTCCAGTTTATAGAGGTTCCACTGTAACATTTTCTGAGCATGTGACCGGGCCCCATGCTCAAAATTAGGCAGTTTGATTTGATCAGGACTGAACTCAGCTGTGCCCAGTCTCAGCCAATCAAACTTTCTGATTTTGAGTATGAATATGAAGAATGTACTAAGAAAGTTTTATAAGCACAGTCCCTTATCTTGATATCAGGGGCCCATTTCACCAACATTGCAAAGTATACTTTTCTAGAAAAGTATACTTTGAGGGAGAAATTTTCAATTTTAGGAGAAATTTATTAATTTTTATTATACTGAATTTATTACATTATCACAGCCATTTTGGCTGTGATAATGTAATAAATTCAGTATAATAATTTTGCATACTTTTAATCATCAAATATATGCAACGGTTAGTTCTATATGAAATAATGCATTTCGGGAAAAATAAATGATTACTCCCTCAATGTATACTTTGCTAGAAAAGTATACTTTGCAATGTTGGTGAAATCGGCTACAGGACAGTAGAGAAATTGCCATAGGTTATCCAGGTAACATACAGGTATTGGCAAGACATTTCGCATTCAGGTAACATGGCTAAATTGTATGAAGTTCCCATATGTCTAGCTCCAGATAAAGGTGCGTATTGGTGTATTTTACGCAATTATTTTAGCTAAATACACATTGATTATCAAAAGTGGGAGTACAAAATTATGCACAGCAATGTGAAAATACGCATTGAATTTCAAATTGAGTAGTGAAAATACTGTCTAAAGTTGAAAATTCACTTAGTTGAGCTGCAAAAATAAACAGTGTTTGCTTTTTGCAGCTCAATTAAGTGAATGTTTAAATTTGTTATATTTTTTTATCATTTGTTCCATATTTAGTATAATGAAAACTAGAAAATGTGTTCATAGAAAACGAATGCCCCACATATCGCTTTGATAATAAATGAGGCCAAATTTACCCGAGCGTTAAAGTTTTGTGACGGACGGACGGACGGGACGGACGGGACGGACGGACAAGGGTAACACTAAATGCCCCCTCCACTATCGTGTTGGGGCATAAAAATCAATAATACATTTGTAAAAGTAAAATACGCAATGATTTTGAAATCAGGGGGTGTAGTATGCTTTAGACACAAAGCTTATCTGGAGCTCTGGTACAGGGTAGCTGACTGGGTCGCACGAGTCTGGACCTGCACAAGAGAAATTGCTATTTCAGAGCTCATTTGATGTTCTAGGTCCTGATCTGGTGGCAAGTGCACTTGTAACACACAGAAGATAGCCTAGCACAATATGCTTACAGTCACGCTTTTACGAGAACAAGGAGTACTGTGAGCTATTCTAGGCTCGGAAGCAGCTCGGCCATTAACTCTTCAGCAGTTAGCACACAGGGAAACAGTGTAGAATATGAAATGATAACCGTTTATTGGCAATGAATACTCGGCAATTGCTATGGAGTGTCTTACCCACAAAAGAAAGAAAATGAATGTCACCAAATGACACTGGGTGCCTAGTCATCAATGAGAGAAAGCCACTATTTAAATTGGCAAACATCTGGCAAACATATCAGGCAACATTCAAAATAAGGATGTACGTCCAATATTGTTGACATTTCTGTACTCGTGAGACACTAAAGCATGTAACTCCAATACTCAACTGCTTTTGTTAAATGTACATGTAGTAGAATACAAGATGATCACTGGCGAGTGTCTCACCCACGAAGGTCAAGGTCACCTAAATGACACTGGATCGATAGCAATCAATGTGAGCAAGCTATTGATGAAGTTTGGTAGTGATCCGACTAACGGATCAGGAGATATTCAATATTTGGACACAATTGTTAACGCCTATGACGACGCCTAGCACGTCTACGCCAGACATGTGACGGCTATGTCTCACTTTCCACTCATGAGGCAGAGCTCCAGATAAGGCGCGTATTGGCGTATTTTACTCACTTATTTTAGCAGAATACGCATCGATTATCAAAAGTGGGAGTACAAAATACTCACAGCAATGTGAAAATACGCATTTGCAAATTGAATCAAATTGAATTGAAAAATACTGTAATAAAGTTGAAAATTTACTTTATAGTTGAGCTGCAAGTGCAAATAAGTGGACTTTTAAATTTGTTTTATTTTTTATCATTTGTTCCCTATTTAATAAGGAACAAAATCAACAATACATTTGTAAAAATAAAATATGCATTAAATTTTACATATGGGGGTATAATACTCTTTAGATACAAAAACTATCTGGAGCTCTTAATGAGGTTACTGCCATGTTATAGCTATTCCTGCTATATGCCGTGTGTGTCGCGCTCACCTGTACATAGGAGCAGTAGTTCTGTATGGTGGTTCTCTGCTGTGACTGCACGTCGTACAGGTTCAGCTGCAATACACATGCCATATGATCATTGTGGACCGGATGGATTGACAACGAGACAATTGATTGAAGTAGTCTGTATATATGGCCAGAAAGTAAGTTAAAAGGGTCCCATATAATAGTTACACACCTGTTCTGAGTTTCCTTTGAAAATGGTAACCTAACATGCAAAACGTTGGGTTATAAAAAATGAACCATACTTTTAATTTCCCTCAGAGCTCCAGTTAAGGTGCGTAATTTGAGCAACTTTGGGGGGGAATTTTGTTATTTCTTCAACAAAAATTGCAAGTTGGGAGTGTTTTAGAATCGTCTCATTGAGACGATTTTAAAGAACTCCCAACTTACCATTTTTGGTGAAGAACTAAGAAAAATACCTCAATATTTGGTTAAATTACGCATCTTAACTGGAGCTCTGACTTACCCTCATCCTCTTGTCCCTGAACAGCAGTTTCCTCCCCGTCTCATTCAGCTGGAGACACAAACAGAGCATTGTGGTATAAACATAACATCAGGGCTGTGAATAGAGAACTTTCCGTGTGTCTCATGTTCAAAATTGTTTCAAGTTAAACGACAGAGTACATGCTGTCAGCATGATGTTGAGGCAATATGAAAGTCAAAATCCACCGTCACAAAAATACACCGATGGACTAAGAAAGGTAAGTCTCGCAGAGAGACATCTTGCAAGTTGATCTAACACAAAATAACCTTGATCTCGTCTCAACTTTCTGCCGAAATCTTCAGTAAATGATTTCGAAAAAGTTTCAAAATTATTCCTGGAAACTTTCTAGTCTAGACAGTTGAGTGTTTAATAACTTAATAAACTATAAACATTTCTTTTCATCAAATTTTATGAACTTCATTATAAATACACTACAAGTTTATTTCACCATGCGAGTTGAGTATATTTTGTTATTACCCAACTCCTTATATAAGTTGGTATTCCAATGTTTTGACTAATTCCCTGGGTTTTGACGTGCCTGGGCGATAGTTTTACATGCCCGGACAATAGTTCAGCATGCTCGGTCAATAGTTCAGCATGCTCGGTCAAGTTCAGTGTGCCTGGTCAATAGTCAAAACTAATTCACCCCCGAAAATCATGATTTTTGTTGAATATTACGTCATAAAATTCAACGTAGATTGGTCAGTTGACGCACGCCACACCAAATTTACGTTCGGTGTGTTACATACACTCTTTACAGGTTGAGTAATAAAACAGTTATTTCATGGTCATTTGAGGAACAGTCAAAAGATATTGCCCCTCGGTGCTGTGGACGACCCGAAGCACCTGGCCTCTGGTCGTCCACAGTCCCCGAATGACCATGAAATAACTGTATAATAGTCACATGTAATATTCATACCTCGAGCCAATCGATCTTGGACTCGTGGCTGATCTGGCCGATGTTGATCCCACTCAGCAGGTCCACTGCAATTGACAGACACACAGAGTACAGGGCAGGTCAAGTTTGGGCAGCCGGAGAAGAGAAGGGATCTTGCGACATTTGTAACATTCGTAAATCCTGATAATCTGCTCAGTCATACAGTGTGGTCATGGTCAAATATTTCTGCTGAATACAGGACGGCTACTTCAATGACTGAACGGTGAACAGTGTAGTCCCTGATCAGACTGTGCATTTGCCCAGTCTGATCTGGGACTACACTGGTCACACATGTCATAAGATACATTTTCTAAGCCAAGGGGCCCATATGTATGCACAAAATAAACAAAACTTAATCATCACATGTCTATATAATCGGTCAAATTTTACATGTGTGGATCAGACGTTCTCTGGTATAGTACACGTTTCTTTCCTTTCCCGAGCACAACGAGTGTTTCCCTGACACAACTGGCCTGACCTGGATGAGACTATTCAGAAACATACACTGATCTGGAGCTACACGGATTGAAAACGAAGTTAGGCCCTCCTTCCCATGTTGTGTGGTACAGACATTTAATTTAGGAAAATCTGAGAAATGAAAAATAGCAAAACTTCACAAGAAGAATAACAAGTCTTCACTATCATATTGAGTATGCCATTCAAATAAGAAGACACAACATAGATGATTTGATCATAAATGGCTAGATTATAAAACACTCTGAGCATAATCTTGAAATTTGAATTCAAAATCAATCAATCAGACTGCCGTATTTCCAGCAACATAACTGAGATTTATACCGTAATGACCTTAAATATTCAGACACCATTTGTTTGGGGAAACCCCTATAAAATAAGGTTTCCCAAAACAAATGACACCTATAAAATAGGGGTTTCCCAAAACAAATTGTATCTGAATATATTGTTATTGCGATAAACCAGTACAACCGTACTAACCCTACACATTCGGACTCTCTTGGTTGTGGGAAACCAGACATTTATACGTGTTTCCTACAATAAATTGTATGCGAATATGTGGTTGTCACTGGAGAAATGTGGCTTATGGATATTGCAACCAGTGTAGATCCAGATCAACCTGTGCATCCGCAGTCTGATCAGGATCTGCACTGTTCGCCATTTCCATCAATGAAAACAAACCCCAATCATGCTTCTAACAAGCAACATAGATAATTATCATGCTACAGGAGTATGTTATATGATCTGGATCAACACTGGTCACAAATCCCATAAGCCCCCATTTCTCCAGTCACAGCCACACATTTAGGGTTACTGTAATAACCCTAAATATTCGGACATCATGTATTTGGTGAAACATAAAAATATATGGTTTCCCTACAACAGTGAGCGTCTCAATATTTACGGTTATTATGGCAGTACTGGTTTAATCTCAATAATAATATATTTGGATACAATTTGTTTTGGGAAACCCCCAAAGCAATTTGTGTCCAAATATGTAGGTTTATTATGGTATTACGGTAATCGCGGAGGGGTAGTGTGACATACTGATGGCAATGGTCTTCAGGTCGACCAGGTAGGCAATCTTCTTGTTGTCGTCCACACCTCGCTGCTTCCTCTCATTGAGCCGCACACTGCATACATAACGCTGGGTCATCAACATGGGTGATATGGCACATCCACTTCACAACTAGAAATGGACGCTTGTCGACAAGCGCATGTGTATCCCCAGATACACAAGTAGTTTGAAAAAAGGGTGTTCGAGTTATGCTCCGGAGACAAAATCAGTGACAGAAAAACAAAGGGAGATAACTAAAGAATTAGTGATGCAAGAGTTGTCATTCTTGCGGGACACACCTTTAGGGTCGTGGTCTATGCATGTGTGAAGTTTCATGAAAATATTCCAAAGGGTGTTCGAGTTATGCTCCAGACACGAAATCAGTGCACGAAACAACAAAGGGAGATAACTAAGAAATTAACGACGCAAGAGTTGTCATTCTTACGTGCGACACACCTTTGGGTCGTCTTCTATGCATGTGTGAAGTTTATAAACTAGATAACTTAGAACTATGAATAAACTAGAAAATGTGTTCATAGAACACAGATGTCCCACATATCGCTTTGATAATAAATGAGGCCAAATTGCAAGTCAAAATTTTCTTTTACCTGAGCGTTAAAGTTTTTGTTTTTAAGCACCAAGTATGTGACCTTGACCCTGGCTTGGCGGGGGCAGGACAAACGTGGATTTGGCACAGGGCGGTAGAGGACCATTAGAGCATGCATATGAAATATGAAGCTGATCCGTGAAAGAAAACAGAAATTATAAGATATTTACCGGAGCGTTAAAGTTTTTGAAGCACTAAGTATATGATGTTAACCCTGGGCTTGGCGGGGGGGCGGGACGAACGTGGGATTTGGCACAGGGCGGTAGAGGACCATTAGAGCAACGCCATATATGAAAAATTTCCTGAAGTTGACCGTGACCCATTGAAAGAAAAAATTATAAAGGATATTTACCTGACATTAAGTTTTTGAAGCACCAAGTAAATGAAGACCTTTGACCCTGGGATTGGTTCGGGGCAGGCAAACGAACGTAGAGGATTTGGGCACAGTGCGTAATGAGGACCATTTAGAGCAATGCGTATTAATTGAAATAATGGGGGAAGAAGATGGACATCCGAAATGCAAAAAAAACAGAAATTATAAGATATTTACCCGAAAGCAGTTAAAGTTGTTTTTTAAGCACTAAGTAGTTGACCTTGACCCTGGCTTGGCGGGCAGGACGAACGTGGATTTGGCACAGGGCGGTAGAGGACCCCCCATTAGAGCAACGCAAATATAAGAAATATGAAGTTGATCCGTGAATGGAAATAAAAATTATAAGATATTTACCTGAGCGTTAAAGTTTTTGAAGCACCAAGTATGTGACCTTGACCCTGGGATTGGTGGGGCAGGACGAACGTGGATATGGCACAGGGCGGTAGAGGACCATTAGAGCAATGCGTATATGAAATATGAAGATGATCCATGAAACGCTTAATGTTTTTGAAGCACTAAGTATGTGACCTTGACCCTGGGCTTGACGGGGGCAGAACGAACGTGGATTTGGCACAGGGCAGTAGAGGACCATTAGAGCAATGCGTATATGAAATATGAAGCAGATCGGTCGAAGGATGAAGAAATTATGAGACATTTACCCGAGTGTTAAAGTTTTGTGACGGACGGACGGACGGACGGACGGGAGGCACGTTCCTACGAATGAATACTTGTTGGGTTTTTACTGTATAAAAATACCCAACAAGAGTACCCAACACTATCCTAACCCTACCCAATAACGGACGGACGGACGGACGGATGGACGGACGGACAAGGGTAACACTAAATGCCCCCTCCACTATGTGGTGGGGCATAAAAATATTCCAAAGGGTGTTCGAGTTATGCTCTGGATACAAAATCAGAGCATGAAACAACAAAGGGAGATAAGTAAACAAGAATTCCGCGGAATCAGATGCCTCGCCTTGTCCCGCCTTGACCTAGAGCCTGGGCCCGAAAGCAATTTTCACTGGCCCGAACATATTATACAATTATTGACTAGTGAACCATAGAATATTCATCAGATTATATTCTATGGCTCACTAGTCAATAATTGTTTTATTATATGATAATAGTCTGTATATAGCACTTACGACCTTATGCTACTAGAGAAAAATTTAAAAAGAATTTGAAAAAAAAAATGAAAAAAAAAATGGAAAAAAAGTTTAAAAATTAAAAATAATAATGCTTGCTACAGGAGTCCAGAATTTTTTTTAATAGTCCTATATTTATCTACATATATCTGCACAGGTCCACATAATGCCACAATATTTTCAACACAGTTTACGGAAATGTAATATAATCATTTACCTGTATAAATTACCTGTAAGTGGTCAGTGGTCAGTTGCACATGCTAGCACATGCACATGTGAATAGTCTGTATATACATGTAGCACTTACGACCTTATGCTACTAGACAAAAATTGAAAAATAATTTGAAAAAAAAAATGAAAAAAAAATAAATAAATAAAAATAAAAAAAAAAAGTTTAAAAATAATAATGCTTGCTATTGGAGACCAGATTTTTTTTTAATAGTCCTATATTTATCTACATATATCTGCACAGGTCCACATAATGCCACAATATTTTCAACACAGTACCCAATGTAGTAATTTACCTGTATAAATTACCTGGTCAGCAGTGGTCAAGCACTGGACATCTGCACATGCTAGCCCATGCTAGCACATGGTTCTCCCAGTTTCTATTGTTCTCTCTACAGGTAAGGTGTACAGAGCACACGAGAAAAGGTGTACAGAGCAGACGAGAAAACAGATCTTCATGCATTATTGTCCAGTTTGTAGAGTGCGCAAAACAAAAAAGGGAGATAACTGAAAAATTAGCTACGCAAGAGTTGTCATTCTTGTGCGCGACACACCTCCGTCCGGGTCGTGGTCTATGCATGTGTGAAGTTTCATGAAAATATTCCAAAGGGTGGTCGAGTTATGCTCCGGACAGGAAATCAGTGAGCGAAAACAAAAAAGGGAGATAACTCAAAAATTAGCTATGCAAGAGTTGTCATTCTTGTGCATGACACACCTTCGGTTTGTGGTCTAATTCAATGTGTTAGTTTCATAAAAATATTCCAAAGGGTGGTCGAGTTATGGTCAATCAGTGCGCGAAACAAAAAAGGGAGATAACTAAAAAAATTAGCTATGCAAGAGTTGTCATTCTTGTGCGCGACACACCTTCGGGTCGTGGTCTATGCATGTGTGAAGTTTCATGAAAATATTCCAAGGGGTGGTGGAGTTATGCTCCGGACACGAAATCAGTGCGAGAAACAAAAAGGGAGATAACTAAAAAATTAGCTATGCAAGAGATGTCATTCTTGTGCGCGACACACCTTCGGGTCGTGGTCTATGCATGTGTGAAGTTTCATGAAAATATTCCAAAGGGTGTTCGAGTTATGCTCCGGACAAGAAGTGTCTGCGGCGGACGCGGACGCGGCGCGCTGTCAAATCCATAGTATCCCCTGACGGAGTCCGGGGGATACAATGACGTTAATACCGTTCAAAGGAAACAAGCTTTGACTAGACTACATATATATATATATATATATATAGGGGCCACACATTGTAAGAAATGGAAATTTATTTACTTGTGGCTGTGACTGGAGATATGCGGCTTATGGGATTCGTGACAAGTGTAGCTCCTGATCAAATAGCACACTCCTGTACCCTGATAATGATCGATACTGTTTGTTAGAAGCATGGCGGTTGTTTTATTGATGGAATGGCAAACAGTGCAGATCTTTATCAGACTGTGCGGATGCAGAGGCTGATCCGGTTCTACGCTGATCATTTCTCCAGTCACAGCCACATTTAATGTTTTTTTAACAGTCTGTCAACAGATAAGGTCAACTTCGGCTGAGAAGAGTAATCAAAGGACTGAAAGTCCTGAAATCCTTCGCAGTTGCGACAAAAAGTATTCTCTCAAAGAGTCGTCACAGACTAGAATGCACTCCCTAGTGATTGTGTAAATTCGAACACACTAAATAGTTTCAAAAGTTCACTCAACTCCGCCTGGAAGAAGAGACCCAGCAAATTCAACACGTGAAAATATTGTACAGACATTTTAACCATGATTTAGTTGCGCTCTCCCCCCAGTTTCAAAGACAATTATCCAATTAGACGTCGCTAAAATAGGCCAGTACAAGCCTAGCTTACAAGAAACGGCCTTCAACCAAGGTTGAACCAAGGTAGGTAGAAAATAAAAAAAAAGTACTTGCCCACGTCAAAAAGTTACTCGCCCAGTTTTTTTTAAAAATAAATTGCTATTTCCAGTTTTTGTAATGTTGCATCTTATTTATAAAAAAAAGCTTTTACATATGATCATTACCAAAACGTAATGAGACATATTCACTATTATTGTTATTTATATTTTAAGTATTAAATGAACATAAACAAACAAATAGACAGCGAATTTGCTCAGAGGCTTGCACACTTCTTATTTTCTATAAGCGTTGAGTGACATAGATTTAGTTTAATTTATAGTGGCTATGTTTGCATGCGCTGCGTGCTGCCTTAATTACTAAATTCAATGGTTTCGGACCCGGCGCCGACCGTTTCGTCCCAAGCCGTTATGTTCGGCGTCTGAAATCCGCGTTTAACACAACTGTATACGAGACGATATATGTGGCCGCGTATACACTAGTCTATACTCGCAGTCCTATTATTTGTTAGCCCGGCCGCGTAAAGCCGACAAATAATCCGTGAATTAAACTTGCCCGATATGGACCGTGTTCAAAATCGCTAGAGATTCTACCCGTAACCGTGTACATAGACACTGCTTGAATCTTACTTCCCGCAAATTGACGTAAACTGTAAACAACAAATGGTCGCTGAATTAATACCATTTGTTGGCCGTTATCGATGGAATTAATTGGCAATTTCTTCCAAAAAAATAAATCCTGACCTAATCTTTCACTCGCCAAACTGGGCGAGTGCCTGTAGAAAGTACTCGACCGCCACAAAAAGCAGTCGCCATGGCGAGCTGGGCGAGTGAAATTTCAACCCCTGAATTATTGTATCGATCGATTCAGCTGCGTGAAATGACCTTGTCAATTTGCATAAACTGAAGCCATTACAGGCGCTCGGATTGTTCAACAAAAATAATAGAGTCGCATTTCATCACACTATCGGAGTATTTAATGATTATGATGCATGTTTTGTTGAACGGGTATATAATAAATAGGTTTTTGGATTTGTACGGAAATATTTTGGCGTACTCGTTCGTTCGGCGGAACCTAAAATTATTCAAACTCTAAGACAATGTTTCCTTTGTGAAGTGTATCGTACTGCATTTTCTGTGTAACGTCATTATAGATTAGTTGATGTTTTAAGTAAAATGGACACTGATTAATAATATCGATGGCTCAAGATGATTATTTAAAGCATGCGGTATGTAACTGTCAAAAAACAATGTTTCTGTTTTAAATCATCATCATTTCGCTGTCCAATGTTGGATTTTATCGAGCCATTGACCTATGACTATGTAAACGATTCTGTAATTTGTCGGCATAAAATTGTGGAAACTACTTTTCATGAGACACGAGGTTAATTGTATCAGTGCGCGTGAAAAATAATATACTCAAATTAATACATGTCAGTTTATATTATATTAAATCAGATAAACATTTTGTAATATAAATGTCGTACAGAAAAATTAACAACACATGTATTACACTACACAATATAATGTTAGCTCACTATCAGAACTATTTTTCATGGCGTATAACTACGTATAAATTACATGTGGAGCGGTCGATCATTGCGCTAAAAATAAATAATCCTTCCTAACAAAATATTTATTATGAAACACGACAATTAATATTTTATAAAATCACAAACAGTTTTTAAAAATATAACTGTAGCTGAAAAAAAATGTAGCTGGCCAAAAATGTGAGTGACACGTTCATAATGCACCGCTCGCTTTGGAACTCTCTCACGTGGCGTAGCTAGAATCATGAAGCATGAAGTACGTTCGTTGGTCGACAATTACTCATTTGCATAAATCATGTGAGGTCTCAAAAACCGTATAAGGACTATATCCAAGCAAATATGCTTGGATAAAAATGTGACAGAAAAAGAGGAAACCCATTGACCCCCTCCACAAAAGTATGACTTTTGGGCAGTTTCACCAAAATCAAGCAATTGTTTTTAAACTTTATTAAAAAATACAAAAATCCTCTAAAAAGAGGAAAATTCACAGCCCTGTAAATAATCTGTATATATCTGTAATATAACACTAACATTAGGTTTGGGATACAAACACAAGGTCCTAGGATTTATGGTTAAGCAGTTTCAATTGATTGAACTTATACTGTAGTGCAAAGAAACTAAATGTAACCCATGACATGTGGGAAACAAAACTTGTCATCTGCTGTTTTATATTTTGTCTTCTTTCTCAATAAAAACATGGTGCTGTCAAATCATGTTTTTGATGAGAAAAATAGAAAACAGGAAACAAACAGCAGATAAAACTGAAAATGTGGCCTGTTAGCACACAAATGCCTAGGCTGACGGTCACAAAGAAAACGAGTGCACATTTGAAAACACAAAAGGTTGGAGAATTGTGTATTTGTTACAGCAGCATGATAGGGAACCATCTGAGAACATTGTGTGAAATATCAAGCAGCTACGGAAATGAAATGGAACAGAAATTACAAGAAATTTACCTGAGGCCTTTGAACACACAAAGTATGTGACCTTGACCTTGGGTTTAGCGGCAGCCCATGGATTTGCCACAGCATGATAGAGGACCATCAGGAATGCATGTGTGAAATATGAAGCAGTTACGTGGAATAAAGTGAATGGGTTTAACGTCCCAGCAACAGCTAAGGTCATACAAAGACAGGACCACAGTTTAAAGTCTCATCCGACAGACCAGTGGGATGGAAATAAAATGTACTATGAAAGTATTTTAGATGCCCAAGGTGAGGTTTGAACCCACAATCTCCGGATTGGAAGTCAGGTGTTCTAACCCCTAGGCCACAAGCGATCCCTGCAGTTATGTTATGGTTTTGAACGCAGTAAGTATGTGACCTTGACCTTAGAGGGGGCCCCAAGGATCATGTATGTGTCACAGTATGATGGAGGATCATCAGAGGAATGCATGTGTACAATATGAAGCAGTTACATGAAAGGAAACACAAATTACAAGAAATTTACCAGTGCATTAAGTTTGACACATGTACAATGGAAAACGCAAACTAGTTGGAGTATAGAAACCTGCTGTTGGGTGATTTGTATCCTGTACAAGTCACCGGGCATAAATATATTCATTAATTCAATTGAAATATTGTTGATAATATTTAAAGTTGTAACGGTGCTTAATGGCCTGTCAACGGCTACAGTCATTTTATGCCTGCTTAGACAGGTTGATTCCCATATTTCATGTGTATGGAGGTGTGTGGGGGTGGGGGGGGGGTAAGGTATCCCAAAATCATACGTGAATATTTAATTATATTCAGCCCTGAAATTAGATTAACCTGATCTGAAGCCAGGTACTAACAACACTAGAATCACATAGCACCACTCCTTGAAAGTAATAGGAGTAGTACTAATCTTACTACTTTTATAATGGATATAACTGGATTCAACACTTAAGTAACAATAAAGCCAACAATAAAATGTACCTAAGGATCAAACCAGGGATATTGGGATTCCGGTAAAGGTGAATCCCATTGTTCATTTATCCTTCGCATGGTGCCGGTCTACAGCTCCTAAAGTCCTGCGTAGAACTAAACTATTAGACATTGCTGTAGAGAGAAACATGCTGAACACAAATTCAGGTTTGTGTGTATGTTAAATCACATAAAAACTATAGCTAAGAGAACAGGCAATACAAGCCCCATTCATGATATACCATAATTACCCTAAATATTTGCACACCATTTGTTTAGGGGTAAAAATATAAATAGGAGTTTCCAAAACAAATTGTATCCAAACACACTGTTGTGATAAACCAGTACAACCATACTAGGCCTAAATATTGGGATGTTCTTTGTAGTGGGAAACCATACTTTATATGTGAATGCCAGAATAAATGGTGTCCGAATGTATATGGTTATGACGGTACATACCATATTCAAATAACCAACCAACTTACCTAGTAATGTCATTATCCAAACTGCTTACCTGATAAGGTGAGGGTTCATGAACTCTGTCCTCACACAGCCGAGTATCTCGTTGCTGCCATATTCAACCATGGTGAGCTCTCCAGCATTGAAGATCATGCACACCTGCAAAAAATACACACATGCAAATGCGATAATTAGACGAAATAAAAAACGTATGTTTATGACCTAAGACAAGTAGCGACTGTAGTAATTGTTATATCTCAACTGTTTTTGTGAAACAGTATTTCTCGTGTGTACTTACACGTTTCTTATCAAAGTAGTATTTCTCGTGCATACTTACAAATTTGTTATCAAAGTAGTATTTCTCGTGTGTACGTATAAATTTGTTATCAAAGTGGTATTTCTCGTGCATACTTACAAATTGTTATGAAAGTAGTATTTCTCATTCATACTTACAAATTTGTATCGAAGTAGTATTTCTTGTGCATACTTACAAATTTGTTATCGAAGTAATACTTCTCATGCGTACTTACAAATTCATTATCAAAGTAGAATTTCTTGTGTGTACTTACAAATTCGTTATCGAAGTAGTATTTCTCGTTGCCGCCCGAACCCTGCCAGGGCACCTCACTGAGTTTGTTCGACTGGAGATCACCCAGCAGTAGAGTGTCCGAGGTGTGGGACACAAGGTACCTGCACATACAAGCACATACAATGTCTGAGCACGTGCTCTGTTCTAATCAAAGTGCCTGATTTTGAGTACGAATTTGAACACATACAATTTTGGGGCTTTGTGATTACAAAACTGTTCATTACATTCTCATACTCAAAATCAGGAATTTAAGCTTGGTCGAGACTGAGGTATGTAAAGATTTTGAGAATGAGTTCCGATAACGTACTCAGACAGTTTTATAAACCTGAGTCTAGATGCATTTCTGTACAGAGCCTTGCGATTATAAAACTTTCAATGGATGCATTCCAATTCAAACAATTTAAATAAATCAGTGTGCGTTGTACTATGGCTTGACCAATCTCTTTGATTTCAAGGTAAATTTCATGCTCAGAAAGAAGTATGGTGTTATAGAATTAGGGATGAAAGTTTGTCTCAAAACCCAAACAATGCGCTCAATAGCGTTAATATGTTCAATGCTCTAATGAATCACTATATTTATCTATTAAATTACATTGCCTAAACATGCTAAATGTGTAAATAGACCTGGTTAAATTCTGATTGATTAATTGTTTAATTGCGGTTTTACATCTATACAACAGCATGATCATACACAGACAGTCTGAATCTAAATATCATATGGGGTATCATGTTATAAATACAAATCTATATTTTCCAATAAGTTTAACCCTTTCAACACTACATACCTCTTTTGTGATGTTTGCAAATAGTGTAGATCCAGATGAGCCGGCTCGTGACGAGCCGTCTCATCAGGATCTGCACTTTTTGAAAGTAATATTCATATTTTTAGAACAAAAATCACCCCCTTTAGTCTGAAAATCAGTTTGTGACGACTGGATTTTGTTGCAAAATTGACATATCAAAATTCAGTCCAGTTACCTAGGGGTGAATGGGTTAATTGTTTCAAATCAATTCTTACCTATCTTTGCCCATAATCCTGACCTCGTCAATCTCGTAGCCGTAGTGGGATTTGAGGATGACACGGGTGTTGTTGGACAGGTTCTTCACAATCACCTGGTTGGGACCGACGTGGGTCATTTCAAACTTGTTCTTGTAAATCGTACGTTTCAGGCAGCAGTCAAACAGCTCCACTCCTCCACATAAGGTGCCCTAGAGAGGATAATTTTATGTTTACTTTAATGGTGTTTCGCGACTTTCAACAGCTACGGTCATTTTAGGCCAGATTTACAGGGTGAAATCCTGTATTTCACCTATACGGAACCAGTACTGAATATTTACAGAAAAAAACACAAGAAAAAAAGTGGCCTGTCGGCACACGAATGCCCCCTGGTGGCAGATTGGAGAAACTGTGGCAAAGTTACTTAACCAAAAGTGATAAGTATTCAAAAGTACAGATGTGAAGGTCAAATGTTGATGGTCATATAAAAGGCAGCATGATTGTGTGAAATTTGAATGCTTGTTATATTTAGTGTGTTGTTTGTTTGTTTGTTTATTGGTGTTTAACGGCCTATCAACAGCGAAGGTCATGTAAAGCCGGGCAAACGGTTAAATCCCGTTTTAACCTGCTGCATTGGGGGGAAAATCCCAAATTCAGTAACAAGGAATATTTACATCGGAGAAAACTTATATTCAGCCCAGTAAAATAGAGAAACCTGACCTGGTGCCAGGTCCCTTGCCCTAGAATAGGATTATGAATAATTGCAATACTCACATAAGGGGTATGACCAGATTCAACTGTCACATACAAAATGCCAAAGACGCATGTGAGAGTCAAACCAAGTCTCCAGTCGAATTCCAGTAAGGATGAACCCCGATCGTTAAATTATTCCCATTGCATGCTCCCACCTATACGCCCTTTGAAGTTTTACTTTCAAGTTTGTCTACCTCGAAAAAATTTGAATAGTAATCTACGGTTATCACAAAGTCTCTGTTATCAAATTGAAACAAATCCGTACCAATGACTTCCCATGGACGAGACGGAATTTCATGACTGAAGTGTCTCCTTCTGCTGGTGTGTGCCAAATGTGTTGCAGACGTCACATAACTGTATGTAGTTTTCCACTTCACTGTTCATATTCGGCCAATACACAGTCTCTCTTGCTCTTCTGAGATTTCTGAAGCTTTAGGAGCATTCTCTGAAGTCTTTTTGGTGCACTTACTAAGCTCTTTTTATGGATTATTTCTAAAGGCTTGTGATCACTTTCTATGATGACCTTTCTTCCATACACATAGTGCTCAAACCGTTCCATCCCAAACGCAATGGCTAACAGTTCTTTCTCAATTTGTGCATAATTCCGTTCTGCCGTTGTTAGTGCACGTGAAGCGTAAACAATCGGGTCACCTTCTTGAATAAGGCACAACCCTAATCCTGCCTCGGACGCGTCACACTGTAAAACAGTCTGCTTTGCAGTATCAAAGTATTTCAATACAGGCACTGATGACAGAATATCCTTTATCCCAGATAAACATTCATCATGAACAGCGTCCCAATATAATTCACTGTCTTTATCAACTGCCTGAGGGGCTCTGTGGCTGATGAAAGCCCGGGAGCGAACTTCTGCACGTAATTCACCATACCCAGCAGCCTCTGGACACCTTTCTTGTCAGTTGGCTTTGGCATTTCTATTATTGCGACTATTTTAGAATTGTCTACCTTCAATCCGTCCGCACTGATGACTGCCCATGAAGGACACTTCCTTTTGTCTTAGCCTTAGCTTTTCCTTGTTCAGTTTAATGTTTTTCTCCCTACATCATTCAAATAACGCTCTCAGTTTCATGTCATGATCTTCTAATGCCTGGACATCATTGTCTCCACTTCCCCAAATCAATATGTCGTCATGTATGGCTTTGATGCCTTCTAGCCCCGCTAGGTCTTCGTCGATCCTCTCTTCGGAACTCTCTGGAGCTGGTGAAATTCCGAATGGCATTCTTAACCACCTGTACCTTCCCCAAGGTGTACCAAACGTTGTCAAATAACTAGATTCTTCGTCTAATTCAACGTGCCACCAGAATCCGTTCTTGGCATCGGCAACAGTGAATACTCTTGCCTTCGTTAAATCTGGTAAAATGTCATCAATTGTAGGAATTGGGTAGTTATTCCTCTTTAAAGCTTTGTTTAACGGCTGTGGTCAATACAAAGTCTTACTTTATTTGTATTTTTCATCACTACAACCATTGATGATATCCAGTCAGTTGGCTCACGTTACTGATTCAATTATGCCAGAATAATTCAGTCGTTTCAGTTCCTTTTTTAGTGTTGGCTTAATTGCAATGTGTACTTTCCTAACTGGCTGTCTCACCGGTCTCGCATTGTCACCGACTTCTAAATGTAACTTCCCTTGAAGCTGTCCTTCACCTTGGAAAATGTCGCTATATTCATTCACAATATTTTCTGATGTGTCAAGTGCCGATATGTGCTCTGTATTGACAGCTATCAGCTTCATCGCCTGCAGTGCCTGGGCACCAAGTAGTGGTTGAGCAGGACCTTCCACAATCACAAACTCCAGATTGTACTCTTTCTTGTTCTTAAGGTTTATGGCCTTCAATTGCTTCTTGCCAAGGGCTTTCGTTTCAGTTAGATTGTACATCCGAAGGGTGGTGTCACATTTTGGAAGATCTGTCATCCAAGGGTCATCACAGATGTCCATGTAATCTGTATCTGATAAAATGTTAACTGTAGATCCGCAATCTAGTTGACATTTCAGTCGCTTCTCGCCGATTGACACTTTTGTGAACAGCTTCTTAGGTAATCTATACCGTTAACAGTCTCCACCGATAACACATATTCATCATTCTGTCTCCGATTCGCTGCTCGCATTGTTGTCATTGATTATGTGCACACGGCTTTGTTTCCTTTGTCCTTATTTATTTTCTTGTTTGTGCACTTTAGTGCAAAGTGATTCTTTCCACCGCATTTTGAGCATTTCTTACCCCATGCAGGACATTCTTCTTTGACAAATGCATGTTTCTGTCCACAATACCAACACTCCTTTTGGAATCGCGACTTGTCCTTCATTTTCTTATCACGCGTCTTTGTATTAACTAGATCAACATGGACCTCATCGTGATTAATTGTTTTCATTTGTTCATTTGTCATCTCATTGGCTCTACAAATGTCGATGCATTTGCTTAAGTTGAGTTTCTTTTCCTGTAACAGTTTTCTACTATTGTTGTCCCTGATGCCAATCACAATTCTATCTCGGATAACATTGTCCTCTAAATGTTCATAGTTACACGTTTTTGCGCTAACCCCCTGAGCAGAGGGATGCTACATATGCATCTATGTTCTCACCCATCTCTTGACTTCTACAGTTAAAATTATATCGTTCATACGTTTCATTTGTTTCACCAATGCAATACGTCTGAAAAGATTCTACCACTTTTGCGGGGTCCTTTTTCTCTTCCTCTGACAACGGGAATGTTTCAAACAACTCTATTGCATCTGGACCTAAGCATGTGAATAGTGTGGCAATTCTCAATTTGGGATCTTTCTCATTGAGCCCTGTTGCAATTTCATAATTTTCCCACACACGGTGGAATTTCTTCCAATTTTGGGCTATATTCCCCCTACTCAGGTCCAGCTTGGCCGGAAACGGGATGCCGATATTCTCTGCCATCACCGCCCACTTCTGTCACCATGTATCGTCGAGTGGGGATTATAAAATATTACTAAAAACCCCGGTGGTTCTACAAATGACCTTTATTGTTTCTATCTGCAAATGGCGTATATCTTGCCTAGGGGACATAACTCATATTTCTGTCTGGCGTCTATCCAACGGGAACGACCGTGCGAGCTCTGGTCAACTCGTCCCAAGTTACAATACCGTTACACCTACCACCCACTTTAGTGTGTTGTATGGGTGTGGGTATACTGGAGTCAGATTGTGCGTTCACCTATATAAAAGTATTAAGATAAGTGCTAATCCCACCAGTTTTTACATAGGGTACATGTGTATCCGTATGTATTGCAATCGAGCGGGATCATTTGGCCCGCCCACGACCCCCCGTGGTGCGGACGCCTGTGATTGACAACTTAGAATCGCGTCGGACAGTTAGCCACGCCCCAGATCCCCTCGATGGGCACGTCCGTAGTGATATCTTGGAATAACCATAACAACAAAATGCATTGTGTTACTAAACGTTTAACTGGCATACGCAACCACTAATTGAAAATAATATTATGAAAAACTTGCACTGCACAATATCAACAACGGTTGTTCTACGTACAAAAATACATCGGATTATTTTGTTGCGCGTGATTTGCCCCCATTTGCAGCACAAATCATGCGGTCATCGCTAAATTTAGTAACAGAGTTAACTCCCCTCCGAATACTCTCCGAAACAAGCGACGCGTTTAACACACAAACTACATCAAGTTTGACCTTCCGACAGCCTATTTTTAAACTCACCCGACACCTGTGCGAAACAAAACTCGCACGTGTATGTCTAACTGATGTTTAATCCTCATTCTCTCTCTCTATCGATGGATCTACAGTGGATTTTAGTGACATTCCTGAATTCGGCCTGATTGACATTTGTCTATGGTGGCCAATACACGCCAACATGAGTGTCAATTCTACGTTCATGGAAGGGGTCAATAAGTCAGTATTTAAGGTGATAACTTACAGTCAGGGAACACATTAATGACAGTATAACACTGCAAGTACTGAAATACGACAAAAAAAATCTAACAAGTTTCTAAACGTTACAAGTGCCCGCTATACAGATATAATCATTTAGTAATATTTATTTACTGATAGTGACATGCGCGGTGGTATCAGGCTATGTTTCATATGCAAATGAGGCAGGGATGATATGTTTTAATTATTTATACTAAAGAAATGCGTCACCTGAAAAAATAATATTTTCGACAGATTTTTAAAGTATGATCATTGCACATCATAAAATAAATACAGAGATTAAAGAGTAATGCCGTTAACATTTTAAGCAAACACGGTTATCGCCCCTCATATCAGTGTGTAAATTTACGTCTGATATAACATGTATAATAATGCCAATCAGTACGTGGGATAATGGCGCATGAATGTTTATTTTGCCAGGAAATGTCTCAGATGATGTCTCTGATGTAAAGAACATTTTGTACCTACTGAGTGGGCATGTACCTTTAAGGGTTAATGAAACTGTAACACCAGCAATCAATCAAGCAATCAATCTAGTTTAATCTTGTAGTACCCTATGTTCAGTACTTTCAGTACTTTGATTGTTCCAGGAATGTATAAAGTGGGGCCTGTGGGCCCACCTCGTACAAAAAGATAATTAAATTCCTTTTATCCAAGGTGTCAGATCAATGAATTATGTATCATTAAATGGCAAAATATAATTTCCATAGACTTTGCCTCTCAACCCAACAATGTGGGAACTTTGAGTGACTTAGAATGTTGCATATCAGCACATTTCATTTTGCGCATACCAGGGCACGCAATCTATTAGTGGTGTCAATGTTAGTATAATCAGGTGCTCAGCAGCGTGCCTCAGTCAATACAAACGCTAATTACATCAAATTCTGAACAAATTCAGCCAATAAAAACAGTTTAAAGGTTCCTGGCACATTTGATTCACTGTTTGTGATTGGCCAACTCCGACCGATTATTGGGAATACTGTTAAAATTATGACAATCAATAAAAAAATGTGACATGTTGATCACCATGAATGAAACATTCAATGTCTCCACAGCAACCCCGCAAACAGCCCGGTAGTGAACTTACAGCTGTGACTCGGGCACCGTCTTTCTTCCAGGCAAGGGAGGTAATCGTGTAGAGGTTTCTGATCTCCTTCAGTTTGGGCTCGTCCCACATCTGTCTTCGCGGGCTCCAGTTCAACACCCGCATTCTGGAATGGCCAACACGATCTAGCATATATCCTGTGCTTTATAAATTAACTCATTTGTATGGGTAGAAGGGGGCTAACTCCTTCATGGGTTAGGGTTAGCCACCTTCTGCCATTGTTTCTGCCATTGTTTCCCCCATTTATTCATAAATACAGGTTGGAATGGGTAACACGATGCATTTCATACGTTTTGTAACTCATTTGAAGATGTCAGTGGAATAAGGGTAACTACCTCGCAAAGTCAGCCCACTTCTTCCACTGACCCCTTCATGTATTCATTAACACAGTCTGGAATAGGCAACGTGATCTTTTGACAGGACTTCATTAATCGAGTTATAAGGAATATTGTGACAGCAGAGTTGAAAAGTACATGCTTCTTCACTTAAATCAAAACTCATGTAAAATTCTCTATTCGTGTTATAATGAATAGTGATTTTTAGAGATCAGTATTACAAATAGGTTACCAAATCCACTTCCCTTAGAACAAATTCCAGTGCATCCTTGTCATTAGAATTGGCAGAATTTGTTGGTTTCATGTTATGCTGCTAAGTTTATACTATTAACACTTTCAACACCACAGGCCTGTATTGGCAAAAAGTGTAGATCCAGGTGAGCTGGCTCGTGACGAGCCGTCTCATCAGGATCTGCACTTTTTGCAAGTAATTTTCATATTTATGAGAACAAAAACACCCCCTTTTTGTGACGGTTGGATTGGTTGCAAAAAAGAGCATATCAAAATCCATTCCAGTGACTTTGGGGTGAAAGGTTTAAGCAAAGTGACACTATATCGTTAGACTTCTCCAATTCGTCAGCATTAGTTCTCATGGAAGTTACTTGCGACTTTTTCCCAAAAAGATGTAAATATAAAAGCTTGGATTTAATGATGGCACTGGTTCGATGACCTTGAAGAGAAAGGAAGGGAAGTGGATACAGAGGAAACTGGCCACAGGGGCCTAGCTCTTATTAGAATAGTTCCCTCTGGTTCTTTAACGTGCCCAGACTCTTCTTCAAATCAAGTCCCCCTCCGAAAGGACAAATAGAGCAGAAAATACAAAGTATTTCAGAAATACTGACGCCCTGGCCGAGAATCGACCCGGGTCGCCAGCTTGGCAGTCCGACAGCATTACCCCTCGGCCACAGTCTGCTAAGGTCATAGAGAGACTCACCTATCAAAGCTGCCAATGACGATAGACTGGCCGCTGGGACTGGACACTGCCACAGTAAATTCATGTTCATCGCTCTCCCGACTGTAGTCAAAATGCTGGAAGCTACGACCCTCGCGTCCATAAGCGATAATTCTCTTGTCACAGCCTGCCGCCACAATGGCATTCTGGGAGTACGCCAGAGCATACGGGGGGCACGGATGGGTGCTTATTTTGCCCTGGAATACAACATAAATGTTACATGTAATGGGGAATTGGATTTCTTGGAAAGTGCGGCCAGCTTAGTTCCCTAGAAAATGATAGCACCGTCTAATAAGTATGAATACTATTTGTTAGATGCATAACATGTGTTTCTCTGACTGAAAGACAGAACAGCAAAAACCCTGAGCAGACGGCAGAAATGCATCAAGTTTTTTTGCGAGCCATTAACGTTTCTAAGCGACCTATTGGCCGGCAGCTGAGAAGCACAGGTTGAAGTAACGGACCGAGGTCTATAAATACATTAAATATGCCTAAAAGCATCAATAAATGAAAAACAAATAAGCTAACAAATTGTTTTTACCCCCTCCATATACTTCATAATGAAGTATAATGGAGGGGGTAAAAATAAAAACAAATTGTTAGCTTATTTTGTTTTCATTTATTGATGCTTTTAGGCATATTTAATGTATTTATAGACCTTGGTCCGTTACTTCAACCTGTGCTGAGAAGAGGTACCTTAGGACATTTGCAGCCAGTGTAGATCCTGACCATCATGTGTGCACATACAATCTCAGATCGATCAACAATTGTAATAAGTGACACACACAATGTTTATTTGACTGAATGGCAATCATCGTAGGCACTGATCAGACTGTGACAGGCTATTCTGGTGTACCCTTTCTCAGTTGTGACCTATATATTCGTGTTTACAAGAGATTTACATCCACATACCTGAGGCAAACTTTACAGGAGAAGAATTCACATATAAAGCGTAAAAGCTTGTTTTCTAATCCTGTTTGAAACTTGTATGTATTACATGTATATATATCACTTATCATATTGAAATACATATTGGTTAAACTAACACTTTACAGTGGAACACTCGATGATGGTCAAGTAAGTTGCTAGAGAAGAAAAGATCTGAACTTCCAGATTTGAAACAGAATACAGTGTATATTTTGCCTTTCAATGGAATTGGTGGCACAAAACACAAATAATTTCAGTGAGAGACTTTAAAAATGCACGCGTATAAAGCAATTGTGGTCCATGTAGACCAAGATCAGCATGTGCATCAGTGACATGTCCATTGATTTTTTCGGGTTTTACGTTTCTTCAACAGCGAGGTCATGCACATAATTCATCGCTAAGATATGTGGATGTAAATGGAGAAGTGGGGCTTATGGGATTTGCGACCAGTGTGGATCCAGACCAGACTGTGCATCCGCATATATGTGGATGTAAATGGAGAAGTGGGGCTTATGGGATTTGCGACCAGTGTAGATCCGACCAGACTGTGCATCCGCATATATTGGATGTAAATGAGATGGGGCTTAGGGATTTGCGCCAGTGTAGATCCAGACCAGACTGTGCATCCGCACAGTCTGATCAGGATCTGCACTGTTTGCCTCAGTTAAACAACGGTCATGCTTCTAACAAGCCATATATAAATTGTGATCAGGCTTATGAGTGTGTTCACCATTTAATCAGTAAAACATTGATGATCATCCAGACACGGCCGTGGCACTATTTTGGACCGCTTTTTTCTTTAGGGTCTAGGCTGAATTTTATTTTATTTCTGGGGGAGGGCCCCCAGACCCCCACTCAATTGTCCACCGTGGCATTATTTCGCGACGGACCTGTCTAACTTTATTTCTACTTAACTTTTTTATTTCCACACATTATTATACCAGTGTGGTTTGGAAGTCACAACCTTATATGTGACTGTGACTGGAGAAATGAGGCTTATGGGTCTTGCAGCCAGTGTAGATCCAGATCAGCCTGTGCATGCGCAGTCTGATCAGTATCAGCACTGCTCCCCATTCCATCAATAAAATATCAGCCATACTTCTAACAAGCAATATACATCGTTATCCGGCTACAGGAGTGTGACACTTTATCAGGGTCTACACTAAGTCACAAATCCCATAAGCCCCATTTCCCAAGTCACAGCCACATATTACCAACATTTAAGCATGATACAAACCTGTTGGTCTCCAGTGCCTTCATCATCAAAGAAGAACCTGACAATCGAGCCGTCAGCATGGCCCGACAGGAACCCCTTACCAGACGGACTGAAATATATAAACGACTATACGGTGAAAATGGAAGGCCTAATGTCGCAGAAACAGATATTGTCATGTATAGACATGCACCTTGGTTTCAAGCCTCTTCCTAAAGACCAGGGGCCCGTTTCACTAAACTTTGTACGACTAAAATGTTCATAAGTGCAAATTTAGGATCGTCTGGAAATTTCAATTGATGGATTTACATTTATTGAGCATAGGCTGCATATGCAGCCTATGCTCAATAAATGTAAATCCAATAATTGTTTACAAGAAAATATTGTTAATGTGAAATTTACAGACTATCATAATTTTACACTTACGAACATTTGTCGTACAAAGTTTAGTGAAACGGGCCCCAGTTGGATAGAAATACTATGAATATTCATGTTTGGAGTGGAGATTCAACCCGCTAAATGTGGTATTGAAGACCAACGCTTTACCCCTAAGGGCGATTCCAGACTTGATTGTATTTGGGGAATGGAAGGCACCTGAATGTTTTATTTATGGGTGGTGAGGTAAAAAACATGTAAATCAAAACAAAATTTACAATATTTTCCGGAAATGGTGTCAAAAGTTGAAAACAAGAGTGCGCAAGTCACAAAATACGCCCGTCGAATATGGGCCAGACAGCGAAGATGCAGAAATGTGAAGCTGTCACCAAGGCAAGAAACATTAATGAGAATTTGAAAGTCTATAGCATTATTTCTTCATCTCGTTGTGCTAAACATGTATACTAATTTAGGCAGAGGTAGAAAAGTAGAGTGTAAAGAAAAAATGATAGGGAATTGGATACAATAATGTAGAAAAAATGGCTAAGTTAAAAAGGTGATATTTTTGTTAAAAAATATTTTTTCGGCATAAAAACACCAAGGTGCACATCTTCAATATGTGTAGAAGACGTGTGTATAGTTTCAGAACGATCGACTGAATGGTTTCGGAGGAGTTGTGTACACAAACTCTGTACCGTATATAGAATTGTATAGAAAAATGAAGAAAAAATGGCTAAGTTAAAAAGGTGATATTTTTGTTAAAAAATATTTTTTCGACATAAAAACACCAAGGTGCACATCTTCAATATGTGTAGAAGACGTGTTTCAGAACGATCGACTGAACGGTTTCAGAGGAGTTGTGTACACAAACTCTGTACCGTATATAGAATTGTATAGAAAAATGTAGAAAAAATGGCTAAGTTAAAAAGGTGATATTTTTGTTAAAAAAATTTTTTTCGCCATAAAAACACCAAGGTGCAGAGGTAAATCAAGATGTGTAGAAGACGTGTGCATAGTTTCAGATCGATCGATTGAAAGGTTTCGGAGGAGATGTGTACACAAACTCTGTACCGTATATAGGCAATGTATAGAAAAAAAATGGCTAAGTTAAAAAGGCGATATTTTTGTTAAAAAATATTTTTTCGCCATAAAAATACCAAGGTGCACATCTTCAATATGTGTAGAAGACGTGTGTATAGTTTCAGATCGATCGACTGAACGGTTTCGGAGGAGTTGTGTACACGAACTATGCGCTTTTTCTTCAGCCGCCCGCCCGCCCGCCCGCCGTGCGGTAAAACATAATACGACCTTTTTTTAAAAACGGTCGTATAAAAATTACAGAGTACAATCCACATGTACATTTATTCTGAAATTTTTTCAACTTTTGACTTTATGAAAAATATTGTAAAACAAGAAATTACGCAGATGTCCGAAGGTACAAAATCACATGGCGTATCTCATATGTGAAAAGCCATGGTAGAACTGACCTATGTGAGTATTTGATCAGTGTGGCTGCTAACCAACTGGCGCAGTTACAAACACTCATAGTTGTCGACAGCTACTATAGATTGCAAAATAAGGATTGAATAAAGACGAAAGCTTGCCAGAGAAGAGCTTGTCCACTATGTTCAACTAATCACTTACTTGGCTGCCAGTGACACAACGTACGAGTCTGTCCCATAGACGGTCGATGATTTGTTTGTCTTCACGTTGGCCGCACGCACCTGCAACAACAGATCACATGAGCAGGAATGGATCACAAGTGAATTGGCACTCGTCTGGATACATGTGTCAGAGCTCCAGTTAAGGTGCGTAATTTGGAGGTAATTTCTTATTTCTCCATCAAAAATGGCAAGTTGGGAGTGCTTTAGAATCGTCTCAAAGAGACGATTCTAAAGGACTCCCAACTTACCATTTTTGATGAAGAAATAACAAAATTTCACCCCAAGTTGGCAAATTACGCACCTTAACTGGAGCTCTGATGTGTGTGTAACTGAAGGGGTCAGTGGATTTGACTTCACCCTTTCACCCCTAAGTAACTGGAATGGATTTCGATATGTTAATTCTTCAACCAATCTAACCGTGACAAACTAATTTTCAAACTAGTGCATTTATGAAAAGTGTGTGTGTTTGTTCTCAAAAATATGAAAATTACTTGCAAAAAGTGCAGATCCTGATGAGACGGTTCGTCACGAGCCCTATCATCTGGATCAGCACTATTAGCCAATACCACTATACAGGCCTGTGGTGTTGTAAGGTTTAATGGTGTTTAATGGCCTGTCAACAGCTACGGTCATTTTAGGCCGGGTTAACAAGATCGAATCCCATATTTCACATGTTGTGATGGGGACGGGTCAGTGGAATATGGGGGCTAACTTCATAAGGGTGTTAGCCCCCTTATTCCACTGATGTCTTAATGTTCATTTTATGTGGCAAGTTATTGCACATGTATTTGTTATTAATTGAAGAAAAAAGCAAACTGTACTGTTAGTGCAGGGGCAAATGTGATTGTATGTATAACATTCCGGCACCTCATGTTAATTTTTGGCACCCGGTAATTTCGTAACCCCAATGGCAATGCTCTAAGGTTTCCAAAAAATCCGGGTGCCATTTTTTTCATACACTTTCAAGGTCATTTAAAGGTCATACAAAGGTCACCGTAACCCCATCTCGCCCTGATATCATAAAAGGTTCTGCCACACATAATTGGTCACATTTAAAGTACGAAATAAGTTCCTCTTATATATCGCTATAAAAATATATTCGTTTTAACAATATTACGTGTCGCCTGTTTGGGGTTCAAGGTCATATTCAAGGTCATTTTCCCAAAAATAGTAAATAATTACCTCTATCACGCCATAATGAACAGTTGTAATGATCATGGTGGCTATACTAAGGTGTTGCATAGTCCTGGATAAATTAATAAACTTTTCAGAGCGATTTAGGTTTTATTGTACTCTAAGGGTCAAGGTCAATGTCATTTTGGATCCCCAAAATACGCACAAAACCTTGAGAATGCCTTATCTTCGGCACAAACGATCCGATTTGAACGAATTTGGTAATTATCTTATTTGATTTCATTGTTCCGTATCGATTAATGAATGTCTCGGAGTGATTGGGGTTAAATTTATAGTACGAGGGCCAAGGTCAATGTCATGTTTGACCTCCAATAATACGCATAATACATTGAAAATGCTATATCTAATGCACAAATGGTCAGGTTTTGATGAGTCTGGCGTTGTATCTAATGGGTTTTCATGGTCCTGATTAAATGAATGAACTTTCCAGAGCGAATGTGGTTTAACATTATACTCTATAAAGGTAATTTCAAGGTCATTGAACTTCATACATGAAGTCGAAAAAGTGTCAAAATTATTTTTCATTTTAATTTTCGGTACAAAACGTACATGTATATTGCATATAATAACACAGTGCGCCTTAATGAATACTAGGATTGCACTGAGAATGTCAATATTATTAATCATCAAAAAAGGAATACAATTGAGCTTGAACCTTTATTGACAATTGTCTCCAGTTCAGTGGGTATGGTAGACAATGTATGTTTTTTTAGATTTTTCATCGGAATATTTTCCTAAGCGACATGCATATTTGTATGTGCCGTTCCTATTATATTTAAAACTTATACTAAACTAGGGAATTGTACTGATCGACTATGAACTGAAACATATACTAGCGAATCTCTGACATTATTTTGATCTGTGTGGCATTTGTTGCATTTATCATTTGTGTTCTCGCCGTATTGTATCCTACTTTTTGGGAGCGTATACCGCTAGTCGTGGAGTGCACTTGTGTGCGTGTTGAAGACTTCTATTACCGCTATACGTTAGCTATGCTTGGCATATTAATTACATTCATCGTTAGTTTCGGGCTCTTTGACTCTCCTTTGGGTATCAATTACTAGTTTTCAATATCCGGGTTATATGTCACCAGTACGAAGAAATAAGTATCGTTCAGTAAGTGTAATCGTCATCACAATCTGACTCGATATCAGGTACTGTTGGATGACAGTCTGGGTGGTTCTCACGTGTGTTTTCGTTTAGACTACATTTGCAAAGTTCTGTACACACAAGACTAGCTTTACGGCATGAATACCTTGCTGTCGAACACTGACTTATTTGACAACTACAGTGTACAAGTTCTAGTACTGCTTTTGGAGCGGGCTCCATCGTAACAACAACGGGTACATACGTGCCATTTTGCATCATCCATCCGAATTCAGTTGGTGTGGGATAATTTGGTTAGCCCATACCAGTGACTGATATGCTGCACGGAGGGTGTGCTGGAGCAACGCGCCTCTTCTGGGTGGAAGCCTATCAGATTCCGCCTGTGACATTTTAAATAATTCCCATCGGAAATCAGCTAACTCTGTGGCATGAGAACCTTTCTATTTCTATTAATACATGGCACAGACGAATTCTTCTAACGCGTTTACAGTGTCGTCATCTACTTTGTCAGATTTGCCAAGCTCTAGCTCTGCAAATGCGTTTGTAATGCGAGTTGGCTGTTTCTGTAAGGTGTTCCAGCATGTGCCTTTGCCATTGCCTTGAAACCGCCCACACGTGTCGCACCCGGTGAATGCGTGAAACCCGGGAGAGCAGCAGTTATAGCTGGCACGGTACACAGGCGGCAGAGGAATGGTCCTTCGCTTTGCTCCCACACCGGTTACAATTCTGGGATCTTTCCCCCAACATCTGTGATCGCGAAACAGCTAATACGAACACATCCGTATCAGGAGACACTATGTCAACATCACACCCTCGTTTTACAGCGTCCAGAGTATGTAATATCAAGATAGTATCGGCTTCTTCATGGGTCGATGATAGATGTTCTACATCAAGTTTGTTTGATTGGGTACCTTGGCTGGTTGACACAACTACTGGGGATAAGGAGTCTTTACAACTGTCCAGAAGCTTATCCGCAAGATAAAGCGTCAGACCCTGCTTTGTCTTTGTATTCTGACATGAACTTAACAAATGATGACCGTATGGGTGTTACAGCTTTGCACACATGATATTGTTCTCGTTCTCCCTTGCTGCGCCTATCTCTGGTATTTGGCTTCAAAGATGTGTCTACATCATAATGGTCAAATATGATGTGTGCTTCATCATACTGTTTTATCATATGATTTGTGCGGTTCACAAATTCATTTGCAAACTGTTCGCATGTCTTGACTGGTTTAGCGCTCAGTTCATTTCCACTGCCATAGCATCAATCAGTACAGCATTACCACCTCTCGCATCATTACAAGCCTCCTCCGAGTTCTGATCTGGAGGGTCGGATGTGCTGGTTAGTATGTGCATGAGCTTTAACTTGTCTGTACATGGTAGGAGGCTTTGTTGATTTGCCCGTACTTTTCCAGTGGTTCAGTTTCATTTTTGTCAGTCTGTCCCAAAGATTTCTGGAGCATTTTATGCGTTCTCGAACAAACTCCGAATATGCTTCTTTACCAGTTTGCACAGACTTACAAATGTCCGATTGTACGTCGCTGGGAATGACAGTTTGTGTCACAATGGGCTGACCCTGCTAATAACATCTCTTAGCTTTGCTACATTATTCTCCTGCTTTCTAACAAGGCCGACCTTAAAAATATGTTTGTTTCCCCACCCGCTACCCGGGCCAATGAGGTGTGGGTAGGTAGGTAGGTAAAATATTCTTTTTTTTTTAATATATGAAATTTTGTCGACATATATTTAGCAACATATCTCGGCCTAGAAACACCAAATAATGCCATAATATATTAAAGGAATAAATATGCAGACACAATGTAAAATGACTGTTTTATTGACTAGAGATATTAAACTCACATGGAGCAAGGTGAAAACAATTTGCTGACATGACATGTACATGACTAGATTGAATGTTTACCTATTCGAGACATGCCAATTTTGTACCATCGAACATCAGGCGCGAATACAGAAATAATTGCAGGGGGGTGTCTGTAATTACAAGTCGGCATAGCCGAGCTCCGCGAGCGCAATGCTCATTGTAAAATGGGGGGTCTGGGGGTCCTCCCCCAGGAAATGTTTAAATGCCAGATCGCCGCAGATGCGATTTCCTGACACCTAGGCCACGAAAAGTCATCCAACTATTCGAGTATTGTAGATTTTCTTTTATTTTTTTTTTGTTTGCTGATTTAAAACAGTGAAATTATGATTTCTCACGAATTCATTTGTAGGTCCGAAACTGTGTGGGGGCGACTTGCTCGGGTGTCAATCGATAAGACCATTATTCTTTTCGGCTTAAAACTCACTTTTGATCGTAAATCAATGTAAATTTTTTGTTGAAACACATTCTCAATTGAATATATTCAGTGTTTCTTGCCAGTTTGGATCGATGTAGACGCTAAATATGCAAAACTATAACTTGGAAGTTGGATTTTCAAAAACACGTACAGACGCATATTCGTTTCAGCGAAATCAAGCGCGGTTCTATTCTTAGAAACAAAATTACTCTATTTCCTTGTTGGGACCAAGTGTAGTAATTTTGTGAATAAATTAATTATAAATGTCTGTTTGGGTCGCGGCGATTTTGCCGGGTCGGTCGCGGGAGGGGAAACATTTAATATTTTATTATACGCCCAACACCGTCTGACAGTTCATGATGCTTGACAGATGGGAATGTTTCTGACAAGCCAACTTGTTTCTCCGACTCGTCTGCCAGTCGTGCAACTTCTGGTGCAACCAGGAAGAAACGAGTCAGGGCACCAGGTTTCTGGGTTATCCCTGTAATTCCACCCAACACCTTGATAGAGCAGTTAACCTGCTCCAGAGCATGCTTCACACCAATCTTAGAGAATTTCACTTGCGATTTCTTGACACAAATGTTCCCTTCATCAAACCACTTCCAAAGTTCTGGCTTGAATCCTGGAGATATATGTTCGCAACATACTCTGGTACACACTGCGCATACTTCAGTCCGTTCATTGCGAAGAAGTGTAAGGGCAAAATCGCTCCAATGACTGCAAGTGCAGGTGCCGCTTGCCTTCCCGCGATGCTCAGATGTACTGTAGTAATATCAGAACAATTTCTATGTATGTCTTTGTCCATGTAAACATTGGGTATTGCTTTTTGCTAGCTTCGATTCTTGCTAACATAACAGACAATTCAGACGACTTATGTACTGCTGCCACTTTTGCAGGAAAATCGTCATTCAAATCTCCGTCACCAGTCTTTTGTGTGTTTTCCACGCAACAAACACAGTAATTAAAACAAGAAATCAGTAAAACTGATGGATGCACCCCGGCCGCAAATTAAAAAAAAATAAAAAAACAAACTTTAACATTAAAAACTTTAACGCAAGAGTCTATTTTTTAGAAATGGTGACCTTGCCCTTGGGCAGACGAAGCCCATATTCAGTGGGTGTCTTCGTATCGTCAATATCAATGCACATGTGAAGTATCGTAAGGATCGGACATACACAACTTAAGATATAGGTTCGGACAGACAGACGGACGGACGGACGGACGGACGGACGGACAATATTGAGGAAGGGGCCATTTCCATTGTTCTAGAACAATGGAAATGGCCCTTTGTTATGAATAGAATAAGGGGCCAGACGGATATTTCAAAGGAACCTTTTGTGCTAAACTCTGCCCCGTGGCCCCTTACTCTCGAATACCTGCCCGGACGGACGGACGGACGGACGGGACGGACGGACGGACGGACGGACGGACGGAAATATATTTCGGGGTGCATACTAAAATTACTCCATTGACACAGAGATCATTCAAATACGACAATTAGTGACGGTGATATGACATTTTCAAGGGTTTCTGCGGATTTTGGCGGTTCACAATGACCTTGACCTTGAGCCCTAGTGTATAACCTTCAATTTAATGGCTCTGAAAAGTTCACGAGTCGATCCGTGGTCATAGACAACTACATGATAGACACCAATATCATTAAAATGTGTTCATTATGGCATATGATAGGCAATGTTTTACTTTATAATACCGGATATGACCTTGAACTTGACCTTTACGCACGAATACTCGCCAAGTATTATTGTTAAAACATGTCTATATCTATAGTGGCATACATTAAGATCATATTAGGGGCTTTATATGTGATTATTTCTGGATGGTAGAGCATTATATGACACCAAGGCGAGATATGGTCACGGTGACCTTTGCATGACCTTTAAATGACCTTGAAAGTGGATTTAAAATAAGGCACCCGGATTTTTCGGAAAGCTGATAACCCAAAGACTACGAATCCACTGAGAAACAAAAATTAACAAGAGGTGCCGGATTGTTACCAATTGCCCCTGCACTATGTTACAGAGCAACCTATCTACAGCGGCCACATGGCGGCTATAGGGAGGTTAAATATAGACAAATATTCAATTGGACAATAAATATTTTGCTGTTACAGAGAGGGTGATGATGAGAGGTGGACGTCCGTTCATTGACTTATATAAATGGTACTGAAATATATCAATCATGTTCAATTTAAATCAAAACCAATACCATGTGTGCATGTTAAATTATGAAAACATGAAAAAAATAAATTGTTTACGTTACCTTGCCATCTGCTAGTCCAAAGACGATTGGTTGATCTGGCGGCCATATTAGGCAGGTTACAGCACTCTGCTGGACAAACTTGTTGCAAATCACCTTCTTGTCTCCCCTGAAGTACAGAAATACAGCTGGTCATTATTTCCATATTTATGGCTGTGACTGGAGAAATGGGGCTTATGTGATTTGCGACCACGACCAGTGTAGATCCAGGTCAGACTGTGCAGATGCACAGTCTGATCAGGATCTGCACTGTTCGCCATTCCATCAATGAATGAATCACGCGTCATGCTTCAAAGAAGCATTGTTATCAGGTTACAGGAATGTGCTATTTGATCAGGGACTACACTGGTCACAGAACCCATAAGCCCCATTTCTCCAGACACAGCCACATTTTAGACAGCTTGCCATTTGAGTACATTGTATATGCCTTATTTACAATCACTGCGCATTGGAACACATTAACAGGGCTCCAGATAAGGAATTAGTACAGTAGAACTTCGATCGCTCAAACCGGCAACGGAATCGAGTTTGAGTTTGAGCGATGCATAGTTCGAGGGAATGAAGTTTCAAAAATGTACTGTCACATTCAGTCAATAAAATCACTTATGTGAATATATGAGATGACCGATGTGACATGCCATTGTATATGCATTACATTTGGAGGGAGAAATGAAAAATAACAAATACAATTGTAAAGTTGCTGTTTTATTCAATATTTACAGGTAATTATACGTCAAATAAACGGCATGTTCCGCTTTGCATCTATACATAATACTGGTATTCCCAGTGTCTAAAATTAGCACATAGCACAGTGATTGGAATAAATATACAAACGGAAAATATAAACGAAACAATGTCAGTATACAATTATAAACACTATAAATTAACGCCTGAAGAATTCCATGATCTCAGTTTGTTTGTTATTGGCACATCTTCTGTCAAAGTTAAATTTAAGTAAACGTTTGTTCATGACACATAACGCATTCAAGTCCTTTTCATAACATCATAACGCCCGTAATTCACGCCGCTATTGTTTGCGATTCGTGATTTAATGTCATCCCGCGTCAAGGGAAACTACTCAACGCGACCGCCCGCAATGGTGGAATTCGCACCTCGTTAGACAAACAGCTGATCACAGACTTACCTGTTCGAGTTATTAGCGGTAATTACCACTGTTTGATACTCGCTACTTCTGATTTCAATTGGGTTTTTGGCAATTTTAATTGGGTATTTAAAGCAAATACACAGCTTATCTGGAGCTGCATTCATGCATAGTTACGGAATAATCAAAAGTGTGTCGATTGATTCAAGACTACCATGTTGTACCACTGTATAATTTACTATTTGATCTTATGAACTCTGGTCAGCACAGTGGCCGCTATATCCACAGGTTGAAGTAACGGACCGAGGTCTATAAATACATTAAATATGCCTAAAAGCATCAATAATTTGAAGAGAAAAAAAGCTAATTTTTTTTTTATTCCCTCCATAATTATAGACTATATGGAGGGAGTAAAAACATTTGTTTAGCTTTATATTTTCATTTATTGATGCTTTTAGGCATATTTAATGTATTTATAGACCTCGGTCCTTTACTTCAACCTGTGGCTATATCATGCTTATTTCTGTACACAGGGTTGTACAAATTGGCACGCCCGACGCCCGGGACAAGTCGGTTTTAATCTCGGGCAAGTGCCTCTATGCTGGAATTTAGTCCCGGGCAAGTCACTATTTTCTGTTAGAACGTCCCGCCTCAAGCCCGTTTTTTGGAACCGGACTGTCATAAACTTAATCCCAAAACTGACCACTTTATCGATCGATAACGCTGCGGGCGTCCTGGCGATTCGCAGCTACTGTGTTACACAATATCTGTGTATCGCAATAAAGTGATATAGCAATCTACAGCGACCCTGATTATATTAATTTAATAGAATTTGAAACTAATTAGCGAATTAGCGAAAATATTCTGCGGCCATCGATGGATATTGATTTATTTTATGTATGTTAACGTTTTCGTCTCACTGCGTCGACAGGCCAAGATACCTAACTTTAGAGAAATAAATGTATGTTCCTTCACGGGGTGGAAATGGAAATTAAGGTTCTTAATTTAAATTATCGTTTCTACGAGGCATATACACGAAAAAATTGAATGGGATGGACATACTATGAAGGTATGTTTGATTCCCAAGGCGATGTTTGAACCCACAACCTCCAGATTGGAAGTCGGTGTTCTAAGCCCTAGGTCACAACCCATACCTTATAAACAAGGAAAGAAATGCTCCTAACGAGCGATCATACGTACTTAGAATAACAGCTGACGTAACGCGCGGTAAACTGAAATGGCCTACGTGACAATTGACATTTACGTTCCAACAAGATTTTCACGGTGTGTAATCGATCGTATTTCCTCGCCATCATATGAAACCCGACTCGAGAAACACAAATTAAGTTGTGGATTTCTGAATTTGTCAATTGTTTGTACAGTCTAAGAAATCAAGCAAATGTGACAATTCTTTTTACAAAATATTAGAATCGTCTAAGGAGACAATTCTCAGTGTTGCCAAAACATGTTTTATTAAGACATCGGACAAATGTGAAAAGAAAACCCGAATACATTGATATTTCTTTACAAAAAACATATTTTGACTTTTAACATTTGAGAATCGTCTTAGGAAACGATTCTCATGTGCTGCCAAATCTTGGTTTTATCAAAAAATCAAACAAATGTGAAATTCCACAAGCGAATGCGTAATTATCAATTCATCGGCTATGCGATGACGTGAGCGACTACATAGCATGGTTTTGGTATGTTTGTTTCCACAGAATTCTAAAGGTCAGTCACACTTTGCACGTGAAACTGGATTAGCGACTGATGATTGTAAACACCATCAGGTGTGCAGCTAGACCGAGAATGATATGTCGCAAATGTGCTAATTGGGGATGGGTGGGTACGGCCATATTTCTTTTTTGTTACAATCTCGCGTTTTTTCGATCTCGATCTCGCCTTCCGCTTTTGGAAATACGATTTGCCCATGCATGTGTAGACAGCATGCGTGTTGGATTTGCGTTCTACGTATGTACATGCATATAAAGCATGCTAGTTCGAATTGCATTCTACGTACGTACGTACATGTAATGTATGCGCAAAGCTCAATTTCAACACGCATGCATTCTACACACACATAATACAGGCCCGTAGCCAGACCTGTTTGAAGGGGGTGGGGGTCGTCCGACCGCTCCGACCCCCCCACTCCCCCCCCCCCTCCAGGCTACGGGCCTGCATAATGACTTGAACAAACGTATTTCCAAAAGCGGAAGGCGACATTGTGAAAAGGCCGAGGCGAAAACGCGACATCGCGGTCTCGAAAACGCGAGATAGCCAGGCGAAAACGCGAGAATGAATACAATAGAATCTCACGTTTTCGCCTCGCGATTTGGTCTCGCGTTTTCACGATCTTGTGTATAGGTCGACGATGCGATGCAGTAGCCTAACCAATAACACGTATCGAAATATGTTTTTTTTGCTCAATAAACGTGTATTGGCAGCACATTAGAATCGTCTCCTAAGACGAGTATCATTTGTTGTCAAATTATGTTTTTGTTGTCAAGAAATATAGATGTTTATCCACATGTGTTCTATTTCTTAATAAAAACGTAAAAATGTTTTTGCAGCACATGAGAATCGTCTCCTAAGACAATGTTTACGTGTCCTATTAGGGACATGTGGCAACCTCGCGTTTTCGAGCTTTGGAGACGAAAACGCGAAATTCTATCATATTCAATCTCGCGTTTTGCAAACACGCCGCACATGCACATGATGCATGAGCAAAACTAATCCGAATATTTCAAAAGCGAAAGGCGAGATCGCGAAAACGCGAGACGATTTTCATTATCTTAGGAAACGATTTTTATTATTGTCGATAAATGTGTTTTGAGTATGCACTTGTCGCAACGTTATGTCCGCGGTGGCACAGTGACAAAAGACCACACGAATAAATATGTACTATACAATGTTTATTATTATAGATATTTAATATAATATGTATATGTGCCAAGTGCTCAATTGTATTATATTTAACAACTATGATAATAGTTTTTGTTTTGGGACAGTTTCGTATAAGAAATCTTACGAGGACAAGTCACTTTTTCAAAATTACTTGCCCTGAAAATAATATTTTCCGGGACAAGTCCGGGCAAGTCACTTTTGTCAAGTCACTTGTCCGGGACAAGTGGCTAAAAAATCAATTTGTACAGCCCTGGTACAATAAATGTATTTTGTCCTTTTGACAATGAATAATTGCAGACAATTTATCTGATTATGGAAAAATAAGAAATACATAGAGCATTTCTGATTCTAGCAGATACTTACCATTCGTCCCCAATTTTATAGACAAACACAATATTGTCTGTCTGTCCAATAGCAAGCTTTGTTGAGCATGAGGAAAATGCAATCCCTTTCACAGTGTAACTTCTTTTTCCATACTGCAATAAATAGGTCAAAACAAGTGAAATAATGTACTAGTAATCACACAGAAGTACACAGTGAACACAAGTACAAGACTATCATTTGTAAATGTGGATGTGACTGGAGAATGGGGCTTATGGAATTTGTGACCAGTGTAGCAAATAGCACATTCCTGAAGCCTGACAACGATCTATATTGCTTGTTGGAAGTATGACGTGTGTTGCATTGATGGAATGGCGAACAGTCTGTATCCTGATCAGACTGTGCGGATGCACAGGCTGATCGGGATCTACATTGGTCGCAAAACCCAAAAGCCCAATTTCTCCAGACACAGCCACAAATGATAATGAGATCACTTGTATGGTATTTTCACCTATGGTATTTGCACATTAAATCGAAGGGTTGAAAGTGTTAAGTGTCAATGCCAGTGCTCCAGATAAGCTGCGTATTTGCGTAAATACCCAAAAAAAACAATTGAAATCAGAAGTAGCGAGTATCAAAAGCAATAACAAATTTGTGGTACCTTTATCATGCTACAGAAAACAATAAACAGACCACAAATATAGCATATTTTTCTTATTTTCCATGAAAACACATCTTAGTATACATTAGAATTGTCTCCAAGAAGACAATTCTAATGAAATGCCAAGACATGTTTTCATTTCGAAGCAAACAATTCAATAATTGCTGTCTGTTGATGTGTAAACAGTAGTGTGATTTTATTTTAACCAATTAAAATATTCAATAACCAATTGCTTCAGAAATGATGGAGTGAAAATACTCAATTACTAATTCCTTATCTGGAGCACTGCAATGCACTGACAGTATTACCTTGGAATCCGCTGGTTTCAATGAGAATTTGTCCCGTTTCTCTCCCTGCTCATCATACAGAAGTATAACACGGTCTGATGTGCACACAGCCAATTTCAGGTTGTTGGGGGACCAGTTCATCGCACAAATCTTTGCCGCTCCATCCTGAAATATGTACAAATACCAAAATAAACTAGAAATGGACGCTTGTCGACAAGCGCATGTGTATCCCCCTCCCCAGATACACAAGTAGTTTGAAAAAAGGGTGTTCGAGTTATGCTCCGGAGACAAAATCAGTAACGGAAAAAACAAAGGGGGATAACTAAAAAATTAGTGATGCAAGAGTTGTCATTCTTGCGTGACACACCTTTAGGGTTGTGGTCTATGCATGTGTGAAGTTTCATGAAAATATTCCAAAGGGTGTTCGAGTTATGCTCCGGACACGAAATCAGTGCACGAAACAACAAAGGGAGATAACTAAACAATTAACGACGCAAGAGTTGTCATTCTTACGTGCGACACACCTTTGGGTCGTCTTCTATGCATGTGTGAAGTTTAATAAACTAGAAAATGTGTTCATAGAACACGGATGTCCCACATATCGCTTTGATAATAAATGAGGCCAAATTCCAAGTCAACGGACAAGGGTAACACTAAATGCCCCCTCCACTATCGTGGTGGGGCATAAAAATATTCCAAAGGGTGTTCGAGTTATGCTCTGGATACAAAATCAGAGCACGAAACAACAAAGGGAGATAAGTAAACAAGAATTCCGCGGAATCAGATGCCTCGCCTTGTCCCGCCTTGACCTCGAGCCTGGGCCCGAAAGCAATTTTCACTGGCCCGAACATATTATACAATTATTGACTAGTGAGCCATAGAATATCAGATTATATTCTATGGCTCACTAGTCAATAATTGTTTTATTATATGATAATAGTCTGTATATAGCACTTACGACCTTATGCTATTAGACAAAAACTGAAAAAGAATTTGAAAAAAAAAATATGAAAAAACAAAATGGAAAAAAAAAGTTTAAAAATAATAATGCTTGCTACTGGAGCCCAGAATTTTTTTTTAATAGTCCTATATTTATCTACATATATCTGCACAGGTCCACATAATGCCACAATATTTTCAACACAGTTTACGGAAATGTAATATACAAAAAAAATAATAATAATAATGCTCGCTACTGGAGCCCAGAATTTTTGTTAATAGTCCTATATTTATCTACATATATCTGCACAGGTCCACATACTGCCACAATATTGTCAACACAGTTTACGGAAATGTAATAATGTACCTGTATAAATTACCTGTAATAAGTTAGTGGTCAGTTAAAAAATTGAAAAAGAATGTAAAAAAAACAACGGAAAAAAAAAATTAAATTAAAAAAAAATAAAAGAATAATGCTCCCTACTGGAGCCCAGAATGTTTTTTAATAGTCCTATATTTATCTACATATCATATATACTCAGGTCCACATATTGCCACAATATTTTCAACACAGTTTACGGAAATGTAATATAATCATTTACCTGTATAAATTACCTGTAAGTGGTCAGTGGTCAGTTGCACATGCTAGCACATGCACAGGTGAATAGTCTGTATATAGCACTTACGACCTTATGCTACTAGACAAAAATTGAAAAATAATTTGAAAAAAAAATAAAATAATAAAAAATGGAAAAAAAAAGTTTAAAAATAATAATGCTTGCTACTGGAGCCCAGAATTTTTATTTAATAGTCCTATATTTATCTACATATATCTGCACAGGTCCACATAAGGCCACAATATTTTCAACACAGTTTACGGAAATGTAATA
>CM055268.1:8578767-8884445 GCA_029237695.1 Conchocele bisecta | reverse complement strand
GGAACATCGAGACCGACGAAACGATGATCTATCACAAACAATCAAAGGGCAGTCCGTGGATAAACGAGATTTCCAAAGCGGAGAGTTGGATATCCGATAGAGAGAAAGGTCGAATGGACATCGACAAAGTTGATAGACCAAACACAAAATGGACCTTCGTTCGTTGGATATCGGTCGAGGTGAAGATGATCATCGACGCTCAACAACTTCTCATGGGAGCGGGAAAACTCCCAGACTGGTTAAGACAGAAAAAGGGAATGTATTCCGTCGACACGTACGACGACTACTTGTGTCTGTTTAGGTGCATAGCCATCCAACGTGGAGGGAGACCAGACCGCTGTTGTGAGAAGGCACGAGCTCTGGCTCGCGAATACCTCGGGCATGATAGCGGACCGGGTAGCCAGGGAATCCACCTGGACGATATTAAGAAGGTCGAAGAGCATTTCAAGCTGGGTATTCGTGTTTACGAGCCCACCGCCGATGGAGTGTGGTACCTCATGAAAGTTCCGGCAAATTACGACGTGGTTTTGGGGGAAGACAATGACGATAGGAATGTTTGGAGGTCACTCGTTCCTCATAACGAATCTCCGCAAGATGACGAACGAGTACGGGTGCACCGGATGTCAACAACGGTTCAGAAAGTCGTGTAACATGCACAGGCACGCGACCACCTGCATGGGTGGGAAGACCGAGGTGACATGTCCAGGTAAGAGGGTAGAGAGACCACAGTCGGCCTACGAGAAGGCGTTCTATCCTAAGGGGTCAGCGAGTGTGAGGTCGATTCAATGGTTGAGCAGAGAAGAGTAGAGGGTGGGAAAGCACATACATCACGCCAACTGTGGTCACGGTGGTGAGAGGTGGGTGGCCGGTGATCCGGTCGACGGTTACTGTCACGAGACCGAGACCGTGTTTCAGTTTCACGGATGCTACTGGCACGGGTGTCCGAGGCATTGCATGAGAGGTAACGCGAGATCGCTGTACAAGAGGACGAAAATTCAAGACGCCAAGATAAGGAAGACGGGTTACGAGCTGGTGGTGATGTGGGAGTGCGAGTGGTTGAATGAGGTGAATACCTACTATCCACACTCGCCACGCGAGGAGGAGATGACTCTGTACCCTCACCAGATAGTCTACGACTTCGAGGCGTATCTCGACAAGTCAAAAAGCTCGCGACCCACCAAAGACCTGACCTTCGAGGTCGAGCACGTTCCTATATCGGTGTCGTTGGGGGATACGATGCATGAAGGGATCACACACCTATGCGAACGAGATCCCGACACGCTAGTCGAGAAGTTCTTGACCGAGCTGCAGATGAGAGGCAAGGCAATCAGGGAGGGGGTTAGGAAGAAGTATCTGCCGGCCGACATAGATATGTAATCGAAGTCTCAGCAAGCAAAGATTATCTCTTGGATTGACCAAGTCCCGGTGGTGGGGTTCAACTGTAGCAGGTACGACCTGAACCTCATCAAGCAGTACTTTGTAGAGAAGTTGGCGGCCACCGTGAATAAGGTGATGGTCGGAAAGAGAGCCAGCACGACGATGTTTCTGTTTACCCCGGAGTTTAGATTTCTCGACATCATCCAGTATCTGGGACCCGGTACCACGTACGACCGGTGGGTTAAGGCGTACGACTGTAAAACGGTAAAGTCTCACTTTCCATTCGAGTGGTTTGATAGCGCGGACAAGCTCGACCATCCGGGGCTGCCAGACTATCCCGAGTGGTACTCAAAGTTGAAGGGTGAGTTCCTACTGTCGTTGTCCGAGTGGAAAGAGTGTAAGAAGGTATTCCGAGAAAAGGGGATGAAGACGTTCAAGGAATGGTTGCAACACTACAACGACTTGGATGTAGGACCGTTCCTGGAGGCTCTGACTAAAATGACGGAGTTCTACAGGGGAAGAGGCGTGGACATACTCAAGGATGCTGTGTCTCTGCCCGGTGTGGTGTTTCCCTTCAGTACCTACTCCGTGGGTCGATCGATGGGAAGGCGGACACGCCCGAGCTGTGGTCACCGAAGTCTGAAACTTACGAGATGATGAAGCAGGGATTGGTCGGTGGTCCGTCCATAGTATTCTCCAGATACGCCGAGGCTGGAAGGTCAACGATCAGGGGTCAGGTGGGGAGTCGGGAGGAGAAGTGTGCAAGGCGGTGCTGGGGTACGATGCCAATGCTCTGTACCTATCTACTCTGTCGAAGGACATGCCGTGTGGTGAGGAGCAGATATGGACGTGTGACCCGACCCGGAAAGACAGTCGTATAGACTGTTTCGTGAGGAAGGTCAGGAGTGAAAAGTGGTTCGGATTTGCGGAGTTGGATATAGAGGTCCCGGAAACGTTGAGAGACAAGTTCTCGGAAATGTCACCGCTGTTCGTTAATCGAGAAGTCGATGAGAACGAGGTTCCACAGCACATGAAGGACTACCTGGCCAGGACCGGGAGGAAAAGAGTCGAAGGACAGAGAAAGCTCGTGGGGCAATGTCCGCCAAGAAGATGATCATATACTCCCCCCCCACTGCTAAAGTGGTATCTGGAGCACGGTCTGATCGTCAAGGCGGTGCATAGGGTGATTGACTACACGCCCGGCAAACCGTTTCAATGGTTCGTTAAAGAGGTCACCGCTGCCAGACGGACTGGGGACGTCGACAAGAGCAAGGCGGTGTTGGCGGAGATATTCAAACTGGTTGGCAACGCGTGTTGTGGCAAGCTGATAGAGGCACAAGAGAGACACCTGAACACCACATATACGAAGGATGAGAAGACTGTCGACCAGGCACTGAGGTCGGCGTGGTTCGAAGACCTGGAGGAGATTGGGGAGGCTTACGAGATATCGAGCAGGAAGACTCGAGTGGTGATCAACAGACCGTTTCAGTGTGGCATAGCGGTCTACCAGTTGGCCAAGCTCCGGATGTTGGAGTTCTACTACGATTTCTTGGACAAGTACGTGGATCGCGGAGATTTCGAACTGATACAGATGGACACTGACAGCATGTACTTCGCGCTGTCGGAGAAGACGCTGGAGGCGGTGGTGAGAAAGAATATGAAGGGAAAGTTTAATAAGGAGAAGACCGAGTGGTTGGCGTGGGACGTGTGGAGCAACAGAACTCCGGGACAGTTCAAGCTGGAATTCGAAGGGGATAGAGCCATCGCTCTGTGTAGCAAGTGTTACTACGTGAGTGGTGATGGAAAATCTAAGCACTCGGCCAAGGGGATGTCGAAGAGATCTAACGATCTGACTTGGGGAAGGTATAAGAGTGCTCTCGAAGGGTGTAGGGATATGGCGGAGAACAGGGGATTCCGAATGATTAACGGGGTGATGAAGACGTACAAGCAGGATAAGTTGGGGTTGTCGGCGTACTACGACAAGAGGAGAGTGATGGAAGACGGGTTACACACCGATCCTATAGGATAGGTAAAAAAAACAAAAATAACTCTGAAAAAAGGAGAGAATACTAAAGGCTCTGACGATCCGGGGGTAGCTGGGTGTCATAAGGCACCATAAGAAGTTCTTCGCGAACAAACCCTCGAGATGGCCCATCATCCAAATAGTAGAGCACGGGCTCATCGGGCTTGGTAATAGATCGATCTAGATGATATACATTGAGAGACCACACGGGATCAGTCGCGCGGCGGCAGCCACCATCGAGCTCTCCCGGTTGATAGAGGTACCTGACGTCAATATCCGATGGAAGCCGTTGCTCCTCTAAACCAACGGGTCGCGCGCGCGAGATGGAAGAGGGCTTGCTCGTCACCCTTTTAAACTTGATAGCATCTACAGGCTTCTTACCTATCAATCTGGTCACCTCTCCGTTCAGTGCGGAGACCACGGCGGGCAGTCTGGCCACCCACTCGGTCGATCGCGAATGAGGGTCTACAAGTTATTTAGCATATTGGTGTCCGAACAGTCTCTCAGCCAGGGTTCGATTGAAGCGCTCCACGATCCCCTGGTCCCGGTGGATGTTGACGCGGCCGCGTCTGACAGAAACGTCGTGCTTAGACAATAGATGAGAGACCGCGCCCATGAACTCGCGGCCGGCATCGATCTGGAGAGGATTCGGCCAATTGAGAGGACTCCTCTTATATATTCGGGAGAGAGCCTCGGCCACGTCCTTAGACTCTTTAGTGGCCAACGGCTCAGCCCCCTTATAACGACTCGCTACGTCAACGATTGTCAGTGCGTACTTGTACGTCTTGCGACCGACGCGATCGTGAGGGAGAAACAGGAGATCCGCTTGGTGAACTTGGTTCGGCACCGGCACGTCGAATTTCGGGCGCGGAATATTGTGAGGCGCGGGTAAATAGATCTGCCAGATGGCCTGCTTCTTCAGCCATTCCTTGACAGCATTTTCTGAAACCTTGGTCGCCGCCGCGAGGTTCTTGATGGCCGTGAGTCCCTTCCAGTACCCGCGGGGGCTATAGTACGTGTTCGCTAGCTTGCGCGTTAGGCGAACCGATAGTTTGGTATTAAGTTTGCGCGTGTTCATCGTATGCGATGTATTCTAATATATCGGACAATCTCCAACATGCCCTCGCCAGATCGTCCGGTAACTGCGTCGATAATAATAAACCTTTGTTGGAAGTACAATCGCGATTGGAGGTTAAGTTCTGAAGGAACTTGGGAAAATCCAATCCCCCAGGATTGGTGGAGGAATATAACATCCGCTTTGCGAAAAGTGTGGCCGCTTTTTCATCCTCGCGCCACATCTCGAGAGAATCTCGGGCCAGACGAATCATACCCTTTGCGCCAGCTATACGGTGTTTAAGGGCAGTGTAGCCTACATCAATCATAGCAAAATAAAGTCAACTGACATCGTTCTATATATATATATTTATAAAATAAATTATTTAAAATAATTAATTTAAAATCTCGATTAGATATAGTAGCCGACGATACCCACCACACCCATTCCCACGACGATGAACGCGATCTCGCGGTCTTTTTGGGGCTCTGACGGTACATAGAAATCTGAAAGTTGGGGCTCACGATCCAGCGGCGCGAGCCTTTTATGCGGATATGCCAGCGCGTACTCGCGGTTGGCTTCTTCAACGTTCTGAAAAGTTTGTGCGGAGTGATTTTCGCGGCGAAGCTCTTCGTTGACCCAGTCCAGATGGGCGGTTCGTTTTTTCGACCACGCTTCCTTTGAGCTATTGAGTTGTTCTACAGCTAAATCGTGACGCTTACGCTCCTCATCTACGTTCGAGCTTCTCATTTTCGAGAATATAAAGTTGCTACCGCTGAACGCCAATGCGTTTACAAGCGCACCACCTACTATTACTGCGATTGAAGCCATTTATTTCCATATATTAACTGGTAGAATTCCAGCTTTAACAAGATAATCTCGGGTTCAAACTGCGGCCGCTACATCTAAGGTCGCGAGCCCTATGTCTCTCACAGTAAAGTCCAATTTGGGAGCGGACCCTCCTAGGGCCATCTTTGATAGTCGAGCATACCCGATACTGAAACCCGATGTCACCACGGCGTGATAAAGCGCATTCACTAACATTTTACCATCTTGTTCAGCCATTATAATTATTGCATATAAAAGGGGTCGCGATCAATGTTTAAATGGGGCGCATCCAATCGCGATTGGTGTTTCGTAACTTTCTTCTGAACACTGGCTGGTTGTTTTTTCGATAAGGATTGGTGTAATAGAGGGTATTTCCACACGCACAGGGCACCAACAACTGCCAGACCACCACCAACAACCCAACTCCAATTCACGAATTGGGGTTCAATCGGATTCGCCCAACCTCGATTGGGTGTTGAGTGTGCTTCCAATTCGTGAATTGGGGGTGTTGTTGTACTCAACTCAACGTCTTCAGATGTTTTGCTGTCTCCGTCCTCGATTGCAACGACTGTTTAGCCTCTTGAAGCTCGGCGAGTATTTTATCTTGTTTAAATTTTCGGGTGGCAGCCGCCGCCCTCCCAGCTGCCTGCCTTTTTTGGGTTTTTATGTCGTGCAACCCCCAACTCCAATCGCGATTGGGTTGGAGGATCAATCGGAGTTGGAAGTGCTGCAATCGGGTTCGATTGGGTTGGAGCAATCCACAACGCTGTTGGAGATTGCTGTTCCGTCACTCTCACTCTCCAACAACTCAAAGTCGAGCGGGATGTAGAAGCGGTTGCCGTAAGCGCCCGCGACCGCGTTGTCGCTCGCGTTGTTATCTGCCTTGTTACCAGCCCCGATTCTTAGTTTGGTTACGTTCTTATTTTTACTGGTGTCAATACCCTGATAGACAGATTTTTCGCGCTCTTGCGCCGTCTTCCATAGGTCCTGGTAACAACGGTAGACGTCGCTGTCATCGATCGACATCACCTCATTACCAGAAATCTTTATCATGGTCTTCTTGACTATGGCGCGACCCAGGTTCTGAACGACGGTTCGGTCCTCGTCCGTCGACGTCAGCGAAATAGTGAAAGCGAGGCGAACAGTCCCCGGCACAATGCCGTCGTTAGCTCCGAGGTTGGGGAAGCGGACCAAGAGCTGCTGGTTCTGGTCGATCGTCGATGGGTTGTTCGTAATAACGACACTCTGTCTCACGCCTTTTGCCCCGAGGGGCTCACGCAGTCTGCGGTATGGATTGAGTTTGCGACCGTATTGACTCGAAGACATAATTTAGTGAAACTATATTAAACCCGTATGGTTTTGTCTTTAATACATAATTAATATGGCTTATTACGATATTGACATGGATGAAATCGGCAGAGACGATTTCCGCGATGATGATGACATCGATGATGACATCGATAACTATGACGAAACGACCTTCATAGAGACGCCAGCACCCCAAAATACACCTTTGTTTGTTCCAGGCGAACCACGAAATACACCTTTGGTTGATCCAGGCGCATCTTTGTTTGTTCCAGACGCACCAGGAACTTCATCTGCTGGTGTCCCTATGTGGGAGGCCTCACCCGAGACTCCGGCATGGGCGGGCGGTGCCGAGATTCCTGCGGGGATCTCCAAGGATGAGCTGGCGCCTCTCACGGAAACGGAGTCTCGGGTGAAACGGTGGGAGAGTGAGGTGTCTAAACACGGCATCAATGCCACGTTGGAGTTCCGCAGCACTAAAAGAGGAGACTTGTGGGTTAAATGGGGTAATAGCTGGAAGTTGCTGACGTACAAGAACGACCCGACCCGGTTCCCCTCTTCCTTGAACCGATATGGAGTACTCTTCGCTCGAGCTCTCGGAGTGATCGATGATCGGGCGCAGCTGCCTCAACAAATGGTAAAAACCCTAGAGTCTACCAACGAAACGCTGGTGAAGACGGCGTCCGCTATAGAAACGAGCGATATCAGCGAGGTCCCTCGTATAGCCACCGATGCTATTATCACAGTGGAAACTACAGTCAACGAAATAAACGGCACTAAGTATGACCCACCATTACCACTTCGTGACCTCCAGACACTTCCGGCCCGAAAGTCATAGTCGCGGGGTCAAAATTCCCGGCATTCTGACTGACGATGTGGTCACCGGAGTGATCGTGTCTAAAATCAGTCTGCGTCCAATTCCCGGACTGGCCCCGAATGAGAACGTCCCCGAGGCCGGTGCTGGTAGGAAATGCTTTCTGTCTCCAGTCCACGTCTTTTGAAACGTTAAATTCGTTACACAGTCTTTCAAACGCCATACGGTCGTATGCGTTGGAAATGGGATCCCAGGCGTCGTCTTGAGGTAGTGAAATACCTAGTTCTTTGAGAATCCTCCTAATAGTATAATACGCGTGAAAGTTGTAGACACTTCGGAGTATGACATTCTTGGATGTCAGATGGTCTTTATGTGAAACTCCACACCCGGCTGTTGCGCACCATACAGCGAAATTTATTTGGTTCTGCCAAAACTGCATCGGTGTTGCTTTCCACCCGTTTACCGCCTCCATCGTAGTAATCTTGGGCAGTCTATATTGTTCAAAGATGTTAGGGAAATTGGTGGCAAAGCCACTGTCCGGTCTAACCGTTACGGTTGGGTGTACAAGGCGGTTAACAACGTCTTTTTGCGTGTATTTACCTCCGACCGCGTACTTTGCATTAGAATTAAAGCTAAATGCTTTTGTATCCATTGAAAGATATTATTATGTTTGCTACTATCACAAATGTTCAAAAAGGGAGTTGTGAACTTCAATAGTCAATCGATAACTGCTGCGGAAAACGCCGGGTAGGCCTCAGATCAATCACGTTCACGGTCGGGTGGAAAAACATCAAAACGTACGAGAGAATCAGAGCCGTAGATCCTTTAGATTTAGACGACCCTATTCATTCAACTGCCACATTACGTCCTGGCCTTTGGGGTTTCTGAGATCTCCAAGCTTTAATGGCGGCGAAGATTCCTGGTTTAGCCGCTCTCGAAATCGAAAAAGCCACGGGGCTTGCGACATTGTACGTTTATAAAAAAATAGATATCACACCGGGGTTAGCCTCAATGTTAAGATTAAACCGTTCACCCCCTTACGACGAGAGTGAACGGTTTAGTTTAAACAATATTTGTTTCAAGTTGTGGCAAGTGATATATATATACATACAATTGAGAACAGGATTAGAAAACAAGCTTTTACACTTATGTGAATTCTTCTCCTGAACGGTTTGTTGTGGGGTCGATCACGGGGATAACCCCAGTAAACTTTGCCTTCACAAAAACTCTCGGGGTGCACCTGGTGCGGGTGAACACATCGTACAACACGGTAGACGGCACTCCCAGCACATTACTGAAAACCGTGCCCGCCAGCGACTGTTTCTTTGGTGAGACTGTGACCTTAGACTTCCCACACCCCGAGATGAAAGTTTTGGAAACGGGACACATCCACGAATTTACGGTCTCTATTCTCGATGATCAAGCGAGAAAGTTGAAAAACGATTTCCCGATTTCGGTCGTTCTCGAAATTTCCAATTAATTAATTTAAAAAAAATTATTTAGAATTAAACGCATGTTCGTAATATATATTATCAACATTATTGAAAATGAGTATATACGGACCAGGTAGTTCTTCCAATTCCAATCGGGATTGGGTGACAAATTCAAAGAATTTGGAACCGACAGAAGGGGGATTCATCCCGACAGAGGGCGACTTTTTAACTACCCAAAAAACAAAGGCCTTGATCAATAGAACTATATCGGTGGCCACGGACGAGATTCACAAGAGTCTACTATCACAACTTAGAGAATATGCCCTGGCTGTGAATACGCAAAGTCGTGAAGAAACGCATACGGAACTAAACGAACTAGGTGAAAAAATAACCAAATTTCGAAAAGAGGCCCGGTTGGGGATTGATAAAGTCCGAGAAGACCACCAGGCGGACCTTACGGAGGCTTATGATGCGTTGTGCTTAGAGGGCTCTCTCATCGGTGAAGCGACACTTACCGAACTAGACGGGAAAATTTCAAAAAGAGAGCATGTCGGATATTGATAAAGTCCGAGAAGACCACCAGGCGGCGCTTACGGAGGGTTATGATACATTGCGCTTAGAGGACTCTCTCATTTAGAGGACTCTCTCATCAGAGATGCGGCTCTTACCGAACTAGACAAAAAAATAACAAAATTTCGAAAAGAGGCCACGTCGGGTATTGAGAAAGCCCGAGATGACCACCAGGCGGACCTTACGGAGGCTTATGAGGTGTTGCGCTCAGAGGACTCTCTCATCAGAGAAGCGGCGGTTGCCGAACTAGACGGGAAAATAACCGAATTTCGAAAAGAGACCCGGTCGGGTATTGATAAAGTCCGAGAAGACCACCAGGTGAACCTTGCGGAGGCCATTGCGGAGGCTTATGATGCTTTGCGCTTAGAGGACTCTCTCAGCAAAGAAGCGAAACTTACTGAACTAGACGGGAAAATAGCCGAATTTCTGAAAGAGACCAGGTCGGGGGTTGAGGGGGTCCGAGAAGACCACAAGGAGGCCATAGCGGAGGCTTATGGGGCGTTGCGCTCAGAGGACTCTCTCAACAGAGAAGCGGCACTTACTGAACTAGACGAAAAAATAACTGAATTTCGAAAGGAGGCCCGGTTGGGGGTTGAGGGGGTCCGAACAGGTATTGAGAAAGCCCGAGAAGACCACCAGGCGGACATTACGGAGGTTTATGGGGTGTTGTGCTCAGAGGACTCTCTCATCAGAGAAGCGGCGGTTGCTGAACTAGACGGAAAAATAACCGAATTTCAAAAAGAGGCCCGGGCGGGTGTTGAAAAAGCCCTAGAAGGCCACCAGGCGACCATTACGGAGGCTTATGATGCGTTGCGCTTAGAGGACTCTCTCAGCAGAGAAGCGGCACTTACCGAACTAGACGGAAAGATAACCGAAGTTTCCGATAAACTGAAACATGATCGTACAGCCGCGACTAAAGCTCTTGATGAGGCCTCTTATAAGATTCGTACTGAGGCATATACCTCAAACAGTGCACTTGCCGGAATAGTGCAAACAATGAAAACGCTAAAACGTGCCATAACAGTTTGGGCTGAGAAGCGGGGCCCATTGGTTGAGGGGCACTATGAATATTCGTTCGGTGCCAAAGCGAGTAATAAATGATGTGGGGGATACGCTATGACAGCTGCAGGTAAAGTTATCTGAATGGCGGTCTGCTCGGTTAATGCTAGTGGTAAACCTGTGGGCGTGGTCGCGATAAATCTTGTAGTAAATGGGGAAGAACGGGGAGTTGGAGTCACTAAAATCGCTGGAGATAGTTCGACGGTGGTTTCGTTCTCCGGTTATGATCGAATTAGACTTTCCCAAGGTAGTGTTATTAACTTTGTTACGAAAATCGGTGACCTAGAGAGTTCTTCCACTATTGTCTCATTGTTAATTGAACTTATTTTGTAAATACTAATATATTGAAAATCATGAACGAATCACCGCTTCCAATTGTCAATATCACTCCATCAACACGGTATCCAATTGTCAATACCACTCCATCAACACTGTGTACAATTAACGAAAGAAGTTCAGATTTTAGGTTGAATAATATCGTCGCTATGCAGGATATTTTAGTTAGAGAATATACAAATAGAAAAAGAAACGCTAAAAAATATAGACGCGCGGTGAACATGGCTGAAGCATCTAGCACGGCTCTGGCGAGTGTTTCTGTGTTGTGTGGGGCGGGGACAGCTGCAACTATATCCACCATTATAACTGTTCCTGTAGCGGGGATTTTATGTGCGGTGTCGGCCGTTTCTGGGTTGTTGTGTATGGTAATTAGGGCGTCGGGTGGAAAACTCGAGAAAAAATGAAGAAAACATGATAGAATATCCGTTCTCGCTAGGTCTAAGAAAAATAGCATCGACATTATGGTGTCCAAAGCGTTGACCGATAAGAAAATATCAAAATTTAGAGTTTGAATCGGTGGTGGAAGAAATGGGGACATATGAAAAATAAAAAATGATATAAGAATCAAGGCGCGCGCCACCATGCCCAAAATTGAGTGTACTGATTGGGATAAATTTAGGGAAAAACTTGGAGATAAAGTCGGAGGAAATTAATATTTTTATTAAATAATTAATTTTATAATTTTCTTTAAATTAATTATAAAATTAATTATATTGGTGCAGTGAACAATTTATTAATTAATTTTAGGAAAATTATTAACAATTTAAAAAGAAAAAAAAGAAAAACAGTTTTAGGTTCCACCGAGGCTCGAACCCGCGCCAGCAAAACCCTTCTGGGTTCACCCAGCTAAGCCTTCGCTTAAATTTCTTCTATTTTTTTATTTTTTCGGCTTAGCGAGGTGCGTTACACTCACATCTCCTACACCCCATCATTGGACCGATACCGCGGACCTCTCCCCTTCGTTACCTCCATCCGCTATGATGTGCAGAGCGGCCAGAGTGAAGTTCACAGAGTGAAGTACATGTGGCGAAACATGTGGCGAAACTTATCTCGCTGTTGAGATATTAATGACGGCGTCCCGACACTGAGCTGTGTTTATTTCTCATATATAAACTTAACTTTGCTGGTGAAATAAAAAAGATTGTTATTTATTATTAATTAATTATTTTATTATATTAATTAATATGTTTTCTATATAATAGGGGGTGTTCAGCTTTAAATTATAAATATTTTTACAAATTAAATAACGAACTATCCCGGAAATTCGTGAACTTTATAACCCTCACTAAGTGTTTATAAACTGTGTACACCACCTGTGTAAATAGATAGCCCGTTTACATACCATCGATAGGGCTATAATTAACCTGTGTGTAATATATATTACAGTGTGTTTATTTCCATCCCGGAAGACGTAATCGTGTAAACCTCTCTATAAATGGACACTTAATATACGTGTAAGGTGGGACACCTAATTTACATTTTCATAACGCGTGTAATTGGAACATTGTCGTCTGCTTGGTGTTGTGATTACAACATAAATAAATTAGTTCTGTTCAATAATATACATATCTTTATAAGCGATATCGTAGAAATGTACATTCGTAAACGAATCGTTGGGTTTTAATAATTTTATATAATACACCTTAGTTTCATATCCGATACGCATTATCCGTCTTAATGTTTGTATTTGCCTCTTGTATAGTTGACATAATTGCCGGTATAATATTGTAAATGCAACGTTTTTATCGGAGTGTAATAAATTACGCTGGTATTTCAAGTATTCGATATCGCCTAGTGTTCTCATTTTATAGATTTAATTTATATATGGACTATAACCCCCGTATTCTTCGTAAACTTCTTCAACACAGGCATTAAAAACTTTCAATTCCAATTGTATTGTATTATCCATTTTCTCTAATAATATTGGTACTTGTTTTTTCTGTTAAATTTTCCAATTTTATAAAATTAGTTTGATAATGTTTTTTTACAGTGTTTTAATGCTGTAGAAACACCGTGACTTATTAGATCGATTATATCTTTCTAACTGACTTTCCGATTTGAATTATTACTAAACGATAATACTTGCGAGCACGTAATCCCTTGTTAGCCATTCGATGAGTAGCCTGAGTGCCACCGCATGGTGGACATAGCAATGACTCGGCTTTGGTCCCTACCCCACAATACCGACATGGGCGAGGAGAAACGGAGCCTCTTCGCATCCATGCACGGTGATGTTTGCAATATTCGTAAATACCGGTGCGATGACACCTCTCGTGACTACCTGTCTTCAACCACGCACACTTAACTAGAACCATTATGTTGTATATATATACTGAGTATAACATAGGGATTTTTATCTCTAATAGGGTGTATCTTCTCATATCATAAATATATGATCTCGCGGTAGTAGTATATAAGAGTCACAAATGATACCATCATGCGGTGGAAGGTGCCGCGCGTAGCCGGTGCCTTCCAGAGGTGATGGTATCATTGTGACTCTTATATACTACTAAAGCATGTGGCGGTAAACATATGACGTGTACTCCAAAGTAGTAAATCCGTCGGAGACACACAAACCAATACTATGAACTAGTGTAATTCACGACATGTATTACATTATAAATATATTTGAAACAAAAATAATTATAATGAAATAAAAAGTACATGATGAACCAATTATGTTTTGTTTTCGTTCATCAAAATCAAAACGCCCCCGAGTCAAAACGCCCCCCCCCCCCCCACCCCCCAATTTTACTAAACCACAATTAAACAGGTCATGTTTATTGAAAAAACGGTATTGTTTATCATGTTAAAAAGGCTCATACAAGTCCACTGAATTACTGTACAAATACAAATAATAAATAATAATGACAAAATGAAAACGTATTTAAAAAAAATTAAAATTATGGGGGTGTTTTTTTTTTTGGGGGGGGGGGGGGGGGGTTTGACCAAAGTTGGGGGCGTTTTGACCAAAATGGGGGGCCGTTTTGACCAAAATGGGGGCGTTTTGCTTGACTTGGGGGCGATTTGACTTGGGGGGCGTTATGACCTGCTTCCCCCGAGGGCGGCCACCACAAAAGCTGACAAATGCCACAAAGTCAAAGGCCACATAGGCTGACAAATGTCACAACGGCCAAAGTTCGACGTCAGCAGGTTCTTTATACCATACATTGTCATTGCACCGAGTAAAGGATTATGTTTATGATCACTTTAGGAATTTTAATCACTTTAATGCAATAGTAACAACAACTATACGGGTTTTTGTAAATTATCGTGCTCACCTGAGACTAGATATGTCAAGAAATCATGGCAGATTCCCTGATGTGCGTGTTTGTAGACTAGTCTACACCCATTCAGTTTAGTCTACAATAGGTTACATGAACACATTTATACCAAACGGTATTGTAAACAGTGGGTTACACAGGGTACAACTATACGCAATAGTCTACATGGGGTACAAGCATACAAAATAGTATCCCAGCAAACACACGACGTCGGTACGACGTCGGATCTAGGTCGGATCCAGGTCGCGACGTCGGCGACTCAAATCCAACGTCAGCCCGACGTCGAAACCACGACGTCGAAACGACGTCGGATTACGACGTCGTACTGACGTTGTTTGCTAGTCGTAGTTCGTCGCGACACAAACACAACGTCGGATAGACGTCGGAATCACGACGTCGGATCAACGTCCGTTTCCGATGTCGAATAGAGGTCTGGTCCAGGTCGTGATTGGTATACACTAAAAGGTGACTCACTGTCAGCAGATCTATCTCTACGTTAGCCTATAGATACGCCAATGGAAGAGCAGCTGATCTGATTTCCACACCAACTTAATTCAGTTTAACCATTATTTGCGACATCCCAGCAAACATGCACATATGGGTCCCATATGGGCTATTTCTGGGCAAGCCCATATGGGTATGCCCATATTGGACCCATATGGGACCTTTGTGGGCAAGCCCATGTGGGTTTGCCCATAAGGGTCCTAAATGGGTCCCATATTACAGCAATTTTAGGAAAAACAAATATTTATTTATTTATTTATTTAAAACTCATTTACTTTGAGCTAATATATATGTGACTACCTTGATCTAAACTGCTATTATTTTATCTAAAAATAGTAATTCAAAACATACGCGTATATTTTACAACCCATGTGGGACCCATACGGGTCCCATTTGGGCCTCCCGATCAACGTACACACCCTTGAACAGGTGCGCGAAATTTATTTATTTTGTTTTTAATATAGGTTTTAACTTTTATGAATAAAATATATAATGTATCATTTAGACGTTGTTATTATCAAGAATTTAATCATCGCGTGATTAAAAATAAAATAAATTTCGAGCATGCGCAGACGTGATTTCCGCTTCCGCCAAAATTGCAGACGTGATTTATTTTGAAAACAATTTAAGCGCCTTTTGAAACGGTAAATTGTAAAATTGCACATTTACATAATATTTCTCATGAATGCTATATACTATTTACATTCATGCTTAAGGCGTCGGCATATTTGCGCGCCGATTATGTCACGTGATTCGTACGTCGTTGTCGTGTTGTCCAACTTGTGGCGTGTATGAATTTCATTCGCCCACATGCGTCAAGTGATGTATATCTTTGTATGTTTGTCTGCCGTGCTGTGACGTCCCAGTTTGTGTGAATGCTGATTGGCTGTGTGCGTGCATCCGAACAAAACATGTTCTGTGCAAGCGCTGCGTACATGAGCCCAGATCGGTCATTCCATGCCGAGACATCATAGCTATCACAACGTAATACAGTAATCATTTCATTTACATGAATAGTTACAACAGTTTATACACTTGGTAAGTGAGCGCCTGTTAGCTCCGGTATTGCATTGTTTCATGCCTTTTCAGCGTTCCATAGTTATGCAACGGATACCTGTGGGATCCGCCGGTCTGCTCACGGGTCACACTGTTCGTTTTGCTATTTCCCATAATCATACTTGGGTGGTCGGTCTGTTATTATCTCACTGTACTCTTATCCCCACATGTTGTGTTCATTCATATGTCGTACCAGTCCGTGTATTGTAAATTGTACTTTTGTCATGTATGTTTCCCGGTCCATGAAATAACCCGACCTGTCTGTTAGCCGTGCACCGAGATCACTTTATCAGAATATAATCTATTTGCTAGACGTACTCTGCACCCGCCCGTCCGTTGATACGAGGCCTTTATGCTTTCAGGTCGCCCTAAAATTAGATATATTCAGTCAATGAATAAACTGCCCAGACACGGACCGAAACCCACTGTGTGGATTGTTCTTGAAAACCACAACTTTGATATATATAACGATTGATGCATCCAAATTATGCAGCCAATTAATTAACTGAAATGCCATTATGAAAAGGACGGCAGAGTATTGGCAGCGTTACCGGCGAGTAAGGTCCAGTGTTGCTAAACATTTATCTACCATTGGTTCAGAATCGACTGATGGTGATGAATTTGATAATACAGGTTCAGAGCCAAATTCCTGTGCCACAGAAAGTGGTATTTCTGATTTGAACTTAACCACTTTTCAGAATCAAAGCAATCGGTCAGGATCAAATGAAAATTCTTGCCACTTTTCAGCAGATGATTTTGCTAGTCCAGTAATTGAAAGAAATTCAGGATTATCTGAAACTTTTGGCCAAAGTTCCAGTTTATTTCTTGACAGCGATGTAGAAGATGCTGTGTCGATGTTTAATTCGGATCCGTCAGATTCTGATAGTTCTGAAAGTTCATCATTAGATGATTCAGATCTAGCATATGACTTAAGCATCTGGGCTTCCAAGTTTAACATACCCCACAATGCTGTTAAAGATCTTTTGTGTAATTTACGTCCTTCTCATCCCATGTTGCCTAAAGATCCAAGAACTCTCCTTAAAACAAAAACAGACATTGAAGTAAAAAGTGTTGCTGGTCGTTCGTATTACCATTTTGGATTACAAAACTCTTTGTTGACTGAAATTCAGTCGTATGTGAATTTAGATCCTACGGATATCTCAGTTATGCGGATACAGCTCAACATTGATGGTCTACCATTGTTTAAGAGTACAAACTGTCAGTTTTGGCCAATTTTGGCTAGAACAGTTCAACCTGTTGTTTCAAAGCCGTTTGCTGTTGGCATTTTCGTGGTAAATGAAAAACCTAAAAATGTTAGTGATTATTTACGGGATTTGGTTGATGATATAAACAACTTGACTGCCACTGGTCTACAAATGCCGCCCGAACAGGTCGCCAGATTCAAATTGAAGTCTCTTGTGTTTTATGTGATACTCCCGCAAGAGCTTTTGTGAAGAAAAGTAAAGGTCACTCGGGATATTTTGGGTGTGATAAGTGCACACAAAAAGGACTATACATAAACCACCGTATGACATTCCCAGATACAAACTCTCCTTTGCGCACAGATGTCCAGTTCGATGAAATGGCAAATGTAGAACACCACATAGGTCGATCTCCATTCTTGGATACACATTTGGGTCTTGTCACTGAGTTCCCAATTGACTACATGCATCTGGTATGCTTGGGGGTTATGAAAAGGCTCTTGTGTCTTGGACTAAGGGTGCTGCAAGGCAGGGTCCAGCATTTATCATGCGCGTCTCTCATCAGCTTGTTGGTCTGAGTACATATATGCCTAGGGAATTCCTCAGAAAAGGTAGACCATTGAAGGAACTAGAGAGATGGAAGGCTACTGAATTTCGCACAATTTTGCTGTATACCGTACAGGTTGTTCTGAAAGGAATTTTGCCCAAGGAATTATATGAACATTTTAGGTTATTATCTGTTGCAATATATTGCCTTTCAAGCTCTGTTTTGTGTCAGCCGTATCGTGAGTTTGCCAATCAACTTCTTGTTTCATTTGTAAGGCAGTTCGGACATCATTATGGTGAGGATCAGTACGTTTATAACATACATGGCTTAGTCCATCTTGCCAATGATGTATCAAGGTTTGGGGAGCTTGACGGTTATTCATATTTTCCTTTTGAGAGTTATTTAGACAGGTTAAAGAAACTTGTTAGGAAGCCAAATTACCCGCTTCAGCAAGTAATTAGAAGACTTTCAGAAAAGTCTGTGGTGGATGAAAAGATAGAGCCAAAATTACCAAATGCAGGTGTTGTTAAGAAAAGACATCACAATGGTCCTCGCCTCAATGAATATGTTGCTTATGGCCAGTTTGAGGAGATTTCATTACCTAAATATTTTGTGTCAGTTCAGCAAGGTAATAACTGTATTCTGGTTGGTGATAAAGTTGGTTTGGTCAGAAATATTTTGTCCCCATCTGATGAGTCAACGGAAAGAATATTTGTTGTACAATGGTATAGTGGTGTTTTAGGTTGTTTTTATATGGAACCACTTCACTCTTCTGACTTGAGAGTGTTCAGAGTTTCCCGGCTACATGAGGATACTGCCCCAGTTTCACTTAAAGATATAACATGCAAGTGTGTCTTGCTACCGTACAAGAATGATTTTGTGGTTGTTCCACTAATTCACTCATTTTAGATTTGAGAATACAGCACTCTTGACAATGTGCATCAGCACGTAATTACGCATTAATTTTGAGTCAGTTAGGCTACATTTAAAAATAAGTTTGTTTCCGATTACCCGACCGACTCACCTAAATGGCCCCAACCCAACAAAAAATATTTGCATTTTCAAGGGGGAACCCGACCTTTTTTCATTTGGTTGAATCGAAAATTCTTTATGTTTCTGTTATTAATATACCTTTTTGTTTAAATATAATATAACAAACAAAACAAAATCTCTACCGACCGACCCAACTATTAAAACCTGAGTCGGGTAATCGGAAACAAACTTTATTTTAAACATTGCCTTACACATTTATTTTAAAATGATGGTGTACAACTTGCGCATAAGAAATATCTCGCACGTAGTTATTTGACAAAATTGTTGACATTAGGTTTAACTTCTGCAGATAATTGCAAGTAATTAGTGCTTGTTATGTTTAGAAAGTTTTAGCGGCAAACTGCATGGTTTGCAATAATTTTGTAAGTGGCATAGCGTTATTTTGGATACAGCTACTGTTGAATCACTTATATTGCGCAGTTCAATTTTCACGGTATTCCCGTAACGCTTCAAACGTTTTTACATTGGCTTGGTTTTGATTTCACGCACCAGACTAAGGCATGAAAAACGCAAAAATTAATGATTCCACAGTATATACAGTAGCAGAGAATACATGGACTTATTTATACAATTCAATTGCATTACAAATTATTTTTGTATTTATTTTGTATATATATATATTTAACAATTTGCTCTGTTTTCGTTAAAAAAGCTTCACAAGGAATGGTTTTTGTCCCGCCTGCTTTTCCGTCGGCGTCGGCGGCGGCGGCGTCAACATTTCACGTTAAGTTTTTGCGTTTAGCTCAGTTTCCAGAAAACAATAACTCATACGACCTCCATACTTGGTATACATCAACACTGTGGTGTAACCATCTCACACAGAGGGAACACATGTGACCTTCACCTACTTTTCATGGTTCATTGACATACTTTTCACATGCATTCAACGTTAAGTTTTTGCGTTTAGCTCTGTTTCTAAAACTTAGCGCTCAGGTTAATTCATTGTAACTTCTGTTTCCCTCAATGGAATGCTTTAATATTCCATACATGCATTTGTAACAACATCTCGCATCATTCTACACAAATCCCATTGTGCCCGCTAACCCCAAAGGTCAAGGTCACTGACTTAGAAATATCCGTGTTTGGAAAAGTTAACGCTCGGTTTAATGTATTACAACTTCTGTTTCCCTTGATGGAATGCTTCGGTATACATCAACACTGTGGTGTAACCATCTCACACAGAGGGAGCCCATGTGACATTGACCTAGTTTTCATGGTTGATTGACCAACTTTTCACATGCATTCAACGTTAAGTTTTTGCGTTTAGCTCTGTTTCTAAAACTTAACGCTCAGGTTAATTCATTGTAACTTCTGTTTCCCTCAATGGAATGCTTTAATATTCCATACATGCATTTGTAACAACATCCCGCATCATTCTCCAGAAAGCCCATGGTGCCCACTAACCCCAAAGGTCAAGGTCGCTGACTTAGAAATTTCCATGTTTGGAAAAGTTAATGCTCAGTTTATGCTTTAATATTCCTTACATACATTTGTAACAACATCCTGCATCATTCTACAGAAAGCCCATGGTGCTCGCTAACCCCAAAGGTCAAGGTCACTGACGTAGAAATTTCCGTGTTGGAAAAGTTAACGCTCAGTTTATGCTTTGATATTCCATACATGCATTTGTAACAACATCCCGCATCATTCTACAGAAAGCCCATGTTGCCCGCTAACCCCAAAGGTCAAGGTCACTGACTTACAAATTTCCATGTTTGGAAAAGTTAACGCTCAGTTTATGCTTTAATATTCCATACATGCATTTGTAACAACATCCCGCATCATTCTACAGAAAGCCCATGGTGCCCGCAAACCCCAATGGTCAAGGTCACTGACTTACAAATTTCCGTGTTTGGAAACGTTAACGCTCATTTTATGCTTTAATATTCCATACATGCATTTGTAACAACATCCCGCATCATTCTACAGAAAGCCCATGGTGCCCGCAAACCCCAATGGTCAAGGTCACTGACTTACAAATTTCCGTGTTTGGAAACGTTAACGCTCATTTTATGCTTTAATATTCCATACATGCATTTGTAACAACATCCCGCATCATTCTACAGAAAGCACATGGTGCCCGCAAACCCCAAAGGTCAAGGTCACTGACTTACAAATTTCCGTGTTTGGAAAAGTTAACGCTCAGTTTATGCTTTAATATTCCATACATGCATTTGTAACAACATCCCGCATCATTCTACAGAAAGCCCATGTTGCCCGCTAACCCCAAAGGTCAAGGTCACTGACTTACAAATTTCCGTGTTTGGAAAAGTTAACGCTCAGTTTATGTTTTAATATTCCATACATGCATTTGTAACAACATCCCGCATCATTCTACAGAAAGCCCATGGTGCCGCAAAACCCAAACCCCAAAGGTCAAGGTCACTGACTTACAAATTTCTGTGTTTGGAAAAGTTAACGCTCATTTTATGCTTTAATATTCCATACATGCATTTGTAACAACATCCCGCATCATTCTACAGAAAGCCCATTGTGCCCGCTAACCCCAAAGGTCAAGGTCACTGACTTACAAATGTCCGTGTTTGGAAAAGTTAACGCTCAGTTTATACTTTAATATTCCATACATGCATTTGTAACAACATCCCGCATCATTCTACAGAAAGCCCATGGTGCCCGCAAACCCCAATGGTCAAGGTCGCTCACTTAGAAATTTCCGTGTTTGGAAAAGTGAACGCTCAGTTTATGCTTTAATATTCCATACATGCATTTGTAACAACATCCCGCATAATTCTACAGAAAGCCCATGATGCTCGCTAACGCCAAAGGTCAAGGTCACTGACTTAGAAATTTCCGTGTTTGGAAAAGTTAACGCTCAGTTTTAGCGCTCAGTTTATGCTTTAATATGCCATATATGCATTTGTAACAACATCCCGCATCATTCTACAGAAAGCCCATGGTGCCCGCTAACCCCAAAGGTCAAGGTCACTGAATTAGAAATTTCCGTGTTTGGAAAAGTTAACGCTCAGTTTAGGTTAGAAGACACCAAATGGTGCGAAACCGCCCAGGGTGTATGCAAAAGTAGTCCGGTATAAAAAAATAGTGCGGGTGTTTTGAGGTCACAGACACCGTTTGCTTGCAAATCTTGATCCATTACTACCCAGTTTCACTTGAGGAACATTTTGGGGTGCCTTCAACACCAGTTTTCAGCATATTTGTAGCATTTAAAAGAAAACACTGACCCTGTTGGTCACTTGATGTAAACGGAGTTTCCGTGGCCAGTCCATGCACAATATTGGAGGATATGACAAGGTTGGATTTTTCTTTCTTAGGAGTAAGTGAACCTATTGTTTAGTTCATGCAGAACCAGTACAGACTGGCTGCAGGTCATGTACAAGTGGGTCCCACAGCATCCATACGAATAGTGAAAGTAGGAGAGACTGGCCTTATTGGATGGCATTCGGTTAAATTATATAGTAAAACTATTTGGTGGTGTCTAACCTTTATGCTTTAATATTCCATACATGCATTTATAACAACATCCCGCATCATTCTACAGAAAGCCCATAATTCTACAGAAAGCCCATGGTGCCCGCTAACCCCAAAGGTCAAGGTCACTGACTTAGAAATTTACATGTTTGGACAAATTAACGCTCAGTTTATGCTTTAATATTCCATACATGCATTTGTAACAACATCCCGCATCATTCTACAGAAAGCCCATCATTCTACAGAAAACCTATGGTGCTCACTAACCCCAAGGTTATTACAAGCTCCATATATACTATCAAACTGCGCCAGGCGGGACATTTTGCTCCGCGGAGCTCTTGTATTTGTTTTACATGGCAAAGGTAAATCATTATCTCTGATCAAAAATAAACAAAGAAAACAAAATGTACTGTATTTTAAACAATTTACCGTACAATTCAAACTGGCACCTCAGTAGCATCTCATACCTTATCACTGAATACCATGTACCATATTGTGGAATTTGAAGCAGAAAATGGACCCGAGGTGGCCATTGTGCCATATAACTGGCTAAAAGACAATCGGTATGTGTATTGGTCGCCACACAAAACGTCCATACGGGTAAATAATGCGGCAAGAAAGATGGAACTTCCATCAAGCCAGACATGGTCGCTGGAGAAAATCACAAGAATACTCTACAGCAATGGTAAGAAGATACCATAATTAAATATTGTTAACTTTTATTACATACCTTGTATGCATTTTACTATAACAAATGGAAGTAACAGTGAGATTGTGTGCATTTCGGTCAATGAAAAAATGTCCGTTAATGCCTATCTGCAAAGATTGAGGCACGGAAAAAGTAATTTCACAGTAAATGACACTAGCTGCCTGGTAATTTAGTAATGCAAAATGGATTTCTTGTTGTTATTCTAACTCTGATTACTCATGTAGTGTTTCTGCAAATCTTAAGACATCATGAACATACTAAACATAACAAGGCCAATAATTTGTTGGGATGTTAACAGTGGCTAGGAACACGTGACCTATAACAACAACCGGAAAAGGTAAACAAACATACATATTCATTTATTTCTCTCTTAATCAAGAACACATTCTAAATAATATCTTGCATAAAAGAACTCACAACCTCCGGTTTCCACAAATGTGCTATATGTCATAATTATGTCATATGCACAATTCTGGAAACTGCGGGTTGTGAGTTCTTTTATGCGCGATACATATGTACTATTTAAAAATGTGTTATTGATTAAGAGAGAAATAAATGAATATGTATGTCTGTTTACCTTTTGGAACAACTATTATGTTGCAGAGAATTTTGAAAGGGTGAGACTTAAGTTGAAGCAGTCGGAAGAGACATCAGATCTTCAAACATCTGGTGATGAACAGAAGAGAAAGCGGAAGTATGTATTTTGCCTGAATCTTTTAAGTGTTGCAAGCTACATTGTAGGGTATGCTATTTAAAAATGATGGTTTCAGTAGCCATAGGTATCATACCAAACTATCCACATTGTAAGCCTTTCTAGAACTTAATGGCCAAAACGAAAATAAGTAATAGGCTAATCAAATACTTGTAAAATGATACATGTAACTAACAATACTAACAATACTTACAAACTGAAAACAACATGTCTGTACACTACTGCGTCAGTAGATTGCAGGGTTGCCCGGGAATTCCCGGCCGAAATACTCCCCAAAGTGGGAAATACCGGGAAATACCGGGAAATACCGGGAAATACCGGGAAATATGAATTTTGATGTTATTATTTGATAATTAAAGTTATTTAAATTATGTTTTAAGCTCAGTAATAGTTAATTAAACAATCAACAACTTAATAATTAATAATAGGGGTTAATTAAAACGTATAGATCTGTTTCATTCCCAACTAGGGGTACTCATCAGGTGGAATATTTGGCAACCATGACATTTATATTTTGGTTGTATTATTTTTTTGTAAATTACTTCTTCATTGTTTAGGAAGCATCTGAGTGTCTGCTAAATACAATTCACAAGGATAACGTCATCATGATCAGACTATGTTTAGACAACAGCTGTTAATTGTCAACCTTCTCCCACACTAATATTCAGTATCAAGAAATGAGACTAAATAATCTTAGCATGCATGATGTGCATACACATAGTCTCTTACAAGTCTTATATGATTGACAATGTACTGTTGTTTTATGCTTTGCATTTGTATTACTTATTTGCATTATTATTATGATATTTATTTAACGTGAAGACTATGGGCCACGATGGTACGTATGAGATACAGTAACTAAAATCGTTAAAATTAGCCATAAGCCTACTAATGTCTACTTATTTGCATGTACATTGATGAGACTTTAATATACTTTAATAAACCATATCAGACTATGACAACAGGCTGTTAATTGTCAGCCTTCTCTCACACGTTTTGTGTCATACTGTATAATAAGAACCCAGGTGGTCTGTATATGGTCATGTCAAGTTGTAAAATAATTACACTTACACTGTACATGGATTATCCCTGTTATCAACAGGGATTTTCTGAAAATTCCAAAAACAGCTTTTATTAGTGGCAGGCTACTATAGTAATGAGGGGTGTTATCATATACAATAAAATAGACAGTTGGCAAATACTACATAGACTTGTATATAGGGAAGAAAATTGTCTAGAAAATAATGATGTTTTTTTTCTCTAAATAAACTTATTATTTCTTTTTTTATTGCAGAATGTTTTACCTATAGGCTTATCAGTCTACACAGATATAAACCATAGTAGATATAGAGAATATAGAGACTCATCTTGACATTTTGGAATGAAAAAGACCACCAAGATTCATATTTCCCGGTATTTCCCAGTATTTCCCGGTATTTCCCGCCGTCCTGGGAAATACTCTTATTTCCCGGGAAATTGTCAACCCTGGTAGATTGCATACAAAAAATTGGTTGATAATGCTGAAAGTTATGTAATTAATGTATTTTTATATTATTGTAAATAGGCCAGCAAAAAAGCTATATGATTCGTCTGAGGATGATGGAACAGACGGTGACGTGGATGATGAGAATGAGGGGGACACTGAGAGTAGGCTATCACAATCAAAAATGCCTGCCCCAGACACAACACCGAAACAGACACCTGCTGAAGGCGTATTTTCACCTCCGCCTCGGTTAAAGACACAGGCACTGCGAGAGTCCAGCAATGAAGTGCGGAGGCCGGTTACTCCACTACGAGGTCCATCTGAAGCGCCATCCCGTGGGCAGAATATTGGGCCTCGTTTAAAGACACAGGCACTGCGAGAGTCCAGCAATGAAATGCGGAGGCCGGTTACTCCACTACGAGGTACATCTGAAGCGCCATCCAGTGGGCAGAATATTGGGCCTAGTAAGTAAACTTAGTGCTGTAAATATATTTATTATATACCTTTATTATATACATGTTCTGTCTACAATACAAGCCAACAAACACAACAAGCTGGATTGAAAATTCCGTATCATGCATCTTCTGTGTGTAACAGATTAAAATTCCATATCACACTCCCTCCCTTGTATTAATCAGCCAATCAGCGCGCAAGATGTATACATACCGGTACGTCATAAATGAAATTGAATATCGTATATACATGTACTATTGATCATGTTGGAACATCTTGGTTTCACTCTCTTTGTTTGCATAAACTGTATTTGGTTGAAAATGTGTATTCTTTTCATAATTATAAAAGGCATAAGTAGTATATAGGGAGTCAAAATGATACCACCTACGTTGGTATAGTTTCCACCCCTCTACAATACCCCCACCACCCCCGAAAAACTCAAAAATTGGTTAACGAGGAAATTGTCACCCGACAGCAAATTTCTGAATTATTGGAGAAAATAATTTTGAAAAGAGGGAGTCAAAATGATACCACCAACGTTGAGCTGTATTGTAGCTCCCACCACCAACCAAAAAATAGTAAAAGCCTCCACTTGTGCACACACCCCAGCGACTGGGTAGATTTCTTAGCCGTCACCCAGTCACTGGGGTGTTGGGACCTTTCTTAAGCCCACGCATCTGTTGGCTCACAGTCTAGTTTTACAGGTCGCCTTTAACCCCATTGTCAATTCCTCAATTCAGAGAAACCAAAGAAGTAAGGTGAGCTTAATTTTGTGATTTGGTTTCCGAAATTGCAAGCTCTTAGGCAGGAATCTTTTAGGCCGGCACCTTTGAGCTATGCAATTACATCACCAAATTCACACATATTTAGAGACTGCTACCATTAAACAGACGAGACGGACGTCATACCGGATCAACAACATGGCACACACGAGATGAGACCAATTGTTGAAAGGTTAACAAACGTATATATACTCATCAGTTTCCTATACAACATACAAATGGTGTGCAAATTGTAATTATTTATAAACACTTAGAGAGGTTCAAGAATTTCCGGGATGGTTCGTTATTTTAATAATTTTATAATTAATTTTGTAAAAATTATTATTAATTTTAAGAAAATTATAAAGTTAATTAATATAAGAAAACCACAAAGTATATCGATACGCGTTTATAGAAATGTATGGTGGTCAGTGACTGTCGATACGCGATTATAGAATGTATGGTGGTAAGTGGGTGTCGTAACGGGGCCCTAAATCTTTTTTTTTGTGTTCCGTATGGGAGGGGGCAGTCGAAAACAGCTGGATGTAGGGTGGTGGAATCTGCTGCTGCCGCTGCCAGACAGTGAATAAGCATATCAGTCCGAAGACGGGGAGAGGAGATTTTTTCTCTCGTCGGTCGCCCCTCCATAACGAGTTTTTTTTATATCTTCGTCCGCGAGAATTTGTGGTCGAGCCTTGGACCGGATAGTACCCTTTAACTCCTGGTATCTGGCCATCTCTTCGACGACCATTTTGAACTCGCTATCTGATATATCGTTGTCGGCTATCGCTTTTGACACGATAACGTCGATACTGTTTTTCTTAGATCTCGCGAGAACCGCTATTCGATCGTGCTTTCGACTCTTGGCCTCTAGTTTTCGGCCCACGAGTCCGGTCGTCATGCAAAGCAGTCCCGCCCCCGCCGCTACAGCACTCAAGGTCGCCGCGACCGGTGCAGTGACAACTGTTGACAATAAAGACACACTCCCCACCCCGCTTACAACGGAAGCTGAGGCTAACGTGGTGCTCACCCCCACTAATATATTGACTGACTGCCTATATTTCTTCGCATAACCCGTCCGCATCTCTCCCTCGTGTTGTAGAATATGATGTATCTCGACGATCCTAAAGGATGCCGGGTCGGCCGTCCCCGAAGGTAAGTGTGGATATAGTTTCTCGTCATTCTTCATAAATCAAGTTGTATTAACAGTGTAACAATAGTGGAGGAAGCTGCTTTGTCAGCAATTTTTGTAACAAAGTTAATAACACTACCTGCCGAAACTTTAATTGTAGTGTCATCATCGAATATAGTAAACCCTGACCTCTGCCCCGCGTGCTTGGTGATGCCAATATTCTGTTCTACACCATTCAGGACGACATTCACTCGGACTTCAGCAGTGGTGTGTCCGCGAAAGTCGACCGAGCAGACCGCCATTCGAAAAATCGTCCCAGACACTGCCATGGTGTATCCCCCATATCTGTTGCTCGCGTTGGCACCGAATGAATATTCGTAGGCCCCCTCGTTTAGAGAACCCCGCTCCTCGGCACAAACTGTTATGACGGGTTTTCGAGCTTGCAATTTTCCCATTTGTGCAACCGCCCTAGTTAAAACTGTGTGGGACTGTGCTACGCCCCTCTCCAGCCTTCTCATTGCGGCTTCATCGTATGCTGCGGCCGCGACGGAAACGTCCCGTTCTAAGTTGGAACTACATGGACCCATATATGCTCATGATTAATATGTATATATTATGTTTAATCGGTTATTTCGAGAACGACCGAAATCGGGTAATCGTTATTCAACTTTCTCGCTTGATCATCAAGAATAGAAATCTTCAACTCATGGATATGTACCGATTCCAAAACTTTCATCTCCGGGGTTGGGAAGTATAAGGTCAGGGTCTCGCCATAGAAACAGTCGCTGGCGTGCACAGTTTTTAGTAATGTGCTGGGAGCTCCGTCTAACGTGTTGTACGATGTGTTCAATTGATCCAGTGCACCCTGAGTGTTTTCGTGAAAACGATGTCCACCGGGTTTGTGCCGGTGTGCTCACCTGGCTCAAACCAACCCCTATTGTCGGAGTATGTTTTTGTAAAACCGAGCCGCATAGCCAAATCCGGGGAGATCATTACCCGGCTGTCTGGGCCGATGGTCATTGTTGCGAGCCCGGTAGCCTTCGATACTGTGAGGTTGGCTCTACCATCAAGCTCCGACGCAACAAAAGTTTGGAGGGCTCTCGAACTCCACAGTCCGGGAGGCAGCTTTACACCTACTTGTTGTCTATCCTTCACATAGCCAAACCCTTCGCTCTCCCCCACGTTTTTCCACCCAACCGTGAAGGTGATTGATCTGAGGCCTACCCGGCGTTTTCCGCAGCAGTTGTCGATTGACTTTTGAAGTTCACAACTCTTATTTTGAACATTAGTAGCAAACATAATAATATCTTTCAATGGATACCAAAGCATTTAGCTTTAACTCTAGTGCAAAGTACAAAGTTGGTGGTAAATACACACAAAAAGACGTTGTTAACCACCTTGTACACCCAACGGTAACAGTTAGAACGGACAGTGGCTTTACCACCAATTTCCCTAACATGTTTGAGAAATATGTAGTTCCAAAGACTACTAGTCAAGATGTAATACTAAGATGGGATTTTTCCCATATGAACTTTTGGCAGAACCAGCTAAATTTCGCCGTATGGTGCGCAACAGCCGGATGTGGAGTTTCACATCAAGACCATCTGACATCCAAGAATGTCATGCTCCGAAGTGTCTACAACTTTCATGTGTATTACACCATTAGGAAGATTCTCAAAGAACTAGGTATTCCACTACCTCAAGACGACGGCTGGGATCCCATTTCCAGCACATACGACCGTAAGGCGTTCGAAAGATTGTGTAACGAATTTGGGGTACCAACAGACGCGGACTGGAGACAGAAAGTATATACCCCAACCAACAGTTTAGGGTTAGTTCACCTTAAAGGCTTAGTTAGTGGTGGGCATCTTGATAAAGTACCTGTATATTTCTCAGGGTTGTGGAGTGATCGCGGAGCTACGCCACCACCAGTTAGAAAAATGGCAACATGGACTAAATATAATTATAAGTTGAATACGATGACGTTCGGTGATGAAGTGCTTGGAGGGCTTGCGTGTGAAGACGGTTATTGTCATTGGCTACCTACTAAAGTAGCCCACGTGGAATACCTAGATCTGGGTGATACTCCACAGATGCGAAATGCGTGGACCACATTTATGTTAGATAAAAGCACTGGATTTACGCAGGGCGGGGTTATTCGCCTCAACGACTCCATTCGCGTATACGTCTGGGCCTATACATCCTCGCCTCACAGAAGCAAACGCACAGTGCTATACTGGGCACGGGAACGGAATTTGACGCGCAAAAACAGTTCTTGGCACTTGTCGAGGACGCTATCTCATCTAAGGTGGACCTCCAGAAGGCGATCCAGAATTATCAAGACGTTTTGCAGACTGCCCGCACCCCAGTAGACTATGTATTTGGAATAGGTCTTTATATGGCACCGAGCAATATGATACTACGAGACGACCCGGTTGACGGTTACAATAATCAGATCGTAGTCGCCACCACCAATCAAAAAGTCGGCCGCAACGGGAACGTGAACACTGGTATCATCAAACTCCCCCCCCCCCCCCCCCCCCAAGACGGTCGGGTTCAACAGTGGAAATTCAAATAAATTTGAAAAAGATTTCATAAAACCGCAAGCACCCACCCCACCAACCCCAATTCACGAATTGGGCCCCCCATCAAGTTCATTTGAACCCAGTGTTCCACCGAGTTCCGCGGTTGTTCCACCCGCAGCAAGTTCCCCCAATTCTTCCAATCGCGATTGGATTGGAATAGGAGCGAAAACTAGTGTCACAACCCACGAGGAGGAGAAATTAGGGCTCGTCTTTGCCCTTGTGGCGTTCGGACTATTTGCGCTTTGGTTTTAGGAACTCTCGGGAGGCTAAAAGTAGGAGACCGGCGATCGCCACGATTAAGCCCAAGCATTCTCGGCGAGCCATCCGACGGTTTTTGATAATATAGATAGCAAGTAAGAAACAATACCTCCTATCAACCCAGGCAGCGCGGCAGCCACCTTTCCGGCTAATTTATTTGCCAGGAGACTGGCGAGGGCTTTTAGATGTTTTGTTACCCACTCCTTGGCTCCACCGGATGGCGCGGGTGCTGGCGCGGGTGGTGGAGTGGGTGCAGTCGCACCACCAGTGAAAGTTAGAATTATAGTCGATATAGTCATGCCGAGAGCCGCGAGGATGCTTGCTATCGTGATGCCCTGCTCTCTGAACAAAGTGCGAAGACGCTCACCGAGTGTCGTGTCCTCGTGCAGAACCCTCGAGATTGTTTCGCTGATCCGACTTATTTGGGTGTTGAGTGTCTCACGGTTAGTCGAGGCAGCCTCCAAGCAAGCTTCTCTTTCATCCCGCAACGACCGCAGGCGTTCGGTGATCCGCTCGGTAGATTCTCTGTCACCACGGGCTTCCCCAAGTTTTCTTTCTTCTAGCGCGATATGTTCATCCAGCGCCGTGAGTTTTGAGAGGTTAATGACCAATTCGTCCCGGATTGTTTGCATAGCCTTATCGAGGCCCCGGAGTTGGCGAAGAGGTAACGGTGGGTCATCGTTAGACAGGTTGAGTATTTCGTTTTCGCTGAACGTGGTCTCCACCGTGTTAATAGCGTCGGTGGCCATTCGAGGGACCTCGCTGAGCTCGACAGTGTCTATCGCGGCGGCTGTCTTCGCCATCGTTTCGTCGGTAGACTTGAGGGCCTCTACAGCGCGGGCCGGCATAATTTTTTTACCCTTCTTCCAATCTACGAATCCTAGTTCGCTCATTATGATTTCACCACCGCCCCGGTTTCCGGCAATGGTGTTTAGCGCTAGCGGTTTTTTGGTATTCATGTTGACGATTGGGATCTTTGATGATTTTAGTCGCAACCTACTATTCAGATCCAATTCGAACTTGGAGTAGTCGCGACCGACAGATGGGAACAGACCCTTTTCTGCCAAACTGTTGTAATAGTCGTTTACAGCTCCCTCGAGTAATTCCCGACTTAGACCAACTCTACTGGTAGCGCCACCTATTTCCTCCAATTGTGATTGGATTGGATCTGGAGTCTGTATGGTGGGTGTCTGAGTGTCGTGAGGGAATCCTCGAAGTCATCATCATCATCACCATCGAGGTAATCGTCTCTGCCGATTTCGTCCATGTCAATATCGTAATCAGCCGTCTTTATAATTTTCTTAAAATTAATTATGTATTAAAGACAAAACCATACGGGTTTAATAGATTCACTAAATTATGTCTTCGAGTCAATACGGTCTCAAACTCAATCCATATCGCAGACTGCGTGAGCCCCTCGGGGCAAAAGGTGCGAGACAGAATGTCGTTATTACGAACAACCCATCGACGATCGACCAGAACCAGCAGCTCTTAGTCCGCTTCCCCAACCTCGGAGCTAGCGACGTCATTATGCCGGGGACTGTTCGCCTCGCTTTCACTATTTCGCTTACATCGACGGACGCGGACCGAACCGTCGTTCAGAACCTGGGTCGCGCCATCGTCAAGAAGACCATGAGTAGTAGTAAGGGAGTCAAAATGATACCACCTACCGTGGTATCATTTATAACCCTCTATAATACCCCCACCACCCCCGAAAATCAAAAAATTGGTGAACGAGGAAAATTGGGACTCCCGACAGCAAATTTATGAATTTTTGGAGAAAATAATTTTGAAAAGAGGGAGTCCCAGTTATATTGGTAATTGACTTTTGAAAAAAGTCGAAATCATTCATGCAAGTACAATAGTTTATATTCCTCATTTTTCTTCTCCGATATAGCTAATTTATTTCGCAGATCAGCAACTAATTCTACCAGCTCTAGTCTACCACGTTCACCTTTAGCCACCTGACAGCGTAGTTGCTTATGTCTACAAAGAGTTTGGGCACTAACGAATTTACAAGGGCATCTAGGGCATTGAAATTGTGGGGGGACACAAGGAAACTTTCTACGTCTCGCTAGATGCCTTCGTAGATAGTCTTTACACGTAAACCTCTTACAACAAGTCACACACTCCATTATATATGTATATAAAATTTATCTGTTCAATTGGACGTGAAAAATACAGCTTGCGCGAAGGCAAGACTATTTATGTACGAACTCATTTTGGAACACCCATACATTGTTAGCAATCACTGTTCGTCCGGTCATTCAGTTCAGTTATGTACATCAGGCGGGACACGTGTGTTAAAAATAAAATACGTTAAATGTCGCAGTTTAAAACAAAAGTATTGTGTTTTGGACATTCATACGTTCGGCGTTTGGGAGAGTACTCGTCACACGAGGGTCCTGCCAATCTGGCGTTGGATGTTGCCAAATTTGAGGTAACATTTCACGGTGTTGGAGGTGCAAAAATATCACCGGGCAGGAAATCATTACAGAACGAGTTACACGCATTGCGAGCGTGCTCGCCGGATATTGTGTTTTTACAAATTGGAGAGAACGATCTCGCAACTCTTCTGCCCGGGGATGTGGTGAAATACATTGTCAGTTTTGCGGAGTTTCTGTCCTCGGTCTAATGCTGCCGCGGGCGTACGATCAATTCAATCTAAAGGTGCGGGCAGTTAATGCACACCTTGCGGACAAAATACAGCGATGTGACAATGGTGTATCGCTGTGGAAGCACAGGGGATTCTCTAAGCCACAGCAGCATCTACTCCATAGGGACAGCGTGCACCTAAACTCCGCCGGCCACTTAAAATTCCTGCATAGTATCAAATACGCAGTATTGCGCCAAGTGGGACGTCAGAAGGGTCAACGGTCACGGGTACGCCTGCATACACAGGTGGGACGTTGTTTTGGTTTTGGCAATATTATAGTTTTCTGGTTTGTGAAATTATGTGAATATAGGCCTACATGTACTATCAGGCTTGTTAATCCATGGTGGTAATTTGTACATGGGCTGCAATAATACATATAGTTTGCCATGCAAAACATTTTCAAATTCATTGGTTGTTACCCGTAATTGTTGAGCCATTTGTACATGTCATTATCGGTATGCACGGTTAATTTGATGCACTGCTTGTTTTACTGAGAGTGTCCGGTCCCTGGTGTGGCCGGCTTAATTTGATGTCTCTTAGTCGAGTAACTTGCCGGTGTTTATTGCATTCACAATTTCAGGCATGGGGTATTAGTGATATAACCCTGTCTAGTGTGTGCTAATCCGGTTCAGTGTTTGGTATGAGCGGACAACCCACTATAATTGACTATAATTGCAGTTTCAAGCATGTAAACTTTCAGGCTTGTGCCATTATATAGTATTCTGCATATTACTGTGAGTGTGGGTTGTTTGGTTGTCTCATGCCAAGGTACCGTGTTGATTGTTATGTGTACATGTACTATACAATGACATTTTTCACTACGGATGTTTCCAACTCTGTAACAAATAGGGCTTCAAGGCTGGTTTATCCCAACACGATGGGCTCAAGTAGGGAGTGTATGTTCCGCTAACGATGGATGTCGATCAGTAGCACTTTATATGGTTTAATCCACATATTCAAACTCGAGTCAATATATGCGGCTCAGTGCCTTTAAAAACTGATTTATTGATGAATTTGACTAAGGAATAAAATTCTCCGGGTATATTTCATGGTAGTTCCGCGTTGCTCCTGATTGGATTGTCAGTTTCAGGATGCCGAAGCGAAAACAGACTCCAGGGTCCGGAAAGGCGCCAGCACAGACAAAGCGGCGGCGTGCAGGAGGTTGTCAACTGAGGACCCAGGTTCAGGACTACCAATTGCCACGGACTTGGCGCCGCCAATTCAATCGACTCAGGTGGACATGTCCGCGCTGGCCACTGAGATAATTAGCCAATTGCAGTCGCGTGGCCTTGTTATGCCTACATCTAACTTGGTTACACCAGGCCCTAGTAACATTCCAGATCCTATATGTTACTACCCAAATACAGTCTAGTGGAGTGGTTTTGCCCCCAAATGATCTGGCTACGCCCACGCCAGGCCCCAGTAATGTACCTGATCTCATAAGTACATCTGACCCGGTGTCCCCATTGATGTCACCAACGGAATTGGGAATGGACCAACCCAACAGCGATGTGTTAACAATCCTTAACTCCGTGTGGCTGGAAAGCAACACACCGAAGGTACAGCTTATTAATAGCACAGAGAGTGCGAGGTCACAGCTGTCAAATTCCTGCGCTGGTGTATTAGATGTTGCAGAAGCGTTGCCGCTAGATTACGCAGTTCCAGAAAAATAAAAAGTTAAAACTCGGATTTGGCGTCGTGAACCTATTGATTTTCGTGACTTGCTCAACGTAAATGAAGATGAATCGTATACGATTACTGTTAACAACAGCGCAGATAGTAAGGTTGTCAATCTGTCACGAAAGCAGACGCATAAATATCCTTTAAAACCCACCTATTTCAATGGTGTGAAGCGTTTTACCATATTTTCATATGTGTATCTTCAGAAATTTCCAGAGTCAAATCTAGATCTGTTGAATTATGAAAATCGGATTCGATCAATCGCTCGTGAGCATGGTCCGCATGCCTTCCGGTACTACGACGAGACATTTCGTACGTTGTTGAATCACGGTCAAGTTACGTGGAAATCCATGCCCAATGCGCTGTTTCAGTAATGCGTTACGAAAGGTATAAATTATCGCTTTTCTGAGAATAGTAATAGAAATAATCGTTCTTTTCGTGAAACACGCTCAAAACGTTTCCCAATTGGACATTCGTTCGATTGACGTGTATGTCTTCCAATGTATTTCCATCCTCGGAAAGCATGGTAGCAAATTATATCGCCCACATGTTCGAGCAGGGATATAGTCCGTCGACTATATCTTCACACATATCGGCCATCTCATTCATTCATAAGCTTATACAGGTATCTGATCCGAGGGCTTCTTTTTACATTAAAAAATTGCAAAAAGGTGCTCATAATTTGAAGGCCAGCACCGACAAACGTTTACCGATCACTAAAACAATTCTCAGTAGACTAGTACAAGCACTACGTCACACCGTTGTGTCTCAATTTCATAGGCGGTTATGTCAAGCAATATTTAATATCACGATGAAACATTGGAAAAGGTAGAAAATGGAAGACGGGTAGTTACATTATCCTTTCGTAAAAACATTAACATTAACGAGTCTGAACGCATGTCCGATAAACTCGCTCCGTATCTAACAACCAATTTTTATTTCAGATATTCATATTCTTACAAGCTAGAACATATGGAGGAAATTAAAAATGGAAAACCTGTAACTATAATAATGCACAAAAATCTCGGTGGTAGCGAACCACTATCATCAATGAAAACCGTTAAAAAATGGCTGTCAGATAAGGAGCAAACACGAATAATGTCCGATAAAATAGACAGACCGAATACAAAGTGGAAGTTTGTAAGATGGGTAGAGGTTTTCGTAAAGCTAATACAGGGTAGTAGGGGAATAGATTTGGGACTACAATCCAAAGAAGCGGCAGGAGGAGAACTTCCAGAATGCTGAAGAATAAAAAAGGTATGTATTCTTTAGATAAGTTATAATGACGACCTTTGTCTGTTCAGGTGTCTAGCTATGCATATGACAGATAAAAGACCCGACAGATGTACAGAAAAGGCGAAAGAACTTAGTAAGCAATATTTGGTAGTAATGTGGTTTCACCACCAATTCCTTTTTAGATCTGAAAAAGGTTGAAGAGTTTTTTTAAAATCGGTATAGAAGTATATCAACCCACCGAATGTAATATATGGTGGTTGAAAAAGGTACCAGCGCACTATAAAGGCAATAGGTAATAAACCAATGACAATAGGACTGTTTAATAATCACGCATTTCTGATAAAAAACCTTAAAAACCTATCTAAAATTTACGCCCTGCGATAATTGCAAGCAGAAATTCACGAAAGCGAGTAATATGAAGAGACACGGGCCAAAAAAAATGTATGAGAGGTGAGACAAAAGTAATATGTGATGGTAATTATTTAGAGCGCCCGCGTTCGTCGTTCGAGAAAGCGTTCTACCCAAAAAGTTCTAACAGTTATGGGGCGATCGATTGGATGACTCTGTGGAAAAGCGCGAGGGGAATCACATTCACCAGAACAGTGTGGACACGGGGGTGAAAGATGGATTTTAGGAGCTCCAGTAGATGGATACTGTCAGAAACCAATACGTATATCAATATCACGGCTGTTACTGGCACGGGTGTGAGATTCATGCAAAGCATAGAAAAGAAGAACGCGCATCCACATGAGAAGAGATACATTTTATTAGAAAAAGCAAAGAATTCAACCTAGTAGTTATGTGGGAATGCGAATTTCAAAGAACTGGTAAAGACATAAAGATCGGTTGCGACACTACTCTTTATCCATATCAGATAGTATACGATTTTGAGGCATATCTCAACCCAGAATTTGAAACTCTAGGTAATAATCTAGAGACGAAGCCGAGCACGTTCCGGTAAGCGTTAGTATAGGAGATAATTTCTCAGGAACAGTAACTTCATATTTGTGATAAAGATCCCGCAAAACTTATAGAAAAATTCGTAGAAGATTTGAAAGTCAGGGGAAAAGCTATAAGAGAAGAAGTGTGGTCAAGATATGGGTTTTAATACAGAACATTTACGTAAAAACCAAATCGCCAAGATCGAACAGTGGATAGAGCAAGTACCGGTTATAGGTTTTAAACAGCAGTAAGTACGATATAAACTTAATAAAGAAATACCTAGTAGGCGAACTGGCATCAACAACAAAGAAAGTAATGGTCGGAAAACGTGCAAACGCAACAATATTTCTATTTACTCCAGAGTTTAGATTTCTTGATGTAATACTTTATCTAGGACCCGGTGTAAGTTACGATAGTTGGATAAAAGCCTACGAATGCAAAGGACAGAAATCTTTCTTTCCTTATGAGTGGTTCGATTCTCCAGACAAACTGGATTACCCAGGGACTACCGGATAGAGAATTGGTATTCCAAACTATCTGGGAAAATGTTAATAGATGAAACAGAATTAAGTAAATGTCGTAGAATTTTCGAAGAAAATAATATGAAAACTTTCAGAGATTGGTTGAAATATTATAACGATTTAGATGTAGCACCGTTCCTAGAAGCGGTGGAAAAAATGTGTGAATTTTATAAACACAGAGGTGTGGATATTTTCAAAGATGCGGTAACACTACCTGGAGTAGCTATACAATATTTATTGAGAGGAACCATTAAAGAACAAATATCTTCAAAGACGATTATACCGGAGGATGCTCTATATGCACCAAAAGAAGAAACATACGAAATGATGAAGGACGCTTTAGTTGGCGGTCCATCAATAGTATTTACACGATATGCAGAAGCTGGTGTTTCAAATATTAGAGTGGGTTCCAAACCGTGCAATGCTGTTTTGGGGTACGACGCAAACGCGTTATATTTATCTACGTTAAATAAAGAGATGCCGTGTGGGAGAGAAACTATACACCATATAGATACCCCACATAACCCTAAAGTTATTAAAAAGTTTTGTAAAAGAGTTTTATCTGGAGACTGGTTTGGGTTTGCGGAATTGGATATAGAAGTTCCACACAACTTAAAAGATAAGTTTTCTGAAATGTCCCCAATATTTATAAACAGAGAAGTAGAGGTTGAAGAAGTTCCCACACACATGATAAAATATTTGGAAGATACTGGAAGAACTAGAGGAAATGGAAGAAAATTGGTGGGATCTATGTCGGCCACCAAAGTATTGCTGTACGCGCCACTGCTGAAATGGTATTTAAAACACGGCCTAGAAATAACTGGAGTTCATCGTGTTATAGATTATATTAGCGGAAAACCATTCGAATGGTTCGCAAAAGAAGTTACAGCCGCAAGACGAACGGGCGATGTAGAACCAAATAGAAACCAGTAGCCGACATAATGTTAAATTATTAGGAAACTCGTGTTGTGGAAAAATGATAGAGGCAACTGAGAGACATTTAAATACGACATATACACAAAACGAAACCTGTGTTGACAAAGCATTAAGATCTGCATTCTTTGACGATTTGGAAAGAGATAGGAGATGCGTACGAAATATCTTCAAGAAAACCCAGGTGTGCGGTAAAGAGACCATTCCATTGTGGAATAGCGGTTTATCAACTAGCTAAATTGAGAATGTTGGAATTTTACTACGAATTTCTTGACAAATACGTAAAAAGAGAAGACTTTGAATTAATACAGATGGATACGGATAGTATGTATATAGGAGTCAGTGGGAAAACGATAGAGGAATTGATTAGACCTAACTTACTAGACGGGTTTGAAAAAGAAAAAAAGAAATGGTTGGCTTGGGATAAATGGAGCGAAAGAGAGCCCGGACTTTTCAAAATGGAATCAGGCTTGGTAATAGATCGATCTAGATGATATACATTGAGAGACCACACGGGATCAGTCGCGCGGCGGCTGCCACCTTCGAGCTCTCCCGGTTGATAGAGGTACCGGACGTCAATATCCGATGGAAGCCGTTGCTCCTCTAAACCAACGGGTCGCCCGCGCGAGACGGCAGAGGGCTCGCTCGTCACCCTTTTAAACTTGATGGCATCTACGGGCATCTTACCTATCAATCTGGTCACCTCTCCGTTCAGTGCGGAGACCACGGCGGGCAGTCTGGCCACCACCCACTCGGTCGATCGCGAATGAGGGTCTACAAGTTCTTTAGCGTATTGGTGTCCGAACAGTCTCTCAGCCAGGGTTCGATTGAAGCGTTCCACGATCCCCTGGTCCCGGTGGATGTTGACGCGGCCGCGTCTGATAGAAACTTCGTGCTTAGACAATAGATGAGATACCGCGCCCATGAACTCGCGGCCGGGATCGACCTGGAGAAGATTCGGCCATTTGAGAGGACTCCTCTTATATATTCGGGAGAGAGCCTCGGCCACCTCCTTAGACTCTTTAGTGGCCAACGGCTCAGCCCCCTTATAACGACTCGCTACGTCAACGACTGTCAGCGCGTACTTGTACGTCTTACGACCGACGCGATCGTGAGGGAGAAACAGGAGATCCGCTTGGTGAACTTGGTTCGGTACCGGCACGTCGAATTTCGGGCTCGGAATATTGTGAGGCGCGGGTAAATAGATCTGCCAGATGGCCTGCTTCTTGATCCATTCCTTGACAGCGTTTTCTGAAACCTTGGTCGCCGCCGCGAGGTTCTTGATGGCAGCGAGTCCCTTCCAGTAGCCGCGGGGGCTATAGTACGTGTTCGCTAGCTTGCGCGTTAGGCGAACCGATAGTTTGGTATTAAGTTTGCGCGTGTTCATCGTATGCGATGTATTCTAATATATCTGACAATCTCCAACATGCCCTCGCCAGATCGTCCGGTAACTGCGTCGATAATAATAAACCTTTGTTGGAAGTACAATCGCGATTGGGGGTTAAGTTCTGAAGGAAATTGGGAAAATCTAATCCCCCAGGATTGGTGGAGGAATCTAACATCCGCTTTGCGAAAAGGGTGGCCGCTTTTTCGTCCTCCCGCCACGTCTCGAGAGAATCTCGGGCCAGAAGAATCATACCCTTTGCACCAGCTATGCGGTGTTTAAGGGCAGTGTAGCCTACATCAATCATAGCAAAATAAAGTTCGTCAACTGACATCGTTCTATATATATATATATATAAAAAAAGTTATTTAAAATAATTAATTTAAAATCTCGATTGAATATAGTAGCCGACGAGCCCCACCACACCCATTCCCACGACGATGAACGCGATCTCGCGGTCTTTTTGGGGCTCTGACGGTACATAGAAATCTGAAAGTTGGGGCTCGCGATCCAGCGGCGCGAGACTTTTCTGCGGATATGCCAGCGTGTACTCGCGGTTGGCTTCTTCAACGTTCTGAAAAGTTTGTGCGGCGTGATTTTCGCGGCGAAGCTCTTCATTGACCCAGTCAAGATGGGCGGTTTGTTTTTCCGACCACGCTTCCTTTGCGCTATTGAATTGTTCTACAGCTAAATCGTGACGCGTACTCTCCTCATCCGCGTTCGAGTTTTGTAGTTTAGAGAATAGAAAGTTGCTGCCGGTGAACGCAAATGCGTTTAAGAGCGCACCACCTATCATTATTGCGATTGAAGCCATTTATTTCCATATATTAACTGGTAGAATTCCAGCTTTTAACTAGATAATCTCGGGTCCAAACTGCGGCCGCTACATCTAAGGTCGCGAGCCCTACGTCTCTCACAGTAAAGTCCAATTTGGGAGCGGATCCTCCTAGGGCCATCTTTGATAGTCGAGCATACCCGATACTGAAACCCGATATCACCACGGCGTGATAAAGCGCATTCACTAACATTTTACCGTCTTGTTCAGCCATTATTGCATATAAAATAAAAGGGGTCGCGATCAATGTTTAAATGGGGCGCATCCAATCGCGATTGGTGCTTCGTAACTTTCTTCTGAACACTGGCTGGTTGTTTTTTCGATAATATGGGGTATTTCCACACGCACAGGGCACCAACAACTGCTAGACCACCACCAACAACCCAACTCCAATTCACGAATTTGGGTTCAATCGGATTCGCCCAACTCCAACGGCGGTTGGTATTGGGTGTTGAGTGTGCTTCCAATTCGTGAATTGGGGTTGTACTCAACTCTGTCTTCAGATGTTTTGCTGTCTCCGTCCCCGATTGCAACCCCAATCTCGATTGGAGTTTAGCCTCTCGAAGCTCGGCGAGTATTTTATCTTGTTTAACTTTTCGGGTGGCAGCCGCCGCCCGCCCAGCTGCCTGTCTTTTGGGATTTTTTATATGCGGTATGTCATCCAGTGGCGGAGTTGGGTTCGATTGGGTTGGAGCAATCGGGTTCAACTCCGTCACTCTCGCGGGTGTGTCTTTTGTCATCATTTTCAGGGCTTATAGTTCGTGGGCATATATGTCCAAATTGACAGTGTTTACCCGTGGTCAACGCGGTTGTCAGCGGAGCTAAGTACATTCCAAACTTGTGATAAATTGAGCAGCAGGCTGTTCTAAGAGTGTGACCTATAAAAGGGTCAGTCTCTAGATCGTCAATCAATCCCGCGGTGTTTGGTATAGGGAGAAGTATACTAACGGCGGTTGCGTACAAATGAATAGCCGCCGATCCGAGAGTTTTTGTCATCTCCGCTCCCAATTTGGATTCGTATCGCGCTACATTTTATCGATCTCCGCATCTGACATCTTATCCACCTGAAAAACTGAGAGACGCCTACCGAGATAATGCTCCGATTGTCCCCCAGCAACCAGCGCAGCTAGCCGCTCTCGTCGCGCCGCATTTTCATTTTCATTCGGAGTCGTTGCACTCAACCCAATACCAACCGCCGTTGGAGTTGATTCCGATTGCTCTGTCGGATCATTATCTATGTTGGCAGTCGGAGTTGAGGTTTCTTCTATTAGCTGATCGAGAAGTTCGTCGCAGTTCATTTTTCTTAAAATTAATTTATCTATTCTAATAACAAGTCTCATCACTTTAACATATTGGCAAGCGCACCACCCGATACTTATGATCACCATTATGCTCGCAACAAAGCTCGCAGCGGAGCACCAAATTGTTAACATTGTTAACCATTGTTCAGCATTTGTTCAACATTTGTTAAGCATTTGTTCAGCATTGTTCAGCATTGTTCAGCAATTGCTAAGCATTGTTCAGCATTGTTCAGCATTTGTTCAGTAATTGCTAATTAATTATAAAATTAATTGATAACTTCGTAAGCAGTTGGTTGATCAGTCTTTAGCAAAAGCTTGGCGTGCTTAGTTTCCGAAAGCATCTGTCGAACCTCCAGCGCTCCTCGCGCGTTGGGATAACGTCATTCTCTCGAAGACAGTCATCGAATGAGTCTCGGTCCTTGCAGTGAAAGAGGGCGACCCATTTCGTTTGCTCGCGCAGATCCTTGAGGACGGCGTTGTACTTTTGAGTGGATATCCATACGCTTTGCCTAGCATGGCGGCCAGAAAATGCGAGCTCGGAGAGCATGTCCTTCTTTTTGGTCATCGCCGCCTTGACCGAGCAATCGTCAATCACGTATAGGGTGGGCTCACCCTGGAATCTTTGGTATAAACCACGCAACCAATCGTGAAGCCTATCACCGGTCAATAACGTATACCTCAGGGTCGGTCCATATCCACGTTCGCCGCTGATAAGTATCGTTGTGCCGCACAGTGGGACACAGGATCACAATGTGACGAAAGGCATCGCGGTAGGACTCCTCGAGCAAGTCGAGGATGAAAACCGTTTTCCACATCCTGTCTGCCCACATATTATGGCAGAGTGGGCATCTCCAATCGTGAATTGGTACTGATTGCTAATTTTCTTAATTAATTCTTTAGAATTATCAAATTTATTAATTAATAAATCGTTAGAATGATTGCTAATTTTCTTAATTTTTTCAAAATTATTAATTAATAAATCGTTAGATGATTTTTTTATTAAATCAATAGAGTGCTGAGACGTATCGGCCATCTTCGATGTTGAGTTGTGCGTCTGTAATTATATATAAGTACACGTTCAATGGCCCGGCTCCGTCCGCCTCTTTGGTTATCTGGATCGTCACACCCTCGCTAGCGTTCTCAACTCGGCGTCCGCTGCCGTGTATTTGGTCGTCGTCGCTGGCTCGCATGTCTAGCCATAACGCGTATTTGGTATTCAGGAACTCCGCGAGGGAGACGGCCGAGAGATGCAGGTCTTTGGCAACCGCTACAACCTCCGGAGAGCGCTTAGAGCCGGCAGCAAACTGCTTTCTTACTTCGTCCCACTGCTGGTGCGCGCGAAGACCCGCGCTGTAGAGTTGATTGGGAACTCCCTCGATCGTCACCTCTACCTTCGTGATTTTGGGGTTATAGAATTTGTCGATTTTTCTAGCACCGAACGCGAACCGAGCATCCTCGAACAACATCATTATACCTTTCATCGAGCGGGCGGGTACGTTGACGTTAATATTCCACAATGTGTCGCCTTTGTCTTTCGTCATCTTGCGATGGCGAAGAACTCGGTCGTAAAGTATGGCAACGCGCCCGGCGTACTGGGTTCTGATCAATCGCGCGAGTTCGGGCATCGTGACCATGTCGTACTCCAGCGAAACATTATCGATCGTATACGTCGATAACAGGTCGCTGGCTATGAGAACTCGGCCGTAGTCGTTGAACGTTAGTTCGTATTCGAGGCGGTCAGCCAAAGCGCTCTGATAGTAGGGCATGTGACTCTCCAGCAACTCAAAATCGAGCGGGATGTAGAAGCGTTGCCGTAAGCGCCCGCGACCGCATTGTCACTCGCGTTGTTATCTACCTTGTTACCAGCCCCGATTCTAAGTTTGGTTACGTTCTTATTTTTGCTGGTGTCATACCCTGATAGACAGCGTTTTCGCGCTCTTGCGCCGTCTTCCATAGGTCCTGATAACAATGGTAGACGTCGCTGTCGTCGATCGACATCACCTCATTACCAGAAATCTTTATCATGGTCTTCTTGACGATGGCGCGACCAAGGTTCTGAACGACGGTTCGGTCCTCGTCCGTCGATGTAAGCGAAATAGTGAAAGCGAGGCGAACAGTACCCGGCACAATGACGTCGTTAGCTCCGAGTTGGGGAAGCGGACCAAGAGCTGCTGGTTCTGGTCGATCGTCGATGGGTTGTTCGTAATAACGACACTCTGTCTCAGCCTTTTGCCCCGAGGGGCTCACGCAGTCTGCGGTATGGATTGAGTTTGCGACCGTATTGACTCGAAGACATAATTTAGTGAAACTATATTAAACCCTTATGGTTTTGTCTTTAATACATAATTAATTTTAAGAAATTAATATGGCTGATTACGATATTGACATGGATGAAATCGGCAGAGACGATTACGTCGATGAGGATGCGGATGATTATGACATAGATGATTATAATGACGAAACGCCCTTGATACAGCCTCCAGTTCCAATCCAATCGGGGGAATTAGGTGGCGCTACCAGCAGCGTTGGTCAAAGTCGGGAATTACTCGAGGGAGCTGTAGACGACTACTACAACAGTTTGGCAGAAAAAGGTGTGGTCCCATCTGTCGGTCGCGACTACTCCAAGTTCGAATTGGATCTGAACGGTAGATTGCGACTAAAAGCATCAAATGTCCCGATCGTCAACACGATGACCGGTAAACCCCTAGCGATGAGCACCATTGCCGGATACCGGGGCGGTGGCCAACTCATAAGGAGCGAACTAGGATTTCCAGATTGGACGCGTGGTAAAACAATTATGCCGACCCGCGCTGTAGAGGCCCTACAGTCTACAGACGAAACGATGGCGAAAACGGCCGCCGATATAGAAACTGTTGAGCTCAGCGAACTCCCTCGAGTAGCCACCGACGCTATTAACACGATGGAGACCACGTTCAGCGAAATCGACCTGTCTAACGATGACCCATCGATTACCTCTTCTCGAACTCCGGGGCCTCGATAAGGTTATGCAAACGGTCCGGGGCGAACTGGTCCGTAACCTCGCCAAACTCTCGTCGCTGGATGAACATATCGCGCTAAGAAAGAAAACTGGAGGAAGCCGGTGTCGATATAGAATCTACCGAGCGGATCACCGAACGCCTACAGTCGTTGCGTGATGAAAGAGCAGCTCGCTTGGAGGGCCGCCTCGACTAACCGTGAGGCTCTCTGCAACCAAATAAGTCGGATCCGCGAAACAATCTCGAGGGGTCCTGAACGAGGAGACGACACTCGGTGAGCGCTTCGCACTCTGTTCAGAGAACAGGGCATCACGATAGCAAGCATCCTCGTTGCTATCAGCATGACTATATCGACCATAGTTCTAGCTTTCACTGGTGGAGCGGCGCCACCACCCGCGCCAGCACAGCACCCGCACCAGCACCCGCGCCATCAGGCGGAGCAAGGAGTGGGTAAAAAAACAACTAAAAGCCCTCGCCAGTCTCCTGGCTAAATTAGCCGAAAAGGCGGCTGCCGCACTACCTGGACTGATCGGAAGTATCGTTTCTTACTTGCTATCTATATTATCAAAAACGGCCGGATGGCTAGCCAAAAATACTTGGGCTTTAATCGTGGCTGGCAATCGCCGGTTCTCCTACTATTCTTCGCCAGAGAGTTCCTAAAACCAAAGCGCAAATAATCCGATCGCCACGAGGGCGACGACGAGCCCTAATTTTTCCTCCTCGTGTGTTGTGCTTCCAATTTCACCCAATCTGTGATTGATTGGTGTTTCTCCAATCGCGATTGGTCTGTTGATGGAACTCGATGGTGCATCCAATTTACTAATTGGGGGTACTGGGTTCGATTGTGTTGAGGGATGTGTATCCATTTTGTGTTTTAGGCGTTTTATGAAATCGGTTCCCTCAACACTGTTGAACCCGATCGTGTTGGGGGTGCGCTTGATGATATCCGTGTTCACGTTACCGTTGTGACCGATTTTTTGATTGGCGGTGGCGATTACGATCTGATTATTGTAACCATCAACCGGGTCGTCTCGTAGTATCATATTGCTCGGCGCCATACAAAGACCTATTCCAAATACATAGTCCACTGGGGTGCTGGCAGTCCTGCAAAACGTCTTGATAATTCTGGATCGCCTTCTCCAGGTCCACCTTAGCTGAGATGGCGTCCTCAACAAGTACCAAGAACTGTTTTTGCGCGTCAAATGCCGTTCCGAATCCTATTATGAACTGCGAGTTTGTTTTTGTGCACCTAGTATAGCCCACACATATGTACGAATGGAGTCGTTGAGGCGAGTAACCCCGGCTGAGTAAATCCAGTGCTTTTATCTAATATAAATGTACTCCATGCTATTCCAACTTTAGATGGTTGGTGTAGTGAAGCCGGATATGTTTGGTAGTAGGTTTTATCTGAGAACATATCAAGAAAAAAACTTGGTCTTTTATGTATTAGGAAACTTGACGTGTACCTCATAGTACTGCTATCGAATGTGCCATCAACAACTTTTACATCATTTCCAGCTTCTTCAAAAAAGGGGTCGCCCATTGAATCGTTCTTGGTGTAAACTTTTTTTTTCCAATCACGGTTTGGGTACACACCAAATTCGTCACATATCCGTTCGAACTCCTTACGGTTGTATGTGTTGGAAATGGGATTCCACCCGTCGTCTTGAGGTAGTGGAACACGTAATTCTTTCAAAATCCTTCTAATAGTATAATAAACATGAAAGTTGTATAAGCTACTGCTCATCATGCTGTTACTTGGTTTTATGTGGTCTCCGAAAGATACACCACACCCAGTTGTGGCACACCACACGGCAAAATTTAGTTGGTTCTGCCAGAACTGCATCGGAGTTGCCCGCCATCTGTTTACCCCATCCACCGTACTAATCTTGGTCACCCTATATTTCTCAAATATGTTAGTGAAATTTGTGTCGAAACCCATGCCCAAACTGACTCTTATTTTAGGGTGCACAAGCCAACCAATGGTGTTCTTTTGAGCGTATACACCACCAACTTTATACTTTGCATTAGAGTTAAAGCTAAATGCTTTTGTATCCATTGAAAGATATTATTATGTTTGCTACTATCACTAATGTTCAAAAAGGGAGTTGTGAACTTCAAAAATTAATAGACAACTGCTGCGGACAACGCGGGTAGGCCTTAGATCAATCACCTTCACGGTTGGATGGCAGAATGTGGGGAAGAGCGAAGGGTTTTACTATGTGAAGGATGGACAACAATTAGGTGTAAAGCTGCCTCACGGACTGTGGGGAATAAGACAGCTCAAAGATTTTGTCAACTCAGAGCTTGACGGTATAATCAACCTCACAGTATCGAATGCTACCGGGCTTGCAACAATGACCATCAGCAGTGATAATAAGGTAGTGGTCTCCCCCCCGGGGTTGGGTATTCAACTCGGTTTTTAGAGACATACTCCTCAAAACAAAGGAGTGTTTACCCCGGGTGAGTACGTCGGTGATAATCCAGTGGACTTCACTTCACGAAAACTCTCAGGGTGGCAACTGGATCGGGTTAAACACATCGTACACACGGTAGACGGATCCCCCAGCACATTACTGAAAACCGTGCCCGCCAGCGACTGTTTCTATGGTGAGACCCTGACCTTAGACTTCCCACACCCCGAGATGAAAGTTTTGGAATCGGGACACATCCACGAGTTGAAGATTTCTATTCTCGATGATAAAGGAGAGAGTTGAAGAACGATTACCCGATTTCGGTCGTCTAGAAATCCTAGAATTTCAAAAAATTAATTAATTTTAAGAAAATTATTTAGATTACGCATGTTCGTAATATATATTATCAACATTATTGAAAATGAGTATATACGGACCAGGCAGTTCTTCCGATTGGGTGACAAATTCAAAGAATTTGGAACCGGCAGAAGGGGGGATTCATCCGACAGAGGGCGACTTTTAAACTACCCAAAAACAAAAGCCTTGATCAATAGAACTATATCGAGGGCCACGGACGAGATTCACAAGAGTCTACTGTCACAACTTAGAGAATATGCCCTGGCTGTGAATACACAAAGTCGTGAAGAAACGCATACGGAAAAACTAAAACGAAATAGGTGAAAAAGAAAAAAAATAACCAAATTTCGAAAAAGAGGCCCACCGGTTGGGCTTGATAAAGTCCGAGAAGACCACCAGGCAGACCTTAGGAGGCTTTATGATGCGTTGCGCTTTAGAGGACTCTCTCACCAGAGAGCGACACTTACTGAATTAGACGTTAAAAATAACTCGATTTTCGAAAGGAGACCCGAACGAATATTTGAGAAAGATCAGGCGGCTTATAAGGTGTTGCGTCAGAGGACTCTCTCAGAGAAAGCGACTTATGAATTACGGTAAAATATCGATTTTCGAAAGGAGACCGAACGAATATTGAGAAAGACGGCGGTTATAAGTTGCGCTCAGAAAGGGACTCTCTCATCAGAGAAACTGAACTAAACGAACTAGGTAAAAAAATAACAACCAAATTTCGAAAAGAGAGCAGGTCGGATATTGATAAAGTCCGGGCCGACCGCCAGGCGGCCCTTACGTTGCGCTTAGAGGACTCTCTCATCAGAGATGCGGCATTTACCGAACTAGGTAAAAAAATAACCAAATTTCAAAAAGAGGCCACGTCGGGTATTGAGAAAGTACGAGAAGACCACCAGGCGGACCTTACGAAGGCTTATGAGGTGTTGCGCTCAGAGGACTCTCCAATCAGAGAAGCGGCACTTACTGAACTAGATAAAAAAAATAACCAAATTTCGAAAAGAGACCCGGTCGGGTATTGATAAAGTCCGAGAAGACCACCAGTCGAACCTTGCGGAGGCCATTGCGGAGGCTTATGATGCGTTGCGATTAGAGGGCTCTCTCAGCAAAGAAGCGACACTTACCGAACTAGACGAAAAAATAGCCGAATTTCTGAAAGAGACCAGGTCGGGGGTTGAGGGGGTTCGAGAAGACAACAAGGAGGCCATTGCAGAGGCTTATGGGGCGTTACGCTCAGAGGACTCTCTCAACAGAGAAGCGGCACTTACTGACATATACGAAAAAATAACCGAATTTCGAAAGGAGGCCCGGTTGGGTATTCATAAAGTCCGAGCAGACCGCCAGGCGGACCTTGTGAAGGCTTATGAGGTGTTGCGCTCAGAGGACTCTCTCATCAGAGAAGCGGCGGTTGCTGAACTAGACGGAAAAATAACCGAATTTCAAAAAGAGGCCCGGTCGGGTGTTGAGAAAGCCCTAGAAGGCCACCAGGCGACCATTACGGAGGCTTATGATGCGTTGCGCTTAGAGGACTCTCACAGCAGAGAAGCGGCACTTACCGAACTAGACGGAAAGATAACCGAAGTTTCCGATAAACTGAAACATGATCGCATAGCCGCGACCAAAGCTCTTGAGGAGGCCTCTTATAAGATTCGTACTGAGGCATATAACGCAAACAAGGCGCTTGCCGGAATAGTGAAAACAATGAAAACGCCAAAACGTGTCATAACAGTTTGGGCTGAGAAGCGGGGCCCATTGATTGAGGGGCACTATGAATATTCGTTCGGTACCAAAGCGAGTAATAAATATGGGGGATTACACTATGACAGCCGCGGGTGAAGTTATCCAAATGGCGGTCTGCTCGGTTAATGCTAATGGTAAACCTGTGGGCTGCGGTCGCGATAAATATTGTAGTAGATGGGGAAGAACGGGGGATTGGAGTCACTAAAATCTCTGGAGATAGTTCGACGATTGTTTGCGTTCGCGGTAATGATCGAATTAGACTTTCCCAAAGTAGTGTTATTAACTTTGTTACGAAAATCGGTGACTCAGAGAGTTCTTCCACTATTGTCTCGTTGTTAATTGAACTTATTTTATAAATACTAATATATTGAAATAAATTTGTAAAATTTAAATATGAACGAATCAACGCTTCCAATTGTCAATACCACTCCATCAACACTGTGTACAATTAACGAAAGAAGTTCAGATTTTAGGTTGAATAATATCGTCGCTATGCAGGATATTTTAGTTAGAGAATATACAAATAGAAAAAGAAACGCTAAAAAATATAGGCGCGCGGTGAACATGGCTGAAGTATCTTAGCAGGCTCTGGCGAGTGTTTCTGTGTTGTGTGGGGCGGGGGACAGCTGGCAACTATATCCACCATTATAACGGTTCCCGTAGCGGGGATTTTAATTTTGTGCGGTGTCGGCCGTTTCTGGGTTGTTGTGTATGGTAATTAGGGAGGGCGTCGGGTGGAAAACTCGAGAAAAAATGTAGAAAACATGATAGAATATCCGTTCTCGCCAGGTCTAAGAAAAATAGCATCGACGTTATGGTGTCCAAAGCGTTGGCCGATAAGAAAATATCAAATTTAGAGTTTGAATCCGTGGTGGAAGAAATGCGGAGTATGAAAAATTAAAAAATGATATAAGAATCAAGGCACGCGCCACCATGCCCAAGATTGAGTGTACTGATTGGGATAAATTTAGGGAAAAACTTGGAGATAAAGTCGGAAGAAATGTTACAGCACCATTGTGAATTTTTTAAAAAATAATTAAATTTAATTATAAGATTAATTAAAATTAATTATATTGTCGCAGTAAACAATTTATTAATTAATTTTAGGAAAATTATTAACAACTTTTTAAGAAAAAGAAAAAAAATATTTTTTTTTTAGCTTCCACCGAGGCTCGAACCCACGCCAGCAAAACCCTTCTGGGCCCACCCGGCTAGCCACCTTTTCTGATCTTGTCTGGTCTTGTCTTTGTCTTACTCGTCTCATGTTGTGGCTAGCCGGGTGTAATAGCTGCCTGTACAGCACACCCCCATCTATCGGCTGATCTAGGAACCAGTGTCGAAAGTCTAGGCAACCTTGGAAGTGCCTGCACGGAAGCACTGAGCGCTCATTTCTCGTCAAGGGGCGTCCCCCAAGACAAAGTATTGTTGTTAATTTTACATATATGAAGTTAAAACCGTGTTGTGCAATACCAAATATTTACTCGTTTATTTTTATTTGTTTTATATATAACAAGTTCATTTTTTATTTAATAATATAGGTTATAACGTTCTAAATTATTAAAAGTAAAATTAAAAAAATTAAAAACATGCCAACCAATCACAATGTAAGAAATAATTCCGGAATATCGATAGCGGGGTTGTGTAATACACACCCACGTGTGTGTAGTATATTATAGTGTGTTTATGTTTCATTCCGGAATATCGATAGCGGGTTGTGTAATACACACCCACGTGTGTGTAGTATATATTATAGTGTGTTTATGTTTCATCCCGGAAGACGTAATCGTGTAATCTCTCTATAAAATGGACACTTAATATAGTGTAAGGTAGGATACATAATTTGCGTGTTTATAACACGTTTAAGTGAAACATTGTCGTCTGCTTGGTGTTGTGATTACAATATAAATTTATAAGCGATATCGTAGAAATGTACGTTCGTAAACGAATCGTTGGGTTTTAAAATTTTTGTATAATACGCCTTAGTTTCATATCCGATACCGCATTATCTGTCTTAATGTTCGTATTTGCCTCTTGTATAGTTGACATAATTGCCGGTATAATATTGGAAATGTAACGTTTTTATCGGAGCGTAATAAATTGCGCTGGTATTTCATATATTCGATATCGCCTAGTGTTCTCATTTTATAGAATTTATATACAGGATTATAACCCCCGTATTCTTCGTAAACTTCTTCAACACAGTCATTAAAAATTTTCAATTCAAATTGTATTATATTATCCATTTTCTCTCATAATATTGGTACTCGTTTTTTCTGTTCAATTGGACGTGAAAAAAAACATGATGTATTTATGACACCAATATATGCTTTCAAAAGTCAATTACCAATATAATTGGGACTCCCTCTTCTCAAAATTATTTTCTCCAAAAATTGTCGGGAGACCCAATTTTCCTCATTAACCAATTTTTTTGATTTTCGGGGGTGGTGGGGGTATTATAGAGGGTTATAAATGATATCACGGTAGGTGGTATCATTTTGACTCCCTTACTACTACTCCATGATAAAGATTTCTGGTAATGAGGTGATGTCGATCGATGACAGCGACGTCTACCATTGCTACCAGGACCTGTGGAAGACGGCGGAAGAGTGTGAAAATGCGGTATATCAAGGTATTGACACCAGTCGAAATAAAAACGTAACCAGACTTAGAATCGGGGCTGGTGACAAGGCAGATAACGTCGCGAGCGACAACGCGGTCGCGGCCGCTTACGGCAACCGCTTCTACATGCCGCTCGATTTTGAGTTGCTGGAGAGTCACATGCCCTACTATCAGAGCGCTTTGGCGGACCGCCTCGAATACGAACTAACGTTCAACGACTACGGCCGAGTTATCATAGCCACTGAAATGACATCGAAGTATACTATCGACAATGTGTCGCTGGAGTACGACATGGTCACGATGCCCGAACTCGCCCGATTAATCAGATCCCAGTATGTCGGGCGCGTTGCTATACTTTACGACCGAGTTCTTCGCCACCGCAAGATGACGAAAGACAAAAGCGACACATTGTGGAATATTAACGTCAACGTACCCGCCCGCTCGATGAAAGGTATACTGATGTTGTTCGAGGAGGGTCGGTTCGCGCTCGGGGCTAGAAAAAGCGATACATTTTATAACCCCAAAATCACAAAGGTAGAGGTGACGATCGAGGGAGTTCTCAATCAACTCTACAGCGCGGGTCTTCGCGCACACCAGCAGTGGGACGAAGAAATAAAACATTTTGCTTCCGGCTCTAATTCGCGATTGGTGTTGGGGTTCAACTTCAATCCCGATTGTGTTGAGGTTTCTTCCATTAGCTGATCGAGAAGTTCGTCGCAGTTCATTATTGCTAATTTTCTTAAAATTAATTTAACTATTCTTACAAGTCTCATAAGTCTAACATATTGCCAAGCGCACCACCCGATACTTATGATCACCGTTATGCTCGCAATAAAGCTCGCAGCGGAGCAACAAATTCTTAACAATTGCTCAGCATTGTTAAGCATTTACTCAGCATTGTTAAGTATTTGTTAAGCATTGTTCAACATTGTTCAGCAATTGCTCAGCATTTATTCAGCATTTGTTAAGCATTTGTTCAGCATTGCTCAGTAATTGTTAAGTATTGTTCAGTAATTGTTAAGCATTGCTCAATAATTGCTCAATAATTGTTCAGTAATTGCAAATTAATTTTCTTAAAATTAATTAATTACATTATAAGCAGTTGGTTGATCAGTCTTTAGCAGAAGCTTGGTGTGCTTAGTTTTCGAAAGTATCTGTCGAACCTCCAGGTGCTCCTCGCGCGTTGGGATAACGTCGTTCTCTCTAAGACATTCATCGAATGAGTCTCGGTCCTTGCAGTGGAAGAGGGCGACCCATTTCGTTTGCTCGCGCAGATCCTTGAGGACGGCGTTGTACTTTTGAGTGGAGATCCATACGCTTTGCCTCGCATGGTGGCCAGAAAATGCGAGCTCGGAGAGCATGTCCTTCTTTTTGGTCATCGCCGCCTTGGCCGAACAGTCGTCAATCACGTATAGGGTGGGCTCTCCCTGGAATATTTGATAGAAGACACGCAGCCAACCGTGAAGCCTGTCGCCGTCAATAACGTATACCTCAGGGTCGGTCCATATCCACTGGCGCCGCTGATAAGTCTCGTTGTGCCGCACAGTGGGACACAGGATCACAATGTGTCGAAAGGCATCGCGGTAGGAGCCCTCTAGCAAGTCTAGGATGAAAACAGTTTTTCCACATCCTGTCTGCCCACATATTATGACAGAGTGAGCATCACCAATCGTGAAATGGTATTGATTTTTAGTATAAAGCTGAGACGTATCGACCAACTTCGATGTTGAGTTGTGCATCTGTAATTATATATAAGTACACGTTCAATGCGCCAGCTCTTTCCGCCTCTTTGGCAATCTGGATCGTCACACCCTCGCTAGCGTTCTCAACTTGGCGTCCACTACCGTGCATTTGGTCATCGTCGCTGGCTCGCATGTCTAGCCATAGAGCGTACTTGGTAGTCAGAAAATCTGAGAGGGAGACGTCCGAGAGCTGCAGGTCTTTGGCAACCGCGGCAACCTCCGGGGAACGCTTATAGCCAGAAGCAAAATGTTTTCTTACTTCGTCGTACTGCTGGTGTGCGCGAAGACCCGCGCTGTAGAGTTGATTGGGAACTCCCTCGATCGTCACCTCTACCTTTGTGATTTTGGGGTTATAAAATGTATCGCTTTTTCTAGCCCCGAGCGCGAACCGACCCTCCTCGAACAACATCAGTATACCTTTCATCGAGCGGGCGGGTACGTTGACGTTAATATTCCACAATGTGTCGCTTTTGTCTTTCGTCATCTTGCGGTGGCGAAGAACTCGGTCGTAAAGTATAGCAACGCGCCCGACATACTGGGATCTGATTAATCGCGCGAGTTCGGGCATCGTGACCATGTCGTACTCCAGCGACACATTGTCGATAGTATACTTCGATGTCATGTCAGTGGCTATGATAACTCGGCCGTAGTCGTTGAACGTTAGTTCGTATTCGAGGCGGTCCGCCAAAGCGCTCTGATAGTAGGGCATGTGACTCTCCAGCAACTCAAAGTCGAGCGGCATGTATAAGCGGTTGCCGTAAGTGGCCGCGACCGCGTTGTCGCTCGCGACGTTATCTGCCTTGTCACCAGCCCCTATTCTAAGTCGGGTTACGTTCTTATTTCGACTGGTGTCAATACCTTGATATACCGCATTTTCACACTCTTGCGCCGTCTTCCACAGGTCCTGGTAGCAATGGTAGACGTCGCTGTCATCGATCGACATCACCTCATTACCAGAAATCTTTATCATGGTCTTCTTGACGATGGCGCGACCCAGGTTCTGAACGACGGTTCGGTCCACGTCCGTCGATGTAAGCGAAATAGTGAAAGCGAGGCGAACAGTCTCCGGCATAATGACGTCGCTAGCTCCGAGGTTGGGGAAGCGGACTAAGAGCTGCTGGTTCTGGTCGATCGTCGATGGGTTGTTCGTAATAACGACACTCTGTCTCACACCTTTTGCCCCGAGGGGCTCACGTAGTCTGCGATATGGATTGAGTTTGCGACCGTATTGATTCGAAGACATAATTTAGTGAATCTATTAAACCGGTATGGTTTTGTCTTTAATACATAATTAATTTTAAGAAAATTATAAAAACGGCTGATTACGATATTGACATGGACGAAATCGGCAGAGACGATTACCTCGATGGTGATGATGATGATGACTTCGAGGATTCCCTCACGACACCCACCATAGAGACTCCAGATCCAATCCAATCACAATTGGAGGAAATAGGTGGCGCTACCAGTAGAGTTGGTCTAAGTCGGGAATTACTCGAGGGAGCTGTAAACGACTATTACAACAGTTTGGCAGAAAAAGGTCTGTTCCCATCTGTCGGTCGCGACTACTCCAAGTTCGAATTGGATCTGAATGGTAGGTTGCGACTAAAATCATCAAAGATCCCAATCGTCAACATGAATACCAAAAAAACCGCTAGCGCTAAACACCATTGCCGGAAACCGGGGCGGTGGTGAAATCATAAGGAGCGAACTAGGATTCGTAGATTGGAAGAAGGGTAAATAAATTATGCCGGCCCGCGCTGTAGAGGCCCTCAAGTCTACCGACGAAACGATGGCGAAGACAGCCGCCGCGATAGAAACTGTCGAGCTCAGGGAGGTCCCTCGAGTGGCCACCGACGCTATTAACACGGTGGAGACCACGTTTAGCGGAAACGAAATACTCAACCTGTCTAACGATGACCCACCGTTACCTCTTCGCGAACTCCGGGGCCTCGATAAGGCTATGCAAACAGTCCGGGGCGAATTGGTCCTTAACCTCTCAAAACTCACGGCGCTGGATGAACATATCGCGCTAGAAGAAAGAAAACTTGGGGAAGCCCGTGGTGACAGAGAATCTACCGAGCGGATCACCGAACGCCTGCGGTCGTTGCGGGATGAAAGAGAAGCTCGCTTGGAGGCTGCCTCGACTAACCGTGAGACACTCCGCACCCAAATAAGTCGGATCAGCGAAACAATCTCGAGAGTTCTGCACGAGGACACGACACTCGGTGAGCGTCTTCGCACTTTGTTCAGAGAGCAGGGCATCACGATAGCAAGCATCCTCGCGGCTCTCGGCATGACTATATCGACTATAATTCTAGCTTTCACTGGTGGTGCGACTGCACCCACTCCACCACCCGCGCCAGCACCCGCGCCATCCGGTGGAGCCAAGGAGTGGGTAACAAAACATCTAAAAGCCCTCGCCAGTCTCCTGGCTAAATTAGCCGGAAAGGTGGCTGCCGCGCTGCCTGGGTTGATAGGAGGTATTGTTTCTTACTTGCTATATATATTATCAAAAACCGTCGGATGGCTCGCCGAGAATGCTTGGGCCTTAATCGTGGCGATCGCCGGTCTCCTACTTTTAGCCTCCCGAGAGTTCCTAAAACCAAAGCGCAAATAGTCCGAACGCCACAAGGGCAAAGACGAGCCCTAATTTCTCCTCCTCGTGGGTTGTGACACTAGTTTTCGCTCCTATTCCAATCCAATCGCGATTGGAAGAATTGGGGGAACTTGCTGCGGGTGGAACAACCGCGGAACTCGGTGGAACACTGGGTTCAAATGAACTTGATGGGGGGCCCAATTCGTGAATTGGTGTTGGTGGGGTGGGTGCTTGCGGTTTTATGAAATCTTTTTCAAATTTATTTGAATTTCCACTGTTGAACCCGACCGTCTTGGGGGGGAGTTTGATGATACCAGTGTTCACGTTCCCGTTGCGGCCGACTTTTTGATTGGTGGTGGCGACTACGATCTGATTATTGTAACCGTCAACCGGGTCGTCTCGTAGTATCATATTGCTCGGTGCCATATAAAGACCTATTCCAAATACATAGTCTACTGGGGTGCGGGCAGTCTGCAAAACGTCTTGATAATTCTGGATCGCCTTCTGGAGGTCCACCTTAGCTGAGATGGCGTCCTCGACAAGTGCCAAGAACTGTTTTTGCGCGTCAAATGCCGTTCCCGTGCCCAGTATAGCACTGCGCGTTTGCTTCTGTGAGGCGAGGATGGCCCAGACGCATACGCGAATGGAGTCGTTGAGGCGAATAACCCCGCCCTGCGTAAATCCAGTGCTTTTATCTAACATAAATGTGGTCCACGCATTTCGCATCTGTGGAGTGTCACCCGGATATAAGTATTCCACGTGGACTACTTTAGTAGGTAGCCAATGACAATAACCGTCTTCACACGCAAGCCCTCCAAGCACTTCATCACCAAACGTCATCGTATTCAACTTATAATTACATGTATATTTAGTCCATGTTGCCATTTTTCTAACTGGTGGTGGCGTATCTCCGCGATCACTCCACAACCCTGAGAAATATACAGGTACTTTATCAAGATGCCCACCACTAACTAAGCCTTTAAGGTGAACTAACCCTAAACTGTTGGTTGGGGTATATACTTTCTGTCTCCAGTCCGCGTCTTTTGGTACCCCAAATTCGTTACACAATCTTTCGAACGCCTTACGGTCGTATGTGCTGGAAATGGGATCCCAGCCGTCGTCTTGAGGTAGTGGAATACCTAGTTCTCTGAGAATCCTCCTAATGGTGTAATACACATGAAAGTTGTAGACACTTCGGAGCATGACATTCTTGGATGTCAGATGGTCTTGATGTGAAACTCCACATCCGACTGTTGCGCACCATACGGCGAAATTTAGCTGGTTCTGCCAAAAGTTCATATGGGAAAAATCCCATCTTAGTATTACATCTTGACTAGTAGTCTTTGGAACTACATATTTCTCAAACATGTTATGGAAATTGGTGGTAAAGCCACTGTCCGGTCTAACTGTTACAGTTGGGTGTACAAGGTGGTTAACAACGTCTTTTTGTGTGTATTTACCACCAACTTTGTACTTTGCATTAGAGTTAAAGCTAAATGCTTTGGTATCCATTGAAAGATATTATTATGTTTGCTACTATCACTAATGTTCAAAATAAGAGTTGTGAACTTCAAAAGTCAATCGAAAACTGCTGCGGAAAACGCCGGGTAGGCCTCAGATCAATCACCTTCACGGTTGGGTGGGAAAACGTGGGGGAGAGCGAAGGGTTTGGCTATGTGAAGGATAGACAATAAGTAGGTGTAAAGCTGCCTCCCGGACTGTGGAATTTGAGAGCCCTCCAAACTTTTGTTGCGTCGGAGTTTGATGGTAGAGCCAACCTCACAGTATCGAAGGCTACCGGGCTCGCAACAATGACCATCGGCCCAGACAGCCGGGTAATGATCTCCCCGGATTTGGCTATGCGGCTCGGTTTTACAAAAACATACTCCGACAATAGGGGTTGGTTTGAGCCAGGTGAGCACACCGGCACAAACCCGGTGGACATCGTTTTCACGAAAACACTCAGGGTGCACCTGGATCAATTGAACACATCGTACAACACGTTAGACGGAGCTCCCAGCACATTACTAAAAGCTGTGCACGCCAGCGACTGTTTCTATGGCGAGACCCTGATCTTATACTTCCCAACCCCGGAGATGAAAGTTTTGGAATCGGTACATATCCACGAGTTGAAGATTTCTATTCTTGATGATCAAGCGAGAAAGTGGAATAACGATTACCCGATTTCGGTCGTTCTCGAAATAACCGATTAAACATAATATATATACATATTAATCATGAGCATATACGGTCCATGTAGTTCCAACTTAGAACGGAACGTTTCCGTCGCGGCCGCAGCATACGATGAAGCCGCAATGAGAAGGCTGGAGAGAGGCGTAGCACAGTCCCACACAGTTTTAACTAGGGCGGTTGCACAAATGGGAAAATTACAAGCTCGAAAACCCGTCATAACAGTTTGTGCCGAGGAGCGGGGTTCTCTAAACGAGGGGGCCTACGAATATTCATTCGGTGCCAACGCGAGCAACAGATATGTGGGATACACCATGGCAGTGTCTGGGACGATTTTTCGAATGGCGGTCTGCTCGGTCGACTTTCGCGGACACACCACTGCTGAAGTCCGAGTGAATGTCGTCCTGAATGGTGTAGAACAGAATATTGGCATCACCAAGGACGCGGGGCAGAGGTCAGGGCTTACTATATTCGATGATGACACTACAATTAAAGCTTCGGCAGGTAGTGTTATTAACTTTGTTACAAAAATTGCTGACAAAGCAGCTTCCTCCACTATTGTTACACTGTTAATACAACTTGATTTATGATGAATGACGAGAAACTATATCCACACTTACCTTCGGGGACGGCCGACCCGGCATCCTTTAGGATCGTCGAGATACAACATATTCTACAACACGAGGGAGAGATGCGGACGGGTTATGCGAAGAAATATAGGCGGTCAGTCAATATATTAGAGGTGGTGAGCACCACGTTAGCCTCAGCTTCCGTTGTAAGCGGGGTGGGGAGTGTGTCTTTATTGTCAACAGTTGTCGCTGCACCGGTCGCGGCGACCTTGAGTGCTGTAGCGGCAGGGGCGGGACTGCTTTGCATGACGACCAGACTCATGGGCCGAAAACTAGAGGCCAAGAGTCGAAAGCACGATCGAATAGCGGTTCTCGCGAGATCTAAGAAAACAGTATCGACGTTATCGTGTCAAAAGCGATAGCCGACAACGATATATCAGATAGCGAGTTCAAAATGGTCGTCGAAGAGATGGCCAGATACCAGGAGTTAAAGGGTACTATCCGGTCCAAGGCTCGACCACAAATTCTCGCGGACGAAGATATAAAAAAAACTCGTTATGGAGGGGAGGGCCGACGAGAGAAAAAATCTCCTCTCCCGTCTCGGGACGTGATATGCTTATTCACGTGTCTGCAGCGGCAGCAGGAGATTCCTCCACCTTACAGTCCAGCTGTTCCGACGGCCCCTCCATACGGAACATAAAACAAAAGATTTAGGGCCCCGTTACGACACCCACTTACCACCATACATTCTATAATCGCGTATCGACACTCACTGACCACCATACATTTCTATAACCGCGTATCGATATACTTTGTGGTTTTCTTATATTAATTAACTTTATAATTTTCTTAAAATTAATAATAATTTTTACAAAATTAATTATAAAATTATTAAAATAACGAACCATCCCGGAAATTCGTGAACCTCTCTAAGTGTTTATAAACAATTATAATTTGCACACCATTTGTATGTTGTATAGGAAACTGATAAGTATATATACGTTTGTTAACCTTTCAACAATTGGTCTCATCTCGTGTGTGCCATGTTGTTGATCCGGTATGACGTCCGTCTCGTCTGTTTAATGGTAGCAGTCTCTAAATATGTGTGAATTTGGTGATGTAATTGCATAGCTCAAAGGTGCCGGCCTAAAAGATTTCTGCCTAAGAACTTGCAATTTCGGAAACCAAATCACAAAATTAGGCTCACCTTACTTCGTTGGTTTCTCTGAATTGAGGAATTGACAATGGGGTTAAAGGCGACCTGTAAAACTAGACTGTGAGCCAACAGATGCGTGGGCTTAAGAAAGGTCCCAACACCCCAGTGACTGGGTGCCGGCTAAGAAATCTACCCAGTCGCTGGGGTGTGTGCACGAGTGGAGGCTTTTAATATTTTCTTGTTGTGTTCACCACCAAATTTTGGTTGGTGGTGGGAGCCACAATACAGCTCAACGTTGGTGGTATCATTTTGACTCCCTCTTTTCAAAATTATTTTCTCCAAAAATTCAGAAATTTGCTGTCGGGTGACAATTTCCTCGTTAACCAATTTTTGAGTTTTTCGGGGGTGGTGGGGGTATTGTAGAGGGGTGGAAACTATACCAACGTAGGTGGTATCATTTTGACTCCCTATATACTACTGCATATAATAAAAGGAACATTATGTTAGCATGTTGATCCATGGGTCTGTATCACTTCTCATTCGGTCTCGCGTGATACGACTTTACACAAACAACTCGAAGTGATAAAAACCCACGGATCAACATGCTAACATAATATTCTGTTTATATATTATTTTACAATACTTGCAGTACTGTAATAACTACACTTCTGCTTATTAAAATGCCTATTACATACTTAAATAATACACAGTATTAGCTTCAGAGTCCAGAAATATGACATCCACAGGAATTGATGAATTTTTAGCTCATCTGAGCGAAGCTCATGTGAGCTATTGTTACTGAAATGTGTCCGTCGTCCGTCGTCGTCGTCCGTGAACATTTTCAAACGTCTTCTCCTCAGTAACCATTGGGCCTATAGTCACCAAACTTCATGGTCATGGTCCTTAGGTATTAGGGATCACAAAATTGTTAAAATGACGTCATCACGTAATCCAAGATGGCCGCCGTCTAAAAATAGCACAAATTCTTCAAAAATCTTCTTCTCAAGAATCGCCAAGCGGATTTCGACAAAACTTAGTAGGAACGATCGATGTACAATGCTCTTTCAAAATTGTTAATGTGGTGACCCCTTGGTCAGAAATGGGCGTGGCCCGTGTGTTCAAATTTTATTTTTGACCGAATATGGTCATGTCTATATTAAATCGAAGGTATCAAAGAGGCGATCGCTCTGGTACATTTTTGGTCGAAATTGGATGGTCATGTCATCCAAGATGGCCGCCGAAAGGTCAAAAGATCGTTCTTTTAATTGAGATTTCAAAATTCTTTTTCACACAAACCGCTTGGCCCATGGTGGCCAAACTTCACAGTTATGGTCCATGGGTGAAGCCTTTTCAGATTTGTTAAAACGGAGGTCGTCGCTAATCCAAGATGGCCGCCGTCTAAAAATAGCACAAATTCTTAAAAAATCTTCTTCTCCTGAACCGCCAGCCGGGTTTCACATGAACTCAATGTCACACTCTCCTCTGTTGATGGAGTCAGGTGAGCGAATTAAGGCCATCATGGCCCTCTTGTTCATTATTGCAGTGATAGTTCCTAGTATTAAACGTATTTTTGACATCGTTTTTCAGCTGCTGTTACACAGATTCTCATGGTCTTGGAGACGATGCGGGAGGAGAATCGTGAGATGAAGAGAATGATGCAGCGGTTGTTGGCCAGGACAGCAACATATGACCAGCCGCTGCAGCTCCCGGAGGACCTCTTTTTTCCGATTCGTACTCCGGAGCAGATGGAAGCATTTGACGAGCTTCTCGGAGATCAAAGAAAGCTGTCATCTGTGGTAAGCATAGTGTTAGTCATGTATGTGAATCTTTTAAAGTTATTTAATTAGGTAACTGAACAAACTACATTGCTTACCCCATATCCACTGGCCTAAATGCCCAGAAACATAATGGTCTGTGGTGAGCACATGTATGTATTATCATTCTGCTATATTTATGTTGGAAAATATTGCATGGTGGACAAAAACTTTGCTGCATTAATTGTGGAACTGAAAACTCATGTTTTAATTAACTGGTTCATTCAGTTACCACAGTTATTTCTTATACATAATTTTGAAAATTCAAAGTGTTAAAATCTATATTTAAAAACAAGTTTATGCATTCATTTAAGGTGAGGTATCTTTCCATGTTTGGTGGGGCGGACGTGCGTGAAACGGTTGATCGCTTGATGAAGGAGGCCGTGTCAAACCAGCTAGCCAGGGAATACAATGTGAAGGGGCTTAAGAGTAAGAAGAAATTTGCGGGCCTCCAGATGCTGAATGTCTTGTTTAGTAAGTGATATTTTACGAATTTGCAAATTGGTGTCATTTAGATGTTCAAAATAGATATATGAGCCACGATCTGGTATGTTTTCCCTTATCGCTTGAATGAAGAAAAATGCTTGAATAATATTTTATGGACATTTAGGCTATCTAGAGAGTATTTTATTTGTGTGGTAAAATCTTTGAATTTTACCTCTATTGACAGGAATATTGAATTCCCGAAATATTGGCGTCCCCGGATGTTTATAATGATTGTTTCCATTTTTAGCTCACCTGAGCGAAGCTCATGTGAGCTATTGTTACCGCAATGTGTCCGTCGTCCGTCGTCCGTCGTCGTCCGTGAATATTTTCAAACGTCTTCTCCTCGGTAACCATTGGGCTTATAGTCACCAAACTTCATGGTCAAGGTCCTTAGGTAGGGGGATTACAAAATTGTTAAAATGACGTCATTACGTTATCCAAGATGGCCGCCGTCTAAAAATAGCACAAATTCTTCAAAAATCTTCTTCTCAAGAACCGCCAACCGGATTTCGACAAAACTTGGTAGGAATGATCGATCTGCAATGCTCTTTCAAAGTTGTTAAAATGGTGAACCCGGGTCAAAAATGGGCGTGGCCCATGGGGCCATGGTCATGCCATATATCAAATCGAATTTATCCACGAAGCGAACACTCTGGTGCATTTTTTGTCGAAATCGGATGGTTATGTCACCCAAGATGGACGCCGAAATGTCAAAAGGTCGTTCTTTTATTTGAGATTTCAAAATTCTTCTTCACATGAACCGCTTGGCCCATGGTAGCCAAACATAAAAGTTATGGTCCATGGGTGAAGCTTTTTCAGATTTGTTAAAATGGAGGTCATCGCTAATCCAAGATGGCCGCCGTCTAAAAATAGCATACATTCTTAAAAAATCTTCTTCTCATGAACCGCTAGCCGGATTTCGACGAAACTTGCTAGGAATGATTGATGTACAATGCTCTTTCAAAATTGTTAAAATGGTGACCCCGGGGTCAAAAATGGGCGTGGCCCGTGGGGTCAAATTGGGGTCAAATTTTATTTTTGACCGAATATGGTCATGTTATATATCATATCGAAGGTATGAACGAGGCGATCACTCTGGTGCATTTATTGTCGAAATTGAATGGTTATGTCATTCAAGATGGCAGCCGAAAGGTTAAAATGCTGTTCTTTTATCAGAGATTTAAAAATTCTTCTTCACATGAACTGCTTGGCCCATGGTAGCCAAACTTAAAAATTATGGTCCATGGGTGAAAATTTTTCAGATTTGTTAAAATGGAGGTCATCGCTAATCCAAGATGGCCGCCGTCTAAAAATAGCAAAAATTCTTAAAAAATCTTCTTCTCATGAACCGCTAGCCGGATTTTGGCGAATCATAGTAGGAATGATCGATGTACAATGCTCTTTCAAAGTTGTTAAAATGGTGACCCCGGGGTCAAAAATGGGCGTGGCCCGTGGGGTCAAATTGGGGTCAAATTTTATTTTTGACCGAATATGGTCATGTTATATATCATATCGAAGGTATGAACGAGGCGATCACTCTGGTGCATTTATTGTCGAAATTGAATGGTTATGTCATCCAAGATGGCAGCCGAAAGGTTAAAATGTTGTTCTTTTATCAGAGATTTAAAAATTCTTCTTCACATGAACTGCTTGGCCCATGGTAGCCAAACTTAAAAATTATGGTCCATGGGTGAAAATTTTTCAGATTTGTTAAAATGGAGGTCATCGCTAATCCAAGATGGCCGCCGTCTAAAAATAGCAAAAATTCTTAAAAAATCTTCTTCTCATGAACCGCTAGCCGGATTTTGGCGAATCATAGTAGGAATGATCGATGTACAATGCTCTTTCAAAGTTGTTAAAATGGTGACCCTGGGGTCTAAAATGGGCGTGGCCCGTGAGGTCAAATTGGGGTCAAATTTTATTTTTGACCGAATATTGTCATGTCTATATCAAATCGAAGGTATCAAAGAGGCGATCGCTCTGGTATAATTTTTGTCGAAATTGGATTGTCATGTCATCCAAGATGGCCGCCGAAATGTCAAAAGGTCGTTCTTTTATTAGAGATATCAAAATTCTTCTTCACACGAACCGCTTGGCCCATGGTAGCCAAAGTTCACAGTTATGGTCCATGGGTGAACCATTTTCAGATTTGTTAAAACGGAGGTCGTCGCTAATCCAAGATGGCCACCGCCTAAAAATAGCACAAATTCTTAAAAAATCTTATTCTCATGAACCGCCAGCCGGATTTCGACGAACCTTGGTAGGAATTATCGATGTAGAATGCTCTTTCAAAGGTGTTAAAATGGTGACCCCGAGGTCAAAAATGGGCGTGGCCTGTGGGGTCAAATTTTATTTTTGACCGAATATGCTCATGTCGACCATATATCAAGTTGAAGGTATCGATGAGGCGATTGCTCTGGAGCAATATTTGTTGGAATTGGATGATTATGTCATCCATGATGGCCGCCAAACGGTCCATTTATTCGAGATTTTGAACGTCTTTTTCTCAGGTACCACATGGCCGATGCTGGCCAAACTTCATAGTAAGTTAAGATCCTTGGGTGAAGCATTTTCAGATTTGGTAAAATGAGAGTCATCGCTTAATCCAAGATGACCGCCATCTAAAAATAGCACAATTTTTTTAAAACACATGAATACAATGTCACATTCTCCTCTTGTGTTCATGGAGTCAGGTGAGCGAATTAGGGCCATCATGGCCCTCTTGTTTGAAATGTTAAGTGCACCGAAAATATGATCATAATTGACGTAATTTGATAAATGACTAATAATAAAAAAATAACGCGCTTGTCAGTGGACGGTTTATGACGCCGCTATAGTATAATGATGTCATGTTTTGACAGGACATCGTTTAACGCGATAAGCGCGATAATTGAAAAGCACGGCTGATATATAATATATATATATGTATTCGTTGCTTGCTAGTATTTGGACGGGTCAATAATATATGTTGTGATACAGGCAAGGCGATAAATGTTTTCTGATATCATCCCAAAACTGTAAAGTGACTTGCCCACAGATCAGCAATTGACAAACAGAATATTTTGCCAAAAACTGAAATTTATGTTTAGCTATTCACAGGACATAGAAATAGTGTGCCTGATCATTTATTTCTTGCAAAAACACACCAGAAATAGTTGAATGCTACACCGTGACTTATGGGGTATGCGACTATTGAACAGGTTTCAATACTCACATTTCACTGCATTTCATTGTTTAATATTAAGAGTGCTTGTTTTCTAGAGTGTGTACAAAGGAATGGGCCAACCAGGAATGCCACAAGGAAGGACGTGGAAATTGAAGTATCAAAGTGGCTAGCGGGGGCGCGAGACCGCGAGGGGGGAGGAAGGCGCGAAACAAGGTGTCCCAATCCCAGCCTGAACCAACGGCCCCAGAGAATGAAGAAAGATACAGTGTTTGAGAAAAAAAATGCAAATTTATAATATTAATAGTACATGGCTACAGAGAATTATTGAATACTACGTGCTTTGTACTGGTTATCAAATAACTGAATAGAATCAACCATCGCCGAACTCTTCACGAAAAGACCGGGAATTCACGGAGAGCCCACGTAAACTGATTTCTTCTCCGTAATCACCGTATAATATATTCATGCATAAAGGTCAGGATCAGGTTAATATTGTCAAACAATACTCTGAAGTCATCATGTCTTTCTTGTTATTACATACCCATAATGTATTCCCTATATACATGTATATAATGTATTCCCTATATACATGTATATAATGTATTCCCTATGTACTTCTATTATCCTCAGGCGTCCAATATCAAATGGTATCGGGTACCTGAACTTTTGATATCGGGTGCTTGGGACTACGTTCACTGGACTGCTATTTTCACGATTTTCTTGAACAAAAATAACAAAACTTTCATTTTAAGTGTCATTTAAATGTTGTTATCGTATGTAATAAAAAGGTTATTGAATTTATATGAAAATATATGCACTCGTTCTTGCGCGTAAAAATATTGCGCTCCTGACGTTGCGCAATATTACTACGCTCCAGAACTCGTACATATATTTCCATATAAATTGAATAACCTATATAATTATTGCATCTAAAATTCTTGTCTAATCACACTCAGCCTAGCTTAGTCAGTTAATTTTCTCTGCTGCTATGTCATGTTCGTTGTTGACATTATGCTGTTTATCTATTGCCTATTCCAAATTTATCAAAATTAATGTATGATCTGTTTGTATTGTTTTTTTTAATTTTACTATTGAAATCAAGACTCAGCTATGCCAGATTAATGTTTTTGAGACTGAAAAATACAATAAAAACATCTTGTCCCAACATAATGGGTACACACAAATTAGTAATAACCTTTAAAATCAACTTGAAAGACTGTACAAATGTTGTTATTTCTTTACTTCATTGTTGTTATTGTTGATGAAAATGTGTTAAGTTTGTTAATAGTTGATAGTTTAATAAAATAATGAACTATTTTTACTGACAAATTTATTAATGAATTTCTACAGACAAAAGTGATTTTTGAGAATATTTTTTGTTAAAGCAGTATTCTTATATATATAAAGGAATATTTTTTATACAGATTGCCATACAATAGTGCAATGGTTGTAATTAATAAGCTAGATGTATTGATTATGCTTTACTTTGCTTTACTTTGCTTTACTTTGTTACATGTTATAAAACTCCATAATCATATTATTTTGTTTACACATTATAAACATTATAAACAGTATTTCATCTGGGCCCAGCTCAAAACTTTAACGGGTTGTTAAATTTAACAGAGCTATTTTTGTTCAGGTTTTTCTCCTAGTCAAGATACGAAATACAAAAAAGCAATATGACGTTTTCATTTATTGGACGTATATTTTTATGAAATAGTATATAATTTTTACAAAACAACTCTTATACTAGTGAAATACACATCAACAAAAACTGCCCGTTAGCTTAATTTAATTTAATTGGCCATTAAATGTTTGAGCAACTGGGCCTAAATGTTGCTACTTTAGTGTACCAAAGTAATACTTGATGTAAACAAACTTCAGTATTTTTTAATTTAAAACTATGTATGTCAAAACGAAATTCCGTGGATTTACAAAAATACAGTTTCCTGGGATGTTCATTTAGTGCTCTTCTAAGTTTATTTACATAAGTATTAAAACAAATGTTTCTTTGTTGACATTTAAATTCACGTACTAGATGTCCACAGAATGTAAGCTACAATAGTGGGTAATATTGGCTATTGCAGTTATGGTAATGAGGATTTGTATTATGATATACTATTATAAATACATGACATGTAGTTTACATAGACTTTTCTCTTCAAATATCTTGTTTTAAAGGTTGAATTTTGATTTATTTCTTATTCTGATTATATACATGCCTGTATATAAATCATACATGAGATTATTTAATAAAGTTTTAGTGTTAAAGCATATTATAGTGTGTTGTTTTCTTGCAGGATAATGTTATAGTCCTTTGCACCATAATATCTCTCTGTTCCAGGAAAAGAAAGAGTTGAAACATAAAACTATTAAAATGGAAGTACAAGAATCAAGCCCCTGCTGTTACATTTCAGCTTAAAGAATTTCGCATGTTTGTATCTGATGTTTCTGACAAGTGGTTGTTTATTGAAAGTCCAGCAAACTTAAAATTGAAATGGATCTAGCCAAGACATGCAAGATCTGCCCAACATGGAAGTATCTGGGCTGCCCATGAGGGACCCATATGGAGTACAAGGGCTGCCCATGTGGGACCCATATGGGTCCCATATTGCATTCCCCATCTGGGTCCCATATGGGCAGCCCATATGGGACCCATGTAGGTGCCCATATGGGTCCCATATGGGTCCCATGTAGGTGGCTAGCTGGGATGTTTAGGCCTGTGTAATTAATCATTTTATATCCTAGACGATTAATTTTGCGTATGCATTTAGGTTGGGCTGGGCGTACGTTCAATTTCATTAACATCGCAGAATTCTAGGTCAAGATTCTCGTGCGCGCGCGTAGTGTTGACAACTGACATGCTTTATTAGCGTCCGTGTCAAATGCCACTGGACCTGGTTCCCGCGTTACTGCATAGCGGTAGCCACAGATACAGTAATACGCTGGTAAACAGCCGACCTGACTCATTCGGAACTATCTCGGATCTTTTCGCCAAAGCGGAGGTCTGGTTAATCTATAATCCCCGAGCTGCTCCAATTGTGTTTAGGTTATCCCGCCATTTCCGTTTTCTCTTTGTGATTTTAATTTGAAATTGGGGAAAGATCGACGTAATTTGAAGAAATTAACTTTCTTATGTAAGTATATTGATGCATGCGTGTCAGCTAACATGTTTTCAATAACATTTGTCATACAAAAATACATGACAACGCCGTGATCAGTTGATTCACGTTTAAATTCGTGAAATTATTTCGCCCCGTCTCACTTCGCACATTCCTATTCATGTGTTGTTAATATATTGTCGCTATTCTCCATTTACAAACTGCATGCATTATCATATACCTTTAATGGATGTCTATACGGTCGCGTTTTCTCAAAACTTGTAGGCAGCTATAGTAATTACAGATTTTGTCATCGTTACATACTGTCTTTGTTAAACTATTCGCCTTAGATAATGGCGTATTTACTCAAAGTTTATTCGAATTGTACATCACACTGTACATGTACGGAGCCACCCAGGGGACGTAGAATTCTTTTTTTTTGTTAATTTGTTCCCACGAAATAACAATTCGTTCCCTCAATTTAGCAATTCGTTCCCACGAATTAACAATTTGTTCCCTCAATTTAACAATTCGTTCCCACGAAATAACAATTCGAATTGTTAATTCGTGGGAACGAATTGTTCATTCCCTCAAATTAACAATTCGTTCCCACGATATAACAATTCGTTCCCACGATATAACAATTCGTTCCCACGGATTAACCATTCGTTCCCGTGGGAACGAATTGTTATTTCGTGGGAACGAATTGTTAAATTGAGGGAACGCATTGTTATTTCGTGGGAACGAATTAATATATAAACAATTCTACGTCCCCTGCGGGGCTCCGTAAAAGGAAGTATGCTGATTTATACACATATTTCCTGTTGTTGAAATTACTTTCTTACATGAGTGGCTATTTATAGAACGAATTTACAAGTTTCATAGGAAACGAGATTTGAAGCTGTAACGCTCATCGAACATGTATTCGGTAGTGGTCTACAACATATACATTAGGCCATAAAAATAAGGACTTTGGCAGTCACGGGGTGTGCAGAATGTGCAGCGGGAGAACGGCTTTTTTTTAAATTAATTTGTTTGTGTTTGAGATGTTCGTGTGTGATTTTATTTCAAGTTGCCAGATGCATATTTGTGTGATTTTATTCATGCATATATGAATCTGGCAACTTTAAAAGAAATCAGAGACGAACATCTCAAACAAAAGGAAAATGTTATATAAAGTCACGATAAACTCTTTAGATGTGAAAGTTCACAAGATTTTTGTCAGACATGATTGGATTTAACATATTTTTCATGGTAGTGTTTTTTATTGATCATGTGGCAAACGTACACTTTTATTCTCCATGACCATACAATGCTAGACGCACAGGGATTATTCAGACGCGGCGATATCTGAGAACCAAAGTACTTTTGATGGCCTAACGTATACTAGTGTATTATTATTAGATGAATAATAGTGGCAAATGCGGCAGATCCTGATGAGGCGACGAGTCGTCTCATCTGGATATACATTGCTTGCACATGTTGGCTTTATGGAGGTATACATCATGTAAGGGCTAATACTTAAAGATATGCAAACATTTGTATGCTTTCATAATTGTGTTGTTTTATGTATATTTCAGACAACGCTAAGACATACACATATGAGAGCAACACAGAAATGGAAGCCGATCGATCTTCCCAACCAGCCAATATTATCGAACAATGAATGTTTGAAATAACGCTGGCATCCTTGGATACACTGAAACACAGTACGGCCATGGAAATACGTAAAGCGCAGAACGAGATGAAGAGACGATCTACAATAGGGTACAATGGGTTACATAGGGTACAAGGGCACGCACTAGTCTACAACATCCACACTAGGGTACAATAGGGTACAATGGGTTACATAGGGTACAAGGGCACAAACTAGTCTACAGCATCTACACTATGGTACAATAGGGTACAATGGGTTACATAGGGTACAAGGGCACACAATAGTCTAAGCATCTACAATAGGGTACAATGGGTTACATAGGGTACAAGGGCACAACATAGTCTACAACATCTACAATAGGGTACGATAGGTTACATAGGATACAAGGGCACAGAATAGTATACAGCATCTTCATTATAGTACTGTAGCCGGGTCCTATTGTGTACGCCCACGTAGAGGGGCAATCGACCAGCGGTGCAATCTCGAACGTTTTTCCTTCTTTCGATCCCAATTGCGTATGCTTCGTCTCGATTATGTACGATGGTATCATTTCGTTTTCGTCCCAATTGTGCACGGTTTTCGTCCTATTGTATATGGCCTCGCGCGTAGAAGAGTGAGACCTTTTTCAAAATGCAGTCGGCGTTGCGATCGTAGCTTCAAGGCAATCGGAGGTTTCGGCTACCGCGACTGTGTCGATCGTCTACGTCTCGATTGTGCGCTGTCACGGCAGGGTGACACCGGGCTAGTCTACTGTAGGGATGGAACTCCAAGCACGTTGTGGACAGAGACAACAAGGTATATTTTTACAAAGATGATGTAATTACATATATGAAAAGCACAAACAATGGATGAATAGAATATGTCAGTACGGACAACGTCCCTTAGCAGCCACCGCCATAGGCACTTGCACATACACGATTTTGGAACAGGTAGGTATAGTTCAAAAGTAACCGTCATCATGATCAGGATCAATATCCAATGTTAGAGTTTAGCTAATCAACTCCGGCTTCAGTCATGATGGGAGTGACGTTCTAATGACGTCGTAAAGTTACTTATGAGATACAGAGCCTGCTTGGGCGGATGGGGCCAATAACACATCGGTGGACATCCTTATCGATGCATCACGTCCTTGGACGGAATGACGTCACCGGAATATGCACCACTGGAATACACCCCTGGTCCACGTGGAGCAGAGTCCCCGCTGGTACACGGTGACGTGTCGTGGACTCCAGAATAAATAAATATGTGTTGCGTACTGATTCTACGCATACACAAAGTATGGACGTGCCGTCGCTCGTTGCTGACTGGCTGGCTGCCTGGCTGGTGTACTGGCTGGGACTACAAAAAACCAACGGTGTTGTTACCAGAAAGTAACGTGATTATAGTCTCAATAATAGTCACAGTAGTGCCCATGAAATCAATATCATGATTGCATGGCAATACTAAACATCATCATATATTACAATGATGAAACATGATAAAATGCAATGTACACACAGATATTTTCCCTAATTGGAAGAAGGGGGCTGATGGAATTCATAAGTCGGAAAATGCGATTAACACATTAATGAACAGCCACTATATCTAGTGTTTTATATCTCTTTACAGCCGTACATGTGAATACAGACGTCATTCACAGTTATTTACCATTAGTAAACAAACATTTGATTGCGACAGGCCTTACCTTGATCAGACTGCCCGTGGCCAACTGCGCTAACTTAATAAAGAGCAACTGTGCCAAGTATTTTCCTGTGCAGACTCACAGTATTACGTTACTAATTATAAACGCTGTATACTCTAATCAGACTGTAGGAGTCCACAGGCTGACCCAAAGCATCAGTGATTGAAATAAATTATAATTCACATCATGTCTTTATTGCAGCCTACTATGTATAAATCAGTGCATTTAGAGCAGAACTGTCTGATCTGGTCCATCCTGGTCGCAATAGCATTTACAATATTTACAATACACTGTGAACGTATATGACTTAATAAAATGAATGTACAGACGACTGGGTCAGGAGTTTACATAGAGTAATGAAAGTCGTCCAGAAAATTCACGTTACAATTGTGACATGTTAAAATTGGCAATATTATCATGTATTGTACAGGGCGCAGACTAATATTGGATTGAATCGTAACATAAAATGCATAGCTAATGTTAGTGAACATTTCAATCGAGTTCGCCCTTCGTTTTACTAATACAATAAATTGATAATGCAATTAGTCAGAGTGACATGCAACAAAACACATGAGAATAATATGCCATTACAATACTCACGGAATTCTCCCACATGCCAGTCCTGTAATCGTTATCATTTACACGTAAACACGACGAATTAATGAATCAATAATATTTTATTAAGGGAGATAATCTACAACATCGGATACATGCCATACGGCTTTTATTGACCAAGCGTTTGGTCGAAACGGGGCCAAATAACTCAGGTAAATTAAATAGTGCAGTATTATCGAGGATACGATAACAATGCGTAGAATTGCCGGTCTTGGCAAGATTCAGACTTAAATGGCCGCATTAGAAAGTAACTACAAACATATGTACTCACCAATTCCCAGTGAAAGCTTGCGCTCCAATGTCACAATAATGTAATTGAGTGTCTGACTGATAGTATATGATGCTAAATCCAATATATACTCCCACCCTAGTGCACGGCTATCCTAATGTAGTCTGCCTGTCAATGTAAATCTTATGTGCCAACATTTGGCTTACAATTTTGCGTAAGTGGACTAATGTTCTAACAGTCAGTCTAGCTCATGAGATATCTCGTGAATGACTTGTGCAAAATCCAATACTGGTGGTCCGTGCGCGGTTTTGGATAAAGCGCTATTCTCCCCAGCGGTTTATTCCACGGGCGATATTTCACACACCAATACCTATTCGACCGTCTGTACTAGAATATTCGATTATTCGACAAGTATTGTGTGACCCGTGTTACAAATAATGGATGATAAAGAAAATAGTCGGCTACGATTCGTGACATGCACTTCATCCCAATTGTGTAGTACGCTACAGTTCCTTTTTCGCTCTATTGCGCACGATTCTTTCCCGATTGTATATGGCCTCGCACGTGGACGGTGGGAGAGCTAGGCATCCCCAATTGGGACAACAAGTCGCGTCTCGATTGTGTGCAACCGAACGAAGACGATGGGGGCGACGAGCTTTTTCGAACAATTGTGGCACGTTTCGGCTCAATTGTGTATGCAATTGGGACAAAGGGCGTCTCAATTGGATATGCTCTGAGGATCTGGACGCTCCACAACATATACAATTGGGACGCTCTTTACGCTGACCGGAGGCTCAAATATATATGTCTGTCCCAATTGTATATGCCTCGTGGCTGTCCTCGCGTACGAGATTTGAACCAATTGTATATGAAAATGCGTCACAATTGGATATGACCCTGGGAAACGGTCCCAAATGTATATGTTTTTGTCCCAAATGTATATGAAAACTACCCCACAATTGGGAGGTGGCATCATTTCGACTCCTATATATTACTTCATGTAGTATCTGTGGTACCTCCAAGCAGCCAAGAGCTATGCTGGTATATACAAGACGGGCGCATGCTGTACATGTATACGTTGTACAGAGCTATGCTGGTCTATACGAGACAGGTTCATGTTGTGCATGTATACGTTGTACATAATTTTATGCTGGTCTATACAAGATGGGCATATGCGTTACATGTATACGTTGTGCAGAGCTATGTTGGTCAATGCAAGTTGGGCACATGCTGTACATGTATACGTTGTACAGAGCTATGCTGGTCTATACGAGACGGGCACATGCTGTACATGTATACGTTGTACAGAACTATGCTGGTCTATACAAGACGGGTGGGTGGATGGTCGGGCGAACGTGACGGCGTATATTAACGGTAGGGGTTCCTCCTTATAGGAATCATGATCTCCTTGGTTTGGCCCTCAGGTACGTTTTTATATTTGGCTCTTTCGTTACCGGGGAGTTGAATTGGGTTATTGCCCATTATAAAAGTAGTAAGATTATTACTGATCCTACTGCTTTTGGGAGGGGGTCAAGTGATTCTGGTGTGGTGAGGACCTGGCATTAGATCAGGATTATTCTGATCTTAGGGCTGAATATATAGTTTCTTATTGTAAATATTAAGTTCTGATTTTGGGACCCCCCCCCCCCATTTGTACATGTACTTGTACAGGTAATATATGGGATTTAGTACTAAACCCATTGACCCGGCCTTAAATGACCGTAGCTGTTGATAGGCCGCTAAGCCCCAACAAACAAACAAACAAACAAACAAAGTATACAAGACGGGCACATGCTGTACATCACATGCTGTACATGTATACATTGTACAGAGCTATGCTGGTCTATACAAGACGGGCACATGCTGTACATGTATACGTTGTACTGAGCTATGCTGGTCTATACAAGACGGGCACATGCTGTGCATGTATACGTTGTACAGACCAGTTACTATGCTGGTCTATACGAGATGGGCACATGCTGTACATGTATACGTTGTACAGAGCTATGATGGTCTATACAAGACGGGCACATGCTGTACATGTATATATTGTACAGAACTATGCTGGTCTATACAAGACGGGCACATGATGTACATGATACGTTGTACAGAGATATGCTGGTCTATATGAGACGGGCACATGCTGTACATGTATACGTTGTACAGAGATATGCTGGTCTATACGAGACTGGCTCATGCTGTACATGTATACGTTGTACATAACTATGCTGGTCTGTACGAGACGGGCACATGCTGTACATGTATACGTTGTACAGAGCTATGCTGGCAGGGCTCACAATGGCCTTTTTTTCTTTGCGCCAACACTTTCGCCAAATAAAAAGAATTGGAACGATTTCAGTGAAGTTGGAGCCAAAGTTTAAGCCAGCTTCAAAATAAAATATTTCACCATCTTAGTAATTTGTTTAGCTTATTGTTCACTTATTAATGCTTTTAGGTATATTTAATGTCGCATCTGCATATCCACTTTCAATGTCATGGATAGAAAATTCAGAAAATACCATGCTAAATTTAACTTGGCAGTATTGCAATCTATCTGGAAAATCTCTCTAATAGTGATGTAATTCCTTTCACCAATTTACAGTTGCCACCGACTACCATTTTGCTGCAGATAAGACACATAGACACACCCACTGGAAACTGTCCAAATGTTAATGTTTTTCGGTATAAATGTACTATCATGCCTCGGCGGGCGCGACATGCGGGCAGCGGCATCTCGTGTATGCTTGCACCCTATGTAACCCATCATACCCTCAGTATTGTACCGTAGATATTGTGTGTGCCTTATGAATATTGGGTACCCGATGTAACCCATTGTACCCATGTGGAACAATTATCATCATAGCGGCCGATTATCCCCAGAGTTAGCTGCCGCTGACCATTTGCTGACCACTAGATATCAGCTCCAAATTTTACATTGAAATATAGAGCGAACGATATTATAATTCTCAATTAAAGCATTTATTTCCCAAATAATCAATTTATTCCTGATATTGCAATATTCTATTTTCTATCGTGGTGTATATGGTACATTTTGTGTCGAAATAACTTGCTAACAAATTGCTTCCATTTCGATTTGAAAAAGGTACATATCAGTTGTTATATATACCATACAGCTAATTCTGAAACAACACATTGTTCCATTTTTACAGCTTAATTCGCCGAATTATAATAATGTTACAATTTTTTTCCTCATATCTTGCGAAAGTACACATCCAGATCTCGAAAATGATGTAAATAAAAAAATATGATTTAGTGAAGTGTTCAGTTGCTTCCATTTTTGTTTGAAATGTAACGAAATCACTTTCTTGAGCGTACTTTCAGACAGGTGGCGATATTTCTAAGTCCAATACATGTATCTGATACATATGAATTGGTCAAGTTATTGCTATCGTTATATTGCGCAGTCATCTATTTTACATTTAACCATTAAGTTAACACTGTATTTCGTTTTTATATTGTTGACAATTAATCTACATATGTAGTAAATAATGAATAAATTATGTTGTATGTCATGGATGATATTTAAATTTAATTTAATCGCATGTATAATAATATTTAAAAAGTTCACCAAACTGAGGAATTTGACACTTGATACACGACAGATGTAGCCACAGACCAATACAAACCGCATTCCCAGCTAGTGATATCTGTCTACACTGGTGAAAAATAATAATATGTACATCTGTGTCACAGAGGTACGCGTACGTATGATGTTATTCATTAACATGCTGCGTGTTCAAGTTGTCCCGGCTTGGGATTTTAAATTATAATTATCAGCATGCGTGTTAAAATGGCGACAACCATCCAGCAATTCTTGGACCCGTCTGCGTAGCGGCAGATCTGGTGGGTACACTATGGCCGTGCACATGTTCGCAGGAAGGTGTTAATGGACACGGCATATGCAACCGTATTCACATTTTGGTCGTACATTTTGAGACGTATTTCGGTGTCGTGTATGTCCACAACCACGATTTCATTGGTCTAAAGTATCATTATATATACAAATACTTGCTAAATGATAACAATTGACAAATACCCAAAATATGGACAAATCCACAAATTTGCCACCAGTCGTGTATTTATTGCAAGTGATTCTTATAAGTTCTATGTAAGTCTACTTTTTTTTTCTTCAGCAAATAACGTCTTATTCCTGGTGCTACATGTACATATAACCGTCCAGATGTTAATTAGCTATAACATGCCATACGAGTTTTATTTACCCCGCGCATAAAAACGAGTGCTACATTGAAAGTGTTCCATTGATCGCTAATAGTAATAATACACGGGTATACTAGTATTGCAGTTGGGAGGCATCTAAAGTCCGCATTTCTGGTTCAGATTTGTGAAGTGATTTTAGCATTATCCGATTTTGTGCCGTGATATTTTATGGTATCAATAGAGTATTATCCGCTTATGCTGATCTGGTCTACTGTGTTCGCTATTCCGTAGATAGAGTATTATCCGCGCATGCTGATATGGGTCTACATTGTTGCTATTTGGTCAATATAGTATTATCCGCGCATGCTGATCTGGTCTACTTTGTTCGCTATCCCGCCAATAGAGTATTATCCGCGCATGCTGATCTGGGTCTACATTGTTGCTATTTGGTCAATATAGTATTATCCGCGCATGCTGATCTGTGTCTACATTGTTCGCTATCCCGTCAATAGAGTATTATCCGCGTAGGCTGATCTGGTCACATTGTTGCTATTTGGTCAATAGAGTATTATCCGCGCATGCTGTTCTGGGTATACATTGGGTGATATTTGGTCAATTTAGAGTTATTTTCCGCGCAGCTGATTCTGGGTCTACATTGTTGCTTTTTGGTCAATTGAGATTATCCGCGCATGCTGATCTGGGTCTACAATGTTGCTATTTGGTCAATGAGTATTATCCGCGCATGCAGATCTGGTCTACATTGTTGCTATTTGGTCAATAGAGTATTATCCGCGCATGCTGATTGTCTGGTCTACATGTGCTATTGCTTTGGTCAATAGAGTATTATCCGCGCATGCTGATCTGGGTATACATTGTTGCTATTTGGTCAATAAAGTATCATTCGTGCAGGCTGATCTGGGTCCGCACGGTTTTCTATTCAGTAAAATGGAGGCTGATCTGGAAATAGGTATCCCATTAATGCTAGCTCCTTGATTCCAAGTACATGTATACACTTTGAGGAACAGCAGAGGTGCAACCATAAAGTGCAGAAATAAACGCATTGCAATAAATAAGTTGTTCGTTGTACAGGTCTAGTGGTGTATGCACGATACTAGACTAGCTGATTCTGGTATGGTTTTACTTGCCCAAGACCGACTAAATATTTCAGATATATATTCTAGATTTTAGAGATACATACCTCTACATTACAAAAACAAAAATAATTACGGAAATTAAACGGATACCTACTTTCGTAATCATTCCACGCGTTTCCAACATCTGGAGTGGCAGTATTGTATACAATATTTCCTAATTTATCACCACTGTGCGGCGAGTGACTCGAGCTGTCTATACATGCTGTATATACATATTAACCCGTTGAACCCCATGCATAGTGAATGAAATAGACTATGAAATGACACATGTATAGGCCCTTGGACTATGTGGTATTTGGAAAGTTTAACAATATTGGATATAACTGATTTATCCAGACAATTGTGAACATCTAGTTACGGTATATCCTGATAAGACGGATTGCTATGATCCGGCTCATCTGGATCTTCACTGCTTGTATTACAGTATACTGACCGCTGAATTACCGACGCAACTGTTATACGTAATTAACAACCATATACATTATGATGTAACATTTTGAGATAAAACATCACAATATGTCGACAAATTGTGTGAAGTTATTATATCAGATGTCGGCATGTCGTTATATTGAAGTCGACATGTTGAAATTTGCCAAATATATTCCAATTGTACATGTATTTTTGCTCATAGACAAATTGCTGATTATAACAAAATATGAAGTCAGAATTGTACTAAGTAACAGGATATATGTATTTGCGGCAGACGTCTTGTGTTCTCTTGAGCAGTTGACGATATGTCGCTTGACATAAGTATATCCAATTACTCCTCGTGTACCGTTTCGGCCCCTGGTACTTGAGAGCTAAATTATGTTATGCCCTATCCAGAAACTAATATCATTATAGCTAGTCGTATTACGTTTTAGTTTGGAGCTAAGCAAACTCCTTGTATGGCATGGACCTGACACCAGGTCCAGGATATACTTAATTTCAGTGGTGATTATATAGTTTCTGTAAATATTGAGCTGTGATTTGGGGAATTTTCTCATTGTGGGCGAGTCGAATGCGTGATAGCCCAACAAGTCGGCCCGGCCGTAATTTACATTAGCTGTTGATATGCCGTAAAACACCGATACTCAATTCCACTCGAATAGAAAAAAACTGCATGGTCGTCATCTTATATCCCGGAATAAACCAAGATTCACCGATGCCTGGCTGTGCTTATCGGTCGATTAGCGGCCGATTAGTTTCAGACAGTTATATCGCCGGTAGCATACATGTACCTATCCTGTGTACATGTACCTATAGACTGTACTATCGCTAGCAGACCCCGACTGACACAGATATCGCGTTACTGTAGCGATGATAAGGGAATTAACCGGACTTTGTGAAATGGACTTAATGCAATCTATTATCGGGATTACCGTTCCTGGCCAATGATGAATATTGTTCGGTATGCTTATGGCTAGCAACCACCAATTAGTTTTACTATACAACTTAACCGATTCCTCCAAATATGGCCATTCTCTCACACTTTCACTATTCGTATGGATGCTGTGGAACCTACCTGTTCATAACCTGCAACCTGTCTGCACCGGATTTTCACTAATTAAACAATATGTTCACTTACTCCTAAGAAAGAAAATTTCAACATTGTCCTGTCCGCCATATTGTTTATCATCAAAGTGTCATGTGACGTAGTGTTCACATCACGTGACAAGCAGGCTCAGTAATTTCTTTTAAATGCTAGAAATATGCTGGAAACTGGTGTTAAAAACACCCCAACATGTTTCTCAAGTAAAATTGGGCTGTAATGGATCAGGATTTACAAGCAAACTGGGTCTGTGGCCTCAAAACGTCTGCACATATTTTTTATACCGGACTACTAAAGCATACCCCCTGGCCGATGTGTACTATATTTAGCACAGTGATACCTATAAGCGCATTTTTTTTTGCTATAATATCTCAATAAACTGCCTACCATTGTCTTGTCTGACCTATTTCGTGACAGCAAATGTAATTTGACATTATTTAGAAGACTAACTTTTCAACAGTGGCAATTTAAGAATGGTCATATAATTATGGCTGTCCAGCTGCGGAAACTTCATTTTCCCCAGAATTTTCCAGAGTATTATTTTCTCATATATTTCTTAGGAAAAGTCTATATTGTTGATGCACTTGTAAAAAATATTATAAAATAGATGGTGCTTGTCAAAAATATTGGCTGTTCCACAAATATGGGGTTAAAACGATTAAATTTATCGAAAGTCGGGTGATTTCGGAGTATTTTTGTCATTTTTTTATCATAAAAACAGGCGAAAAAGTGACTTTCGAAGTATTTAGTCAATCTACATGTTGTAATTTGCATAGAAACATTTGTCCGCATAACTTAGTGACATGCCAGAATGATACGTGTCAATTTAAATTGAAACCAGGGCCCAGTGTATGAGTGCTGCCAGCGAATTCAGACATAGAAGTGTTAAAATGTCACAGGAAATTGAAACACGTGTGCCCGTGTTGACACTTGTTTCCTTAGGGTATAGACACTGCCTGTTAAATGAGCAATGCTATCCCATATATATTTCTCTACCGATAATGATAAACTGCTCAGAGTGAAATCTTGGTTAACCTAAAAAAAAAACTTTGAAAAACATGCCCGCAATAACGCATAGGAGGCGGGGTAAATTGCGGATTTCAAACGGGGCGGGGGGGTAAATGAAAATAAAGGCATCAAAAAACTTTCTTTCTTTCATCATCCAAATGGGAATCTAAATCATAGGTACATCAGGCTAACCAAAGACTCATTTGAATCCCGGGGTTAATGTAAATGAAAATAAAACGTTTACCTGTAAAGATGTTGATGGTACGGACAATGATGTAACTGTTCTGCGCTCTCTGTCGAGGCGTCCGAAACTCGTTGACGAATGCGCCGTACCGCAAAATGCATCCGTACACCCCGATCTGTTGATAAACAAATTATATCGACCGTATGAGGTCCAGAAGATGTTTAATACTGAAATAAACAGTCATCGCGCCTTCAATACGCACTGTAGTGGCGAAATGGTATTTGATGCGGCCGCATCAAGAAAATGGGGCATTTGTTGGGCTGAGCGGCTAAAATGCACCCGATGTAGATATAAAAGTAAAAGTAAATATTATAAACTATATGAAGAGGTTCCGTCAAGTCAAAAGGGTAGGAAATCAGGGAAAGCTAATGTGGGTTTGCAGCTGGGCCTTATGAGCACACCAATCAGTAATTATGGTGCTTGTCGGCTGTTGGTAAACACAAAACATAATTCCGCCGACGTATAACTCTATGCAAAAGCAGTCAAATAGGATAGCAGAGACTATGGTTGGCTTAAACACTAAAAGTATGCATGAAATCAGACAAACTGTGGCCAGAGAGATGAACTCTGTGGCAATAAACGTAGCAAGACGGTTCGAGTTGAAGGTGACTCTTGCTACAATAACCCAATATTCAATAGCGACAGTACACCATTTCAAGCGGGTACAATCGTGACAACCACTATGTGCGAGAATAATACCAAAGATAAATTAATCATTGGGGCATTTGTTGGCAAGTAAGCTGTGCATAATGGGTAGTAAGCTAAGAAATCAGGGTGGAGATATCAGCTGCCCAAACCATCATGGTCACTGCACTGCCAACCTCCCCGAAAATGAGTCAATAGGTAATGAAGCGAAATGGAATGAAATAGTTACGAAGCAGATAAATAGTGACTTACATGTTAGTCATTACACGGGGGACGGTGATAGTAAATCACATAAAGGTGTAGATGCCGCTCAACCAGGGGTAACGGTAACGCATCTAAAAGATATCCGCCATCTGAGTAACTCCTGAAACGAGAAATAAACAAGGCGCCATTTAGCTCGAACATGTTTCGTGGGGTCAAGAAAACAAACTTGAGAAACCGATTTGCTCTCTCTGTAAGATCCAGGTGCATTGCAGAGTTGAGGCAAGCACATGCCAAACATAATGGTAACTTAGAACAAATAAAGAGCATAATGCCAGGAATAATTTGCACAATAGTCATGTGTTTCAAAGGTTACTGTGGCAAGCAATGTTGACAGTATAATTTCTGGTAAATTTAAAATTTTGAATTTTTTTCTGGAAAAATGTAGCCAAGAAGTACTGGCGTAGACCCTGATCGCGCAGCCAAATTTGGTCATAATGTTTGCAAGTATCAACCGAGTCAATAAATAATGTTTAGAAAAACGTTGCTACCTGTTGGGGAGCTATACACTTGATACCGGTTAGTAATCAAATACACAGTGCCAATTAAAGCGACGCGCCACTTTAATATGGCTGAACTAGTCAGTAACAGGCTCATCTGGCTCCCTGATGCATCTCAAATCTGTGTAATTAGTATGTAGACATGTACATAATGTAGATAGGTATACAGTTAATTTACCGTAATTAATAAAACAGGAACTATTAGCAGATACAGGGTGGATATGTGACGCCGTCGAGTGCATGGCTCAGACAGCGCTTTTCGCTATGGCAATTCTTTCGAGAATTATTTATAATTGTCGACTCAGCACTCAGGTGGGCCGGGTTAACACACAGGGAACAACCACATAAATGTGATATTTCAAGGTGCCTGGGTATTTCAAACACATTATGGTGTAACATGAATGCTACTCTATGTGTATAATAGTATTTTGTTCTTGCATCATTTGGAAATTTAACTTTAATCTTTCCATATTTGACTCGTACACCTGTGGTTATCCCGACCCACTTGATGCAACCATTTTCATTAAATAAAACTGATTTTCCAGCAATTCTGTCCTTTGTTCTCTTAATAAAACTTGCTGTAGCCATGATTAAAACCGTTTAGAATTGTTTTCAAAGAAAGCAGACGACATCCACTGATGACCCGGAAATGCTTATAGGCTAGCAACCACCAATTAGTTTTACTATACAACTTAACCGATTCCTCCAAATATGGCCATTCTCTCACACTTTCACTATTCGTATGGATGCTGTGGAACCTACCTGTTCATAACCTGCAACCTGTCTGCACCGGATTTTCACTAATTAAACAATATGTTCACTTACTCCTAAGAAAGAAAATTTCAACATTGTCCTGTCCGCCATATTGTTTATCATCAAAGTGTCATGTGACGTAGTGTTCACATCACGTGACAAGCAGGCTCAGTAATTTCTTTTAAATGCTAGAAATATGCTGGAAACTGGTGTTAAAAACACCCCAACATGTTTCTCAAGTAAAATTGGGCTGTAATGGATCAGGATTTACAAGCAAACTGGGTCTGTGGCCTCAAAACGTCTGCACTATTTTTTTATACCGGACTACTAAAGCATACCCCCTGGCCGATGTGTACTATATTTAGAACAGTGATACCTTATCGTACTGTAAACTTCTCCATTTTCCCTATCCATGGTGATGTAATAGAGGAGGTAAAAGAATGCAAGTTCGATCCTTTATATCAGTGTATAACTCCGTGATACTGGTACATATATGTGATGTGTGTTCCGCCACTGTCCTACATAGTATAAACACGACAATCGGACAATTCACCCGATGCTCCTTACAATTCACCCTGAAATATATAAATGTAGGAAAACGTCCTAAGTAACGTAGAACACACGAGCACGAACACATACATGAACACGGTACAGACATATAACAATATTTACAATACAGGAACACTTGTAACATGGCACAGTACACTACACGCTTTAGTGACGTCTCGGCCCTAAGACAAGTCGGCTCTACGACACCTCAGCCCTAAGACACCTCGGCCCCAATATATTTTTTGATATTTAGTTTTATATCGTTTTATGGTTAAACAAATGATACTCACAAGGGTAAATAGGATTAAAACGGAATAGTAAAAATGTTTCATATTGTATTAATGTATACATATTGTTTATATGTAGTAATAAACGAAGCGAAGTGGATGTGGCTAACGAATATTACCTATGCTAACATGTTTCTCTTTGATACATTGATGTCATCATACACATTGTCATGGAGTTTGAGTTTTTCACAAGATGACAATAGTATATTTTGATATTTATTAACATAATATCGTAAATGGGCAAAACAAACACAAAATAACGGAATGTTAAAGTTTCGATGTGGCTTAAGATAATACAAAGATAATGCAAAATATAATAGAATGTTGTAGCGATTGATTGATTGACAATACAAATTTAGTGCAAAATATAATAGTTGATTGATTGATTGATTATTGGATAGGACATATATACTCAGACATACATTTATTCAAGGAAGTAACATTATAATGCTAAGCCTGTTCATGTATGTGTGTGTGGAGGGAAAGTTCGGAGTTCAGGTACATACTTATGGGAGTGATAAAAGAGACACATGTTTATGGACACATACAACCACTTAAATACCACATCATTTTCATTTTTATTGTATATATGTATGTATTTAGCCATCTTTCTTTCATTCTTCTTTATGTTACAGTCTTTTATATATCTTCTATTTGTCCTCCTCGTTGGCATCTGCAATATATATTTATACAATATAAATTATTTATTACTACCGCACATAACAATTGTTAATGGTATGTACTACATCAAAGACATTTTCTTTTCTTTATTAACATAAACATCAGTGTTTATAGCAGTTTTTTAAATTAGGACCGAAGTGTCGAAGTCTTTTAGGGCCGAGGTGTCTAGGGCCGAGATGTCTTAGGGCCGAGGTGTCGCTTTACCACTACACCGACACATCCCCCCAAAAAAAACACCCCCATAATTTTTTTTTTTTTAAATACGATTTTATTTTGTCATTATTATTTATTATTTGTATTTGTACAGTAATTCAGTGGACATGTATGAGCCTTTTTAACATGATAAACAAGACCGTTTTTTCAATAAACATGACCTGTTTGATTGTGGTTTAGTCAAATTGGGGGCGTTTTGACTTGGTGAATGAAAACAAAACATAATTGGTTCATCATGTACTTTTTATTTCATTATAATTATTTTGTTTCAAATATATTTATAATGTAATACATAATAATACATGATAAAATAAACAAACATAGGAACAAAACGAGATGGAAGTAATGCCAGTTTGTGGTGGAATAAGGCCAGTGTGTGGTGGAAATCGGTACCATTAACATTGAACACTCAAAAATACACATACGCTCAGAAAACACAAATTTACACATGAAGAAATAATTCAGAAAACCACATATATATACACACGCCACATCATTGAACACGCACAAACACACAAGTATGGTACTTTATTATGGTACAAAATTATACAATAATATCGTCGCCATAATTCTTCCCGTACATACATTCTTCGTACACAACGCGTACCTGAAATGAAAATAATATAGTATAGTATAGTAAAACACCCATAAAAACCACCAGAATAAGTTCAATATTTGACAATAAACATTTGAAGATCGGGGCGTTTTGACCAAAATGCGGGTGTTTTGACCAAAATGGGGCTGTTTTGACTAATTAATGGGGGCGTTTTGACCAATTCGGGGGCGTTTTGACTTGGGGCGATTTAACTTGGGGCGTTTTGACTGTAAATCTTCATTCACCAAAGTCAAAACGCCCCCAAGTCAAAACGCCCCCAATTTGACTAAACCACAATCAAACAGGTCATGTTTATTGAAAAAACGGTCCTGTTTATCATGTTAAAAAGGCTCATACATTTTCACTGAATTACTGTACAAATACAAATAATAAATAATAAGGACAAAATAAAATTGTATTTTTTTTTTTGGGGGGGAGGGGGTTGGGGGGTTGACCAAAGTTGGGGGCGTTTTGACCAACATGGGGGCGATTTGATTTGGGGGCGTTTTGACCTGCTTCCCCCGAGGGCGGTCACCACAAAAGCTGACAAATGCCACAAATACGGGTTTTTGTAAATTATCGTGCTCATCTGAGACTAGATATGTCAAGAAATCATGGCAGATTCCCTGATGGGCGTGTTTGTAGACTAGTCTACACCCATTCAGTTTAGTCTACAATAGGTTACATGAACACATTTATACCAAATGGTATTGTAAATAGTGGGTTACATAGCGTAATACTATACACAATAGTCTACATGAGGTACAAGCATACCAAATAGTATACAACATCTGCAATAGGTTACAACGGGTTACATATGGTACAAGGGTACAAAATAGTCTACATCATCTACAATAGGGTAAAATGGGTTACATAGGGTACAAGGGCACAACGTAGTCTACAGCATCTACAATAGGGTACAATGGGTTACATAGGGTAAAAGGGCACAACATAGTCTACATCATCTGCAATAGGGTACGTACAATGGGTTGCATAGGGTACAAGGGCACAAAGTAGTATACATCATCTACAATAGGGTACAATGGGTTACATATGGTGCAAGGGCACACAATAGTCTATAGCATCTACAATAGTGTACAATGGGTTACATAGGGTACAAGGGCACAACGTAGTCTACAGCATCTACACTAGGGTACAATGGGTTACATAGGGTACAAGGACACACTATCGTCTACAGCATCCACACTGGGGTACAATAGGGTGCAATGGGTTACATATGGTACAAGGGCACAAAATAGTCTACATCATCTACAATAGGGTACAATAGTGTACAATGGGTTACACAGGGTACAAGGGCACACAATAGTCTACAGCATCTACAATAGGGGAATACAGCATCTACAATAGGGTACAATGGGTTACATATGGTACAAGGGCACACACTAGTCTACAGCATCCACACTAGGGTACAATAGGGTACAATGGGTTACATAGGGTACAAGGGCACAAAATAGTCTACAACATCTACAATAGGGTACAATAGTGTACACTGGGTTACATAGGGTACAAGGGCACACAATAGTCTACAGCATCTATAATAGGGGGATACAGCATCTACAATAGGGTACAATGGGTTACATATGGTACAAGGGCACACACTAGTCTACAGCATCCACACTAGGGTACACTAGGGTACACTAGGGTACAATGGGTTACATAGGGTACAGAGGCACAAACTAGTCTACAGCATCCACACTAGGGTACAATAGGATACAATGGGTTACATAGGGTACAAGGGCACAAAATAGTCTACAACATCTACATTAGGGTACAATAGGGTGCAATGGGTTACATAGGATACAAGGGCACATAATAGTCTACAGCATCTACAATAGGGTACACTGGGTTACATAGGGTACAAGGGCACAACATAGTCTACAACATCTACAATAGGGTTCGATAAGTTACATAGGATACAAGGTCACAGAATAGTATACAGCATCTTCATTATAGTACTGTAGCCGGGTCCTATTTTTCCCATACGGATTATATTCCCCGTTGCGCATTCTATTGTCATTTCGTATTTTAGTCGAGTAGTCAGCCTAGAGTTTTGTCCCTTTGATAGAGATTGTTGGTTTCTGGGTAGTTTTTCACTGAGAGTTCAGTGAGCGAAGTTCAAATTTTCTGACGGCAAGATGTTTTAATGTTTTACAAGTTTATGTTGGTAAGAATTGGTTCATGAAATATTGTATCCTTTTCATATGTCAAACGGTTTGAATTGCAATGGGTTTCGGCCGATACGCGTAGTCGGAATTGTGTGTAAATGACGTCGAAATGTTATTGTTTACATTTGACATTCCGAAATGGTGCGTTATCCAAATGCTTGAAATGCACACACTTCACTTCCGATTGATGCATGCATGTCACTTAACAAGTCTAATACACTTCCAGTACTCACATCACTGAGAGAGAACAGACAGCAAGTAGCCAGCGGACGTGAGAGGTGGAGAGCATTATACACCCAGATCCATCATTCTGGTAGGTGGAATTGTACATGTGTGTTTATGTTTGTTCGTCCGTTTTGCGGGTTTACACAGTACCCAGATATCTGTGTCAATGTTAAGGTGACTGACCAATTCGGAGTCTCTAAATAATCGGCTGAAACAGGTTGCGGACTGGAAACAACATGGAGTAATGGAACTCGTAGACATAATCGGAAAAGTTGCAAACATTCAGTTGTTAAACTTACGTAGGGCGTTGTACGGTGCAGGTAATTACAAACTTGTCGACAGCGCCCGTACAATTGCGCCCGACGTATGGCATTCAAAAACACAAGCGGATAAGGACAAACTATTTTACAAATCACTACAAGTTCCGATTACACATAAACAATTACAGCCAGAATCGAAAACCATTACGGCAGGTCTGACAAAATTCCAACTGATAAAACCTAAAGTTACGGTTGGAAAAGAACCTGGACAACGAAGACGACAGAAAGCGGAACGGACCAATGAGCATCGATAGACGTTACCTATGGGACAATGTATATGTACACACGTGCTCATTTATCTGTTGGATGTTACTACATACTAATGCAAAGTGTAAACATGTATTTATTATGATGATGATTTAGAAAAGAATACAAATGCTCCCCGAACATTGTTCTGTTATTTATCACAATTTATCCAAGTATAATTATGTTACGTACATGTGCCTTGAGAAATGGGGTTTATGGGTTTTGCTACCACTGTTTATCTCCTGTTATATACAGTGGTCTCAATACCCATAATTCACATTGATTGATTGATTGATATGGGTTTTATTGATTGATACAAACAATTGAGTAATTGATTGATTGATACAAACAATTGAGTAATTGACTGATTGATTGATATGGGTTTTATGTCAGTTCAATATTATGGTCGTACATAGACAAGAATGGAAACATACAATTGAGTAATTGACTTGATTGATTGAAACAAACAATTGAGTAATTGACTGATTGATATGGGTTTTATGTCAGTTGAAAATTAATGTCGTACATATGGGACATACAAATGGGACAAACACTGAACTTGAACATGATGATGTCATGTTTAATATTGGAATGACATGTATGGAGTCCTCGGGAACAACAGAATAATGACATCTGGCAGGAACATCACTAGAACTTCCACCACCAGCATTGTTCTGGAATAATATAACCAGCATTACTGGTAAATAAAACATGCATGTGGCTATGACTGGAGAAATGGGGCTTATGAGGTTTTGCGACCAGCGTGGCTCCAGATCAGCCTGTACATCCTCACAGTCCGATCAGGATCTGCATTGTTCGCCATTCCACCAATGAAACGCCCTTCATGATTCTAACAAGCAATATAATTTATAATCTGGCTACAGGAGTGTGCTCTTTCATCTGGTCTACAATGGTCACGAATCCCATAAACTCCATTTCTCCCGTTACAGCTTCAAATATGCATGTTAAATAACCGAATAATGCAGTGTTTTCCCTGATACAAAATTCGATGGAAATTCTGTACACACATATTATTATAAAAACACACACTGTCGCCAAGGATGTCAACATTTGAGAGGTTCTGCTTAATTTGTATTTAATGTTATTTAAATAGAAAATAATCCTTCCCATTTAGCCATTTTAAAGTGGATTATCTTTCTTGGATTCTTAGTAATAGGAAATTACGGTAATCTCCCTTTGTTTCGAAATATTTCAAGTTTGCACCAAATCATTAAAATGGGCCATGGTACGAGCAAATTAATGACAGATATTATGTATGTACACTACAAACATCGTTATTATGATGTATATAGCTGTATTTATTAACACATATAGTAATTACATGAAGATTTGGGTAAGATTTGGGTAGATTTGGGTAAATCGTGCCACCCGCAAGCAACACCAGTGTCTTAATTATTCAATGTTGCCATTTCACTGTGTCACATGTGTCGGTGTAGTGGTAAAGCGACACCTCGGCCCTAGGACATCTCGCCCCCAGACACCTCGGCCCTAGACACCTCGGGCCTAAAAGACTTCGACACTTCGGCCCTATTTTAAAAAACTGCTATAAACACTGATTTGTATGTTAATAAAGAAAAAAAATGTCTTTGGATGTAGTACATACCCTTAACAATTGTTATGTGCGGTAGTAATAAATAATTTTGTTGTATAAATATATATTTCAGATGCCAACGAGGAGGACAAATAGAAGATATATAAAAAGACTATAACATAAAGAAGAATGAAAGAAAGATGGCTTAATACATACATATATACAATACAAATAAAAGTGATGTGGTATTTAAGTGGTTTTTATGTGTCCATAAACATGTGTCTCTTTTATCACTCCCATAAGTATGTACCTGAACCCCGAACTTTCCCTCCACACACACATACATGTACACGCTTATCATTATAATGTTACTTCCTTGAATAAATGTATATCTGTGTATATATGTCCTATCCAATAATCAATCAATCAACTATTATATGTTGCACTAATTTTGTATTGTCAATCAATCAATCGCTACAACATTCTATTATATTTTGCATTATCTTTGTATTATCTTAAGCCACATCGAAACTTTAACATTCCGTTATTTTGTGTTTGTTTTGCCCATTTACGATATTATGTTAATACATATGAAAATATACTATTGTTATCTCGTGAAAAACTCAAACTCCATGACAATGTGTATGATGACATCAATGTATCAAAGGGAAACATGTTAGCATAGGTAATATTGGTTAGCCACATCCACTTCTCTTCGTTTATTACTACATATAAACAATATATATACATTAATATACCCTTTTATCTTATTTAGTATCATTTGTTTAACCATAAAACGATATCAAACTAAATATAAAAACAATATATTGGGGCCGAGGTGTCTTAGGGCCGAGCTGTCTTAGGGCCGAGGTGTCGTAGGGCCGACTTGTCTTAGGGCCGAGACGTCACTAAAGCGTGTAGTGTACTGTGCCATGTTACAAGTGTTCCTGTATTGTAAATATTGTTGTATGTCTGTACCGTGTTCATGTATGTGTTCGTGCTCGTGTGTTCTACGTTACTTAGGGCGTTTTCCTACATTTATATATTTCAGGGTGAATTGTAAGGATCATCGGGTGAATTGTCCGATTATCGTGTTTATACTATGTAGGGCAGTGGCGGAACACACATCACATATATGTACCAGTATCACGGAGTTATAAACTGATATAAAGGATCGAACTTGCATTCTTTTACCTCCTCTATTACATCGCCATGGATAGGGAAAAGGGAGAAGTTTACAGTACGATAAGGTACAATGGGTTACATAGGGTACCCAATATTCATAAGGCACACACAATATCTACGGTACAATACTGAAGGTATAATGGGTTACATAGGGTGCAAGCATACACGAGATGCCGCTGTCCGCATGTCGCGCCCGCCGAGGCTTGATAGTACATTTATACCGAAAAACATTAACATTTGGACAGTTTCCAGTGGGTGTGTCTATGTGTCTTATCTGCAGCAAAATGGTAGTCGGTGGCAACTGTAAATTGGTGAAAGGAATTACATCACTACTAGTGATATTTTCCAGATAGATTGCAATACTGCAAAGTTAAATTTAGCATGGAATTTTCTGGATTTTCTATCCATGACATTGAAAGTGGATATGCAGATGCGACAATTAGCCGAAAAACATATATTTTATGAACAAGGACAAGTTGCGATCACAGGTTGAAGTAACGCACCGAGGTCTATTAATAATAAATATACCTAAAAGCATTAATAAGTGAACAATAAGCTAAACAAATTACTAAAATGGTGAAATATTTTATTTGGAAGCTGGCTTAAAATTTGGCTCCAACTTCGCTCCAAATCGCTCCAATTCTTTTTATTTGGCGAAAGTGTTGGCGCAAAGAAAAAAAGGCCATTGTGAGCCCTGCCAGCATAGCTCTGTACAACGTATACATGTACAGCATGTGCCCGTCTCGTACAGACCAGCATAGTTATGTACAACGTACGTACATGTACAGCATGAGCCCGTCTCGTATAGACCAGCATAGCACTGTACAACGTATACATGTACAGCATGTGCCCGTCTTGTGTAGACCAGCATAGCTCTGTACAACGTATATATGTACAGTATGTTATGTACAGCCAGCATGTGCCCGTCTTGTATAGTTTGTTTGTTTATTTGTTTGTTGGGGCTTAGCGGCCTATCAACTGCTACGGTCATTTAAGGCCGGGTCAATGGGTTTAGTACTAAATCCCATATATTACATGTCCAAGTACATGTACAAATGGGGGGGGGGGAATCCCAAAATCAGAACTGAATATTTACAATAAGAAACTATATATTCAGCCCTAACATCAGAATAATCCTGATCTTATGCCAGGTCCTCGCCACACCAGAATCACTTGACCCCCTCCCAAAAGCAGTAGGATCAGTAATAATCTTACTACTTTTATAATGGGCAATAACCCAATTCAACTCCCCGGTAACAAAAGAGCCAAATATAAAAACGTACCTGAGGGCCAAACCAAGGAAATCGTTATTCCTATAAGGAGGAACCCCTACCGTTAATATACGTTCGCCCGACCATCCACCCACCGTCTTGTATATACCAGCATAGTTATTTATGTACAACGTATACATGTACAGCATGTGCCCGTCTCGTATAGACCAGCGTAGCTCTGTACAACGTATACATGTACAGCATGTGCCCAACTTGCATTGACCAACATAGCTCTACACAACGTATACATGTACAGCATATGCCCATCGTGTATAGACCAGCATAAAGTTCTGTATAACGTATACATGTACAACATGAGCCTGTCTCGTATAGACCAGCATAGCTCTGTACAACGTATACATGTACAGCATGTGCCCGTCTTGCATAGACCAGCATAGCTCTGTACAACGTATACATGTACAGCATGTGCCCGTCTTGTATAGACCAGCATAGCTCTTGGCTGCTTGGAGGTACACAGATACTACATGAAGTAATATATAGGAGTCGAAATGATACCACCTCCCAATTGTGGGGCCGTTTTCATATACATTTGGGACAAAAACATATACATTTGGGACCGTTTCCCAGGGTGACGCATTTTCATATACAATTGGGACAAATCTCGTAGGCGATGACAGCCACGAGGCATATACAATTGGGACAGACATATGCTTGAGCCTCCGGTCAGCGTAAAGAGCGTCCCAATTGTATATGTTGTGGAGCGTCCAGATCCGCGGAGCATATCCAATTGAGACGCCCTTTGTCCCAATTGCATACACAATTGAGCCGAAACGCGCCACAATTTTTCGAAAAAGCTCGTCGCCCCCGTCGTCTTCGTTCGGTTGCACACAATCGAGACGCGACTTGTTGTCCCAATTGGGGATGTCTAGCTCTCCCACCGTCCACGTGCGAGGCCATATACAATCGGGAGATCGTGCGCAATAGAGCGAAAAAGGAACGGTAGCGTACTACACAATTGGGACGAAGCGACAATCGAGATGTAGACGATCGACACAGTCGCGGTAGACGAAACCTCCGATTTCCTTGAAGCTACGATCGCAACGCCGACAGCTTTTGGAAAAAGCTCTCGCTCTTCTACGCGCGAGCCCATATACAAAAGGACGAAAACCGTGCACAATTGGGACGAAAACGAATTGATACTATCGTATATAATCGACACGAAGCATACACAATTGGGATCGAAAGAAGGAAAAACGTTCGAGATTGCACCGCTGGTAGCTTTTTTTGGAAACAATTGCAATCTTCGATTGCCCCTCATCGTTGGCGTACACAATTGGGACGCTCGTTCCATTACGTCCGGTGAAAGCTCACTCGTCTGCGTCAGGGCGTATACAATTGGGACGCTCGTTTCTATATGGGCCACGCATACACAATTGTGACGGTCTATTAGAGAAATGGGACCATACATGCATACGCAATTGCTACCTCGTGCTAGATAATCGAGACCACACCCCACACCAAGACGTAGTCAAAGGAGTGCATCACTTGCGGTAGAAGTTTCCGGAAGAAGGCAAACCTGCGCAGGCACGCGGAGCGCAAGACGCATTCCAAGCCACCAACGCGCAGGTGCACTGGATGCGGGAAAGGGTTCGCCGGGTACCAGACCATGTGGCTGCACCAGGCAAACATATGTCGAGGACGAGCGAAGGAGGAGGAGCGCGCTAGGGAGCTTTCGAAAAAAAGCGTCGAAGAAGTCGGAGTCGGAGATCGCGGCCGATGCTCAAATCCTAGAACTGGAGGAAAAACTGCGACAGATGGAGAAAGATCTAGCTTCCGCGAATCGAAGAGCAAAAGTAGCCGAAGCCTGTTTCCGACAAATACACGACAATCTCTAGAGAGTGCGGTAGCGAATGCATTTGGAAGAAAATGCGATTGCATCTGCTATTTTCCTAGAGTGGGTTCCAAGCTCCAGAGTAGTCTCCCCTTTTCGAATCGAAAATAGTTGGGGGCTCCTTTTTCTGGTCTACTCCACTTTTTCGGAAGGAACCCAAAAAGTACAAAATAAAATCCGTCCCCAAATCTTGTGGGGTTCAACTACCTTCTCGGATCCTAGTAGATCTACCCCGTTTATTTTTCTAATAATATCTATTGGTGAGACCACGTCGCACCAGTTGCACCAAGGTTTACGCCCATGTGCTAGACAATATGGAGTCTCTGGTCCGCTGACACAAGGATAAAGATTCCAGTATATACATATTGTCTTAACCCTCGGTTGCTCTTGTCAGGGTCCATCTCTCGCTAATATAAGCAGGAACGACCAAAAAACCGTGAACATTTGATGACGGTCTTTACAGAGCTCACATACGGTACTTTCTGTATGAATTTTGAATCTGTCACTTGATATTACATCATTGAGTGATGCTCTTTACGAATATGTGCCACTCGTTTTCACACTTTAATTGCAAATACATGTGTATGTTAAAAATGACTTAGCAAAAACCACCACAGTACGGAGGAGACTCCGGAAGCCAGTCGAGCAGAAATATGTATGTACGTGTAACTGACAAGATATCGACAGTTGCACACGGATTCTGTACGGTGTAGAGGCCGAAATATGTACGGAATAGACATTTGTCATGCATGGCGCCGGTGAAACACCAATTATGTTGGCTATACTAAGTAAGTATGACATTGATTATTTTTGGGCCATATGTACCTCCATGTGAAGCACGAGCAGTTCGTCTCCAAAGTGGGTCGTGACGTTGGATAGGAATTGTCTTCTTGACACGGCGCCGGGGTAAAATAACAGTTTCCCATATAATTACATGATTCTGTGACGCTTATAATAACCATTTACGGATCGCTTGAAGTCTAAATGCAAATTATTTTGTTGGATGGTAAATCAAAATGTTATTTGTTTGCTTATTATTTACATTATTCTAACAACACATATATTCGTGATGAATATGGTGTATCGTAGAGTGAAATCTATCGGATGTTCCCCAAGTTATGATAAACAAATTTGTGTCAGGTGGCCTGTTTACGTCACGCCGAATTCAAGCTATGTAAGCACCGTGAGCTTGACACAGTTATTCGGTTATGTATGAAGGAAAAAACAACAAACAACACTACCAGTATAGTCTAGTTGCCAAAATGTTGACCCTGCAATGTTAATTACTGTAAATTTGTTTCATGGAAATGTGTTCTATATGGTTATGTGAGCAGAATTAGCTTGGTTGCTACTTGTGCAATGTTGAGAAATTCTCAGAATTCAAGATTTTGTAAATTGACTGATTTTCAACGTTTGATCTCGATGGCCTAGAGAGTCTTGTAATACAACTTTTCAGGGGTTTTCATGAGTGGGGAATCTATTTTTGATGATATATCTTTGATTCAATGCCAGTAGTCATATATATAATTGCATATTTAATTACCCCACCCACTTTATTTCAATTGAAATGCATATGTTACAATGTGTGTCTTCATACATATATGATATCTCACTTAGCCGTGGATATACACATCTGTGTACTTACGAAACGCATACTAACGCTAGTTGATGTTTTTATATCAATATCACAATAAACAACTATTCAATGAATATAAAAGTATACATACATACATTTACCCCACCCACACAGTTTACAGTCGTTTGAACTCAGATATGTCTTCATTTCCACGTTAGATCGGCATGCTAATAATATACATGATTTATAATCATGAATTATATGTGTGTATATACGTTACTGATTGTCCGTATAAGCCACCATACACAAGTATGCACGATGGACGATTGGATTGGACGAAGACGACAACAACAACAACAACAACAACATCAACAAGTATCTACCCCGGTTTCACAGGCAATGTTGAATATCCCCCACCCACTTGAATATATACAGATTGAATACAATGGAATTATTTTAGTAGCCCTGTGCCCCGGTTTCTGTGGGTTAGGCGGCGTATTTATTACAGAGAAATAAGACATCATGGTGAGAATTGTTATTATTAATCACATTGTTCTGCTCAGGTTGCGTTTTTCTTTGTAGATATATCAAAATAGCAACATTGCAGACGACATATTAATTTCTGTGTCATGTGTTTCCGTGGTTATTAATAATAACTCTGAAAAATACATTATTTTCATTTAAAATGTGCCTAAACTGAAACAAACGTTTTAAATTTGATAATGCAATATATGTAAATGAAAAAAGAATGTAAGCAATAAAAATTGTAGCGAATTTCCGTCCATTTTTAAAATGTATGGAAGGCAATGTACGACATTTTACGACATTCCACCTTATATTTGTAATAAGATTTTCGACCGAATTTTACATTTGTATTTGCAGATTTCTGCGTAGATGCCGATGGATATCATCTGTAATGGACCACCAACGAACTTGTCAGAAGACGTATACCTTCCACATATCAAGATACATTCAGCCCACAGGTACATACAGGTTACAGTGTCAATGTCACATCAAAGGTCAATTTTCATCATTAGTCAGGGAAATCACAGAACATATGCCGTTCTTGATTTTCTCTTGCTTCAGTGACTCATTTTAGCGGATTATTTGCTGCATATCATTGTGATATAATTGATAAGATGCATTATGCCATTTTATTTTCTCATTTCAGCCTGCGATGAGCTTGCGTGATCAAAATACTAGCACCAGCGATGTGGTACCCCAGTCCATCATGTTTGCGGAAGAGGAAACGTGCCTCTTCAGTCCATGTAACGCACAGGCGGTGCTTCAAACGTTCAATACCGTTGCTGTGAAGAAGAGTATCGCTACAAGCAAAGCGAAACGTGATGAATTGTACACAACTCTTTTAGAAAGTCATATTTTAGCTCATAAATCATGTTACTGTAGCTATACATCGATGAGTAGAAACAATGAACAGAGAAAGAGAAAGGCGGCTATGCGGGCTCACGCTGGTGTTTCCCAGATGTTGCTGAAATCTCAGTGTAGTGACCTTGAGTTCAACCGAGACTGTCTGCTGTGTGAAAATGAGTGTAAGCAGAAAGACAGTAATAACCCAGACAGGTGGGTTCAGGTCAGACAGTGTAGAACTGTAGGTAGGGGTAGTGATATGACTTTCAAGAAACAGTTGGAGAACATTTGCGATGAAAGACATGACCAGTGGGGTAACGAGGTTGCGACGAGAATCATGGGGGTCATTGATCTACATGCTGCAGACGCACAGTACCATGTCCACTGTTACGATAGTTTCCGTGTTATCCCCGTGACTCATCCCACCACAATGAAGCCTGTGGAGGAGGCACTGAGGTCCGTCCTCTTAACGATGGTTGAGAACATGACAGACACGTGGACAACGTCGTAGCTGTACTCCATGTACATCGCTGCCTCGGGCGCCGTGTCAAGAAGACAATTCGTGTCCAGCGTCACGACCCACTTTGGAGATGAACTGCTCGTGCTTCACATCGAGGGCTGCGACAGCGTAGTTGAATTTAAGGCCAATCTCGCAAAGTTTATAAAAATTGTCAAGACAAACTAGAGTAAGGGCGACGATGACCAACTGGAGAAACTGGTGAGGAAAATTCGAAGCGAGGTCATGGCGACAGACAGACCTGGCGACTATGTTCGTGACAAAGTCATCGAGAGTACCAGTGCGACTCTACTTAGACTAGTCTCTAGCCTCGTATCGGGGTGCGCAAACACCAAGCCGTCACTGACATTGACTCAGTGCATTCAGCAACACATTTGCGGTGCAAACATAAACCAGACTACGCTCGGACTGGCTGTGAAACTTCACCACAAGTATGGCAGCTCAGAGCTCATCAAGACCCTCAATGAGTATGGCATCACAAGTAGCAACCAAGCTGAATTTTCTCCGCTAACCATATAGAACACATTTCCATGAACAAAAGTTTACAGTAATTACCATTGCAGGGTCTCGTATAGTTCATATAGGGCCGACAACTCGACTAGAAAAAAAGGTGTACCGCTTTGAGCTGGCGCGTTATTATTGTAAATATTATTGTAAACATGTGCTATTTTTAAATAGTTTACGCCATATGTTGTAGACATGGTATTTGTATACCAGCGCAAACGCATTAACATTCGATAGAATTGATAATAATACTAACATCGTTTAGTGCTCTAGTGGGTAGATCTGCTGTTTGGTGATCGGACAGTCGTTCGAATCCTGCCAAAGGCATACATTTTTCTCTCGCTTTTACTATTTTGGCGCCAGAGATAACGCACACATCCCAAAACAGTCGTGCATTTACTTTTACACAACATTATAAAACATTTCACTTTGAACCTAATCATTGTGAAATGCATTCTGCACATGCTTGTGTTATTGTGAAAGTCCACCTCGACTCACTACAAATGCAAATATGTTACGGAGAACACCATGTCGAAAAATAAACCTCTCACTTCAGATAATAAACAAATAAATAAATAAACGTGGATGCATGTGGTTCATAATTGCCATGTCAATTGTTGTTACATGTAATAAAGATGCATTAAAAAGAAAACACAAAAACAATATTAAAAAAAAATATATATATATATAATGGCCAAAGTGAGGATCGAACTCATGCAGTGCAAAATTAAAATCAAGTGCCACCGTTGGCCTCCAGTTTACCCACTGCTCCAGTATGAGAAACTGTTTTGTCAATCTCAATATATCGATCATGACTATAGCGACGCCATAATAAACAGGGATATACCTACAGGAATTCCATGTTTATTTATACACCAATGTTTATATAAACAAAGCATGTAAACAACGCCATGTCAGGCTGGTATACTTTTATTGTAGACTATTTCACTAACATTGCAAAGTATACTTTTCAATTTTAGAATAAATAAATTAATTTTTATTTTACTGAATTTATTACATTATCACAGCCAGTTTGGCATTTACTTTTACACAACATTATAAAACACTTCACTGTGAACCTAATCATTGTGAAATGCATTCTGCACATTCGTGTGTTATTGTGAAAGTCCAGCTCGACTCACTACAAATGCAAATATGTTACGGAGAACACCATGTCGAAAATAAACCTCTCACTTCAGATAATAAACTAATAAATAAATAAACGTGGATGCATGTGGTTCATAATTACCATGTCAATTGTTGTTACATGTAATAAAGATTCATTAAAAAAGAAAAAGAAAACATAAACACAATATTTAAAAAACTAGAAATGTGGCCTGTCGGCACACGAATACCCCCGCTGGCAGCCAAAGAAAACGAGGCATATTTGATTACAAGCCATTTACCCGAGTACGGACGGACGCCGGTAACACTATATGCCCCACTCACCATTGGTTGCGGAGGCATAAAAAGGTGAAGATCAAGGTCGAAGTACTGGGAGGTGGAGTGTGTAGGGCATGTTCATATGTATCATGTGTATAACTATTTAAGGGATTGGCAAAAGTATTGAGAAGTTATTGTAGGATTGAGAAACATGCACGTAGATTTGTCCCAAAGTAGTAAGTAAACATTTAAAGTAGAAAAAGTGAAGGTCAAAGGTCAAGGTCGAAGTACTGGGTGGTGGAGTGTGTAGGGCATGTTCATATGTATCATGTGTATACATATTTAAGCGATTGGCAAAAGTATTGAGAAGTTATTGTAGGATTGAGAAACATGCACGTAGATTTGTCCCAAAGTAGTAAGTAAACATTTAAAGTAGAAAAGGTGAAGGTCAAAGGTGAAGGTAGAAGTACTGGGTGGTGGAGTGTGTAGGGCATGTTCATATGTATCATGTGTATAAATATTTAAGGGATTGGCAAAAGTATTGAGAAGTTATTGTAGGATTGAGAAACGTGCACATAGATTTGTCCCAAAGTGCTAAGTAAACATTTAAAGTGGAAAAGGTGAAGGTCAAAGAAAGGTGAAGGTCGAAGTACTGGGTGGTGGAGTGTGTAGGGCATGTTCATATGTATCATGTGTATAAATATTTAAGCGATTGGCAAAAGTATTGAGAGTTATTGTAGGATTGAGAACGTGCACGTAGATTTGTCCCAAAGTGGTAAGTAAACATTTAAAGTAGAAAAGGTGAAGGTCAAAGGTCAAGGTCGAAGTACTGGGTGGTGGAGTGTGTAGGGCATGTTCATATGTATCATGTGTATAAATATTTAAGCGATTGGCAAAAGTATTGAGAAGTTATTGTAGGATTGAGAAACGTGCACGTAGATTTGTCCCAAAGTGGTAAGTAAACATTTAAAGTAGAAAAGGTGAAGGTCAAAGGTGAAGGTCGAAGTACTGGGTGGTGGAGTGTGTAGGGCATGTTCATATGTATCATGTGTATAAATATTTAAGCGATTGGCAAAAGTATTGAGAAGTTATTGTAGGATTGAGAAACGTGCACGTAGATTTGTCCCAAAGTGGTAAGTAAACATTTAAAGTAGAAAAAGTGAAGGTCAAAGGTCAAGGTCGAAGTACTGGGTGGTGGAGTGTGTAGGGCATGTTCATATGTATCATGTGTATAAATATTTAAGCGATTGGCAAAAGTATTGAGAAGTTATTGTAGTATTGAGAAACGTGCACATTGATTTGTCCCAAAGTGCTAAGTAAACATTTAAAGTAGAAAAGGTGAAGGTCAAAGGTGAAGGTCGAAGTATGGGTGGTAGAGTGTGATCTGCATATAGTATCATGTGTAAATATTTAAGCGATTGGCAAAAGTATTGAGAGTTAGTGTAGGGATTGAGAAACGTGCACATAGATTTGTCCCAAAGTGCTAAGTAAACATTTAAAGGGAAAAGGTGAAGGTCAAAGTAGGTGAAAGTATTTAAGCGGAGTGTGTGAGCATGTTCATATGTATCAGTATAAAATATTTAAGCGATTGGCAAAAGTATTGTAGGAAGTTGTTGGATTGAGAAAGTGCACGTAGATTTGTCCCAAAGTGGTAAGTAAACATTTAAAGTAGAAAAGGTGAAGGTCAAAGGTCAAGGTCGAAGTACTGGGTGGTGGAGTGTGTAGGGCATGTTCATATGTATCATGTGTATAAATATTTAAGCGATTGGCAAAAGTATTGAAAAGTTATTGTAGGATTGAGAAACGTGCACGTAGATTTGTCCCAAAGTGCTAAGTAAACATTTAAAGTAGAAAAGGTCAAAGGTGAAGGTCGAAGTACTGGGTGGTGGAGTGTGTAAGGCATGTTCATATGTATCATGTGTATACATATTTGAGGGATTTGCAAAAGTTAATTGAGAAGGTTATTGTAGGAATTGGAAACGGTTGGCAACATAGGAATTTGTCCCAAAGTGGTTAAGTTTAAACAACTTTAAAGGTTAGAAAAGGTTGAAGGTCCAAAGGTGAAGGTCTAAAAAGGTAACTGGTTGGTGGAATGTGTAGGGCATGTTCATATGTATTCCATGTTGTAGAAATATTTAAGCGATTTGGCAAAAGTATTGAGAAGTTATTGTAGGATTGAGAAAACGTGCACATTGATTTGTCCCAAAGTGCTAAAGTAAACATATAAAGTGGGAAAAAGGTGAGGTTTCAATTGGTTGAAGGTAAAGTTAAACTGGGAGGTTTGAGTGGTAGGGCATTTGTCCCCAATATTGTAATCATGGGTGTATAAATTATAGAAAGCGGATTGGCAAAGTATTGAGAAGTTTATTGGTAGGATTGGAGAAAACGTGCACATTAGATTTGTCCCAAAGTGCTAAGTAAACATTAGTAGAAAGGTGAAGGTCAAAGTGAAGGTCGAAGTACTAGTGTGGTGGAGTGAGTAGTAAGGCATGTTCATATGTATCATGTGTATAAATATTTGCGATTGGCAAAAGTATTGAGAAGTTATTGTAGGATTGAGAAACGTGCACGTAGATTTGTCCCAAAGTGGTAAGTAAACATTTAAAGTAAAGAAAAGGTCAAAGGTGAAGGTCGAAGTACTGGGTGGTGGAGTGTGTAAGGCATGTTCATAGTATCATGTGTATACATATTTAAGGGATTGTCAAAAAGTATTGAGAAGTTATTGTAGGATTTGAGAAAACGTGCACGTAGATTTGTCCAAAGTGGTAAGTAAACATTTAAAGTAGAAAAGTTATGTGCAAAGGTCAAGGTCGAAGTACTGGGTGGTGGAGTGTGTAGGGCATGTTCATATGTATCATGTGTATAAATATTTAAGCGATTGGCAAAAGTATTGAGAAGTTATTGTAGGATTGAGAAACGTGCACGTAGATTTGTCCCAAAGTGGTAAGTAAACATTTAAAGTAGAACAGGTGAAGGTCAAAGGTCAAGGTCGAAGTACTGGCTGGTGGAGTGTGTAGGGCATGTTCATATGTATCATGTGTATAAATATTTAAGCGATTGGCAAAAGTATTGAGAAGTTATTGTATGGCAAGTAGATTTGATTGTCATCCCAAAGTGCTAAGTAAACATTGATAGTAGAAAAGGTTAAAGGTGAAGGTCGAAGTACTGGGTGGTGGAGTGTGTAGGGCATGTTCATATGTATCATGTGTATAAATATTTAAGGGATTGGCGAATGTATTGATAAGTTATTGTAGGATTGAGAAACGTGCACGTAGATTTGTCCCAAAGTGGTAAGTAAACATTTAAAGTAGAAAAGGTGAAGGTCAAAGGTCAAGGTCGAAATACTGGGTGGTGGAGTGTGTAGGGCATGTTCATATGTATCATGTGTATAAATATTTAAGCGATTGACAAAAGTATTGAGAAGTTATTGTAGGATTGAGAAACGTGCACGTAGATTTATCCCAAAGTGCTAAGTAAACATTTAAAGCAGAAAAGGTGAAGGTCAAAGGTGAAGGTCGAAGTACTGGGTGGTGGAGTGTGTAGGGCATGTTCATATGTATCATGTGTATAAATAATTAAGCGATTGGCAAAAGTATTGAGAAGTTATTGTAGGATTGAGAAACGTGCACGTAGATTTGTCCCAAAGTGCAAAGTAAACATTTAAAGTAGAAAAGGTGAAGGTGAGAGGTGAAGGTCGAAGTACTGGGTGATGGAGTGTGTAGGGCATGTTCATATGTATCATGTGTATAAATATTTAAGTGATTGGCAAAAGTATTGAGAAGTTATTGTAGGATTGAGAAACGTGCACGTAGATTTGTCCCAAAGTGGTAAGTAAACATTTAGAGTAGAAAAGGTGAAGGTCAAAGGTCAAGGTCGAAGTACTGGGTGGTGGAGTGTGTAGGGCATGTTCATATGTATCATGTGTATAAATATTTAAGCGATTGGCAAAAATATTGAGAAGTTATTGTAGGATTGAGAAACGTGCACGTAGATTTGTCCCAAAGTGCCAATCAAACATTTAAAGTGGAAATGGGCAAGGCCAAAGGTCAAGGTCGAAGTACTGGGGGATGGAGTGTGTAAGGGATGTTCATATGTATCACGTGTATAAATATTGACATAATATGTGAAGCCATGTAGAAGTTACTAAAGAATATAATATCGGGACGTACGGACGGGACGGACGTACGGACGTACGGGACGGACGTACGGACGGACGCTGGTAACACTATATGCCCCGTACCTTTCGGTAGCGGGGGCATACAAATATATATATATATAATGGCCAAAGTGAGGATCGAACGCATGCAGTGCAAAATTAAAATCAAGTGCCACCGTTGGCCGCCAGTTTACCCACTGCTCCAGTATGAGAAACTGTTTTGTCAATCGCAATATATCGATCATGACTATAGCGACGCGCCATAATAAACAGGGAAATACCTACAGGAATTTCATGTTTGTTTATACACCAATGTTTATATAAACAAAGCATGTAAACAACGCCATGTCAGGCTGGTATACTTATATATAACGGGTCCCTAATTGTCGCAGCCCTATTGTCGTCTAACAACACACATTGATATGTGGCTGTGGCTTATGGGTTTTGCGACCAGTGTAGATCCAGATCATGCTGTGTATGATCTGCACTGCCATTCCATCAATGAAACACCCGCTATGCGAGTGATGTGCAATATACGTATATCGTATATCGTATATCGTTATCAGACTACATGTGTGGTATTTGATCAGCATCAATACTGGTCAAAAATCCCATAGGCCCCATTTCTCCAGTCACAGTCACCTGGTCGAACTGGTTGTACTGGTTCCAGGAAGTGAATGAAGCAAGGTCGATATCCAACCCTTGGTGACTGTTCGTGGTTTAACCACTACCATTTAATATAGTCCCCAATGTCAGACTTCAGCGACCGCACGAGTAGCAGACCAACGTCCCTGCAACAGGAATTTTATCTAATCTATATCTAATATCTGTCATCGAACCCGAGGTCAAGTTAGACCATAGCCGCTTCGTCTCCGTGAGTCATCTCGATGGTGTATTTGCCCAAAAGACCAAGTAACTTAACATGCAGTGAGTTTTTTTTATTAATTCGTTCCCACGAAATATCAATTCGTTCCATCAATTTAACGAATTAACAATTCGTTCCCTCAATTTAACAATTCGTTCCCACGGGAAATTGTTAATTCGTGGGAACGAATTCTTATATCGTGGGAACGAATTGTTAATTGAGGGAACGAATTGTCATTTCGTGGGAACGAATTGTTAATTCGAGGGAATTAATTGTTAAATTGAGTGAACGAATTGTTATTTCGTGGGAACGAATTAATAAAAAATGTCCCTGTCCCATGCGGGGCTCCATATATTTCAGTCTCCGTTGGGTATGCTGTTTCAACGTTAATGGAACAGACATTAAGGATCGTCAACGCTGATTGTCTTCCTTTTACAATACTGAAGTTGAGCATGACAACTCCATGCTCTTGTCCGTGTCTGTGCGATTAAGACACCGATACGCGAGAAGAAATAATATTAAAACTGTTCTGGCAATATTGTTATCTAATTAAAATTGTTGAATACTTAAATCAACATCTTAGTCGTTTAAACATCAATGTATAGACGATTGCGTACGGAGCTTTATATTTGCATATGATCCAATCAGCATACACACCTCGCATCCGTACTCACGTGTGATGAGTGTCTGCACGGTTTGTCGTGTCAATAAGACGTATTAACCCTTTCAAGACCACATGCCTGTGTAATGGTATTGGCAAAAAGTGTAGATCCAGATGAGCCGACTCGTGACGAGCCGTCTCAACGGGATCTGCACTTTGTTGCAGGTAATATTTGAGAAAAGAAGACCCCCTTTTCATAAATGGACTAGTCTGACAATAATTTCTTGACGATTGTATTGGTCTTGTCACGGTTGATACACATGAGTGGGCTAATGGTGATTTCAAATGCGATGTGGTACCACTTCGCATGGGAATGGTACTCGTCTTTCCTCAAGTAAATTTAATAATGGTAGTTTTAATACGTTTCTGTGTGGCATGGCATAAGCGTGGACATAAGCGTGGACACCAGCAATGGCATATCGAGATTTCGTCAAAGGACAACAACATATATAAGTGAAATTATATTATCCGATTTGTCAACCGTCCAAAGAAGTATATTTTGTTCTGACCATTTCATCGGCTTTGTATAGCGATTGTTAGGCATACGTGGTTTTGCAAATCATGCCACAACGAATATGCGACAAGTCATGTTCATGGATAACTGGGTGCATATCTAATTGCATCAATGTTAAATAACGGTAGCAATATCATTGTCTTCAACTTTAATAAAAAAATAAAATCCCATGTATCGGGTTATATTTCCTGAACGGAATCTCTATGAAACTGTGATTCGCTAGAAGCAAATATTTGTAGCAAATGTCCACGTAATGTGGAACCGCCCTCTATGTTTAAATACTGGTAGGGCGCTGTCATTCACAATACATACATATCCGTTAGGTCCTACTATCTATCAAGTTAAGAAGACATGGATAGGCTACAAAGTAAGTAAATATTTCTTCTACTGCTACTAATAACCGCTATTACAGCTGCGATTACATGATGAAATAGTGTCATCCTACCTCTGTTTAACAGGGAATTTTGTCTACGGCAGCTGTGCTATTTGATGAAATCGAACACATTTTGTATGATGGTGAGGGTAATTCCGACACTGTTACATGACTGCCATTATTCGACACCGCTCACAACCCTGTTAAAACGTACAGCGCGAGCTGTTTGACCATGGCTGTATACAATGCACATTCCGGAGCAAATCCAACAACTACGTAATGCATGTGTCGCATGACGTTACTAGAACGCGCCATTACATCATCAAACCAGTTAACAACGGTCGCACTGAACTTTTGAAATTGGCGCGGCTGCATCACGCGACATGTACTGCTGCCCCGGAATATGCATGTGTAAATCAGCTGTTTGAATGGAGCAGATTATCAAAGTATCGAAAGTACTGCATATATGCTCAAATTACACGATATTTATGTCGGAAATGTAACAATAACGTTCGACAATGTCCAGCCGTGGGTAAACGTTTGCCATGGCACTCGGGAACTGTTTGAACCCGCGGCCTACGGTCTTGGGGTTCAAACAGTTCACTCATGCCACAGCAAACGTTTACACACGCCGCACGGCTGGACATGGTCGAACGTTATATTAAATGAGTTTAATATCCAACCTGTTCTTTATAGGAATTAAATAAGTGTATCATTGTGTCACTATTCCATCAGTACTAAACATTATGAATGGCCGATATACAGATATAATCATTTAATAATTTTTATTTTACTGATAGTGACGCGCGGTGGTATCAGGCTATTTTCATATGCAAATGAGGCATGATATTTTTTAATTATTTATACTAATTAAATGCGTCACCAGAACAAAATAATATTTTCGACAGATTATAAAGTATGAGCATTGCACATCAAAAAGTAAATACAGGGAATAAATAGTAACGTCCGTTAACATTTTAATATTATTTCAGCAGACTACACAAAAAGCTAGATATCTGAGCTTTTCTACCATCACTCACAAACTATACAATGGACACTTTTTCAATGTGTAAAATGTCAAACTGATGCATTGCTATTATTAGAAGTACATCTGACACATGTAAACGCCGTATTTACTGGCATAGCAAGCAAGTAGACAGTAGTGACAATACACTCAGATAACTGCTGACAAGCCACTGGATTCGATACAGTATGTATGGTGATACAGGTATATACAGCACTGTTAAACAGTATTTACTGAATTCTGAAACATTTTAACAACGGGTCAACACACCCTTCAGAAATCAGACAGTCTGATGTCTCCCCATCATGTTGCACCAAATTGTATTCATGTGTTTGTCATATTATTAGTCATATTATTAGTGGTATGTGTCAAATGCAATAAGAGGTAAAACTGGGAGATGGCTTGTACACACTCAGATGACCGACATGGCAACTACATGCACTGTGTAGGATATAGTAAGAAGGGAATGTTCACATGTATGTTATGCTTATATCCCATCACATTTACGAAGCAATCATGCATGCATCATTGGCTGATCAGAGGCCCACGGATCTTTAATATGTGAACCACAGCCTGCAAGGCTAAACATTATGTTTTCCTGAGTTTAGAACACGCCTCGTGGATTTTGTCATTAATGGTCATATTTCCACGCATATTACACCGAGATGTACATATACTAGCGGAAAAAGTAACAGTGTAACCTAACAAATGGAACAAAATTAACACAGCTCAATATTTTAGCCTGATGTTTTGCACAGTTGACCAGTGAACGCGCCGCCACACAATCGCTGGGTCAATGCCGTATTTGCACGTGCAGTTTCGCTTCTTGGACATGGGTCTGGTTTTCACGCTTTTTTCGCCCAACATTTTACTGCGCCAGCTTTTGTCGACTTTGCTACTGTCGGGTCATTGTTTGGCAACTGGGGGAACAGAAAAACATTTTTTTTCGGTTGAAAGTGGTCGTAGAGCAATGCCCAGGCTAAATGAAAATGACCACCTTCGCGCAATTGGTATTGTCCAGGCTGGTATGCTCCATCGCGCTGTTGCTACGCAATTTGGTGTCCACATAAATACTATTCAGGCTTTGTGGAGACGTTTTCAACAATTTGACGCGTGACGCCACGACAGAAGTTCAATCATATCCGACTCCTGCACCTTAGGAATCGCTTCCAAACAGCAAGTCTGACAGCGCGGACCATTCCTGGGTTGCGTGCCATCAGCCTCAGAACTAAACGGAATCGATTACGCGTATCTGTCCGCGACGTTCGATTGTCCGCCTGGTTGTGCTAAGACGCCATCGTGTAGCACGTCTGGCTTGGTGTAGAAGGCACTCGCTTTAATCGCCGAGACTGGGCGGATATTCTGTTTACGGAAGAGTCAATGTTTCACTTAGAGAGCAGCGCCGGCCGTTCAAGAGTCTATCGTATTGTTGAAGAACGTTTTAGTGACACCTGTGTTGTGGAACGACGTGCATTTGGCATAAGCAGTGTCATGGTTTGGGGTGGCATCACGTCAACTGGACGAACAGCTTTTGTGGTCATCGATGGCAATTTGAACGCCGTACGCTACCATGTCGAAATTATACAGACTCACGTCATCCGATTTGTGCAAGGACAGCAACGTCACACCACGCTTCAGAAAGACAATGTTACGCCTCACGTCGCCCGGGTGGTAATGGATTTTCTAGCGCAGCAGAACATCGATGTGTTGCAGTGGCCTGCAGTCTCACCGGATCTTGCACCAATCGAGCACGTCTGGGATGAAATGCAACATTGTGTACGTGCGCTGCCTAACCGGTGACGTTGGCAGCGTTGGGTCAGACAGCATTCCCCAGGCATTCTTCAACAATTTGTTAGGCTCTATGAGGCGACGGTGCCAGGCCTGCATCGACGCAAACGGTGGCCATACGCGCTATTGACTTTGTGAACTAGTTGTTGACCCCGTGTCTTTCATCCCCAATACCAATGAACTGACGGATGCTGTGATATTTTAAATGAATTGAAGTTTTTGCTGAATTGCCTAATAAACAATGCTATCTGATCGATTTACCGTTTTATGTCTTGAAATTATGTTTTTATCAACATGATAACCATACACAGTTACTTTTATCCCGCTAGTAGACGCCAGACACTTCACGTCGTACCTGAGTCTCTATTGTTCTTATTGTTTACCGAAACCTTGCACTTTCCGGAGTTATAAATATATTGATCATTGATTTAATGTTGATACCACATATCAATGAGCGTACTGTGGTGTCATTAATGTTTGTCAAGGCTCAATGTTCGTCATTTTGGTCAATGACATAGATGACGAATCTACATCCTTGACACAAAATTAGTCCATTTATAACAACAAGTTACACCACTACCATATCATCAGCGGAAGTTGGGCACCCATAGCTGATACCTTGAATTATCCCGTCAACACAGTGCGTATGTGCCGTGAAACACGGTGCCGTGAAACATTTTTGATATCCTGTCAATACGACATAATCACACTGCGTATGAATATGTGCTGTGGCTGGGGTTATTTTATTTTGCATTTTAAAGCCATTTGTATGTGTTAACGGGATAAGTTGAATAGTATGTAAGTGCCGTGAATGGGAAAAATATCTGGCGCGGCACGGAAACGGGGTGTGCTCGGCAGAGCCTCGCCCATCCCGTTTCCTAAGCCTTGCCAGATATGTTTTCCTATTCACTGCACTAACCTACTATTCTCTATTTCTTACACTATGTTCAGATGATGTTAATGTGTTCATCAGGTCGTTGATAAAGAGTAAATATACTCCCGGGCTGATTACTTGCCCCTGTCTGTTACATTGCCTTATAAAGGGAACCAATCAGATTTATGTCCTTGGGACTTTACACAACCAAAAACGTTTTTAAACATGTTCAATATTATTTTGAATAATCGAAAGTCAATTCCAGTTCTTAACACGTTCAACATCAAAATACTATGAGATGCACAGTCGAACGCTTGCTGAACATCTAAGAAAAATGCGTGTACTTTAGAATGGTTTTCTTTGCGAAATAAAAGCTCTCGTGTAGCAGGAATGATATCATGCTTCAACAGATGTGTTGTTGAAATTCACCTTGTAGATCATTCACATTAATGGCGGCGTCTCTGTCGATGTTAATGTTTACTATCATTTTTCATAAAGTTCTGAACTTGTTTATTAATTGATGATAACTACCACTGTCATGACGCTTAATAACTACCGCCGCCATTACTCAGCGTGAAATAATTGCCACCTTCATACCATTCAATAATTGCGGCAACAACGCTGAATAACTGCCGCTGTAGTAGTAATTATCAATCGCACAACAAAAATACTCACTATCATTCGGAATGCTATTGTTTTTTAATCCAGACTATTTTTAGCTCACCTGGGTCAAAGACTCAAGTGAGCTATTTGTTACCGCTTTTCGTCCGTCCATCGTCCGTCTGTCTTCCGTCCGTTCACACGTTCAATCGTCTTATTCTCACGAACCTCTGGGCCAACTTCAAATGGATGATCTACGGGTGGGCGCACGTCATATTTGTAAAATTGGAGGTCGTGGCATAATCCAAGATGGCCGCCTTGGAAAGGTAGGTCAAATTCTTAAACGAAACTTTGCAGGAATGATCGATAGTTTCAGATTTGTTAAAATGGTGGCCCCGGGGTCAAAAATGGGCGGGGCCAGAAGGGTCAAATTTCACATTTTACCGTATATGGTCATGTCATATATTAAATCGAAGGTATTGAGGAGACGATCACTCCAGATCATTTCTGTCGAAATCGGATGATTACGTCATCCAAGATGGTCGCCGAAAGATCAAAATGTCATTTTTTAATTAGAGATTTCTAAGGTCTTGTTCTCGTGAACCGCCTGGCCAATGTTTGTGAAACTTCAAAGGGATTATCTATGGGTGAGGGCGTGTCAGATTTGTAAATGTGGATGTCGTCGCCTAATTCAAGATGGCCGCCGTGGATAAGTAGGTCAACGTCTTAATACAATCTTCTTCTCACGACAGAATGCAACGAAACTTGACAAGAATGATCAACAGTTAATGCTCTTTCAGATTTGTTAAAATGGTGACCCAGTGGTAAAAAAATTGGCTGGGCCCGAGGGGTGGAGGGTCAACTAGTGGGTCAAATTTCACATTTAACCGAATATGGTCATGTCATATTTAAACTGGAAGTTATTGATTAGGCGATCAATCTGGATAATGTTTTGTCGGAATCGGATGATTAGAGCATCCAAGATGGCCGCCGACTTGTCGAAAGTTCATCCCTTTAATGTATATTTCAAACGTCTTCTTCTCGTGAACCGCTTGGCGGATGGTGGTCGAACTTCAAAGTTATGGTGCATGGGTGAAGCCTTTTCATATTTTTCAAAATGGAGGTCGTCCCATAATCCAAGATGGCCGCCGTAGAAATTTAGCTCAAATTATTAAAATATCTTCTCCCGAACAGCCATACCGATTTCGACGAAATTTGGCAGGAATGATCGAATTTATAATAACGAATTTGAATTCGTTAGAACGAAATAATTCAGTTAGTTAGAACGTATTGTAATGCGTTACAACGAATTCGAATGCGTTGCAACGAATTGTAATGCGTTAGAACGAAATAAATAAGTTCGTTAGAACGCAATAATCAAATTGAATTTGTTATAACGAATTCGAATGCGTTACAACGAATTGGAATGTGTCCGAACGAATTAGAATTTGTAAGAACAAAATAATTGAAATCCTTAGAACGAATTTGAATGCGTTAGAACGAAATAATGGAAATCGTTAGAACGAATTTGAATGCGTTAGAACGAATACGAATGCGTTAGAACTAATTCGAATGCGTTGGAACGAAATAATTAAATTGGTCAGAACATGTGGTTCTATTTTCATGTCCCTTATAAAGCTCCGTAGGTCCCTGTCCCTCCACAACTAAAGTATCCGACGACGGCACCTCGAATATAGACAAATTCAGGCCAATGCCGACTACTATACATTTTCATTCTTTCCCCTGGCTGTAGTGGAATGGAACAGATTCCCTCCTGATAAAATGTCATGTCGGCGTCGGCAACATAAATTATCACAAACCTTAATTGGAAGTAAATATTTACCCCTTTTAACATCACTGTGATCTAATCAATCTCTTAACCCATAAGACTATCATCTGTACATTCCACCGCACTGTGCATTCTATATCACCCTTTCTTTTTAGCTAACTGCTCTGACGACCAGGCCTGCTGAATGATCGATAGTTTCAGATTGGCAGGCATGCAGGCAGGCAGGCAGACAGATGTGGATGGATGGAAAAAGCATGCCCATTGTAGCTGCTTGCAAAATTTACATTATTAATGTGAATTATTGATCTAAAGGAAGAAAATAATAAATAGGGAATACCAGTATATGGTATTCTGATATTAAGCTTCTAAGGCATTTAGGGCATTCAATCATTACATGAATAAAGGTTTGTTAATATGCTGATACCGGCTCGATAACTGACCAATAGCAGGTGTTGTCATTAATCAGTTCAATATTGGAGTATGGGTTAAAGGTGGATATTAGCATTTACATGATGGGAGGGTATGGAAGGTGTTCGAGCCAATTCCCACCCTTAAATATAAGCCGAATCGAATCGAATCGAATACATGATGTATATGTTGAAACAGAAGTGTTCGGTAAATCATATTATAATTAAAATGATATTATTGTAGCAGAGCGAATAAAAGAGAGAAATACATATAAATCGATCTGAAATTTTTGCAAATATTTTACACATTTTTAGCAAGGTTACAAATAATTATTTTTTAGCAACCAAATGGTCCCGTATTCGCTTAAAATGCCGAAGGCAACTCTCTGACATGTTTATAATGTACAATTTGGTTGGACCAATATCGTTAAAAAAATTATAATTATTAGCAACATGTACCGATATCGGTCCACTATCGGACTGATATAGGACATATTTGATAACAAGACAATCGTAAGTGTCTATACTATTATATGATGGAAAGATATCTGTTAAACACTCATAAGCTGCAACTATTGTTTAAATGAACTTTAAAAAAGAGTCGATATCGGTACAATAGCTGCCGGAAATCGGAAATAGCGGCCAATATTCCGTTTTAATGCCGATATCGTTCCGATATAGTCGTGTTTGCTAGGTTGTATTTGCATATCTGGTAGTCGTTTTAGTGACAGTTATTGATTTGCTGACGTTGTCCTGTTTCCATTTGATATGAGATTTACAAAACTAGTCACGCACAATGTATGTATTATTATGCCTTTTTGAGGTGCATAAAATTGCTGACGCGTTTCATAAACTTCATATCAAATAGAAACAAGTTTGGAATTCTGTTATCACATTTCCACAGGAAACTAGTTTTAATACTAGCAATAAAACAATTATAAATATACCATATTAACGGTTCTTGTTGTTTGTATGAACTTCTAATTATCACACTGTGTCACTGACGCTTGTAATGACGTTTGAACCATGATGACGTCAACATCAAAACATCATTGCGTTGTCGCGCCATTAGAACATCATTTGGAACTCCATTGTGTTCATTTGACATAAAGTTGGTATATACTACCAATACATAATTAGGGTGATGCGGCCAGCCAATCAAAATCGGTGTGTGATATCGCATTTATGTAATTAGTTACAACACTGCATGACAATGTGTTCATGTGATAAACCAACTGGTTATGCCGCTACATGTATGTGTTAATAGCTTGAGTTTAATCTCCATATTTGCCAAGCGTATATTATTATGTATACAGGGACTTCGATTTCCTTCCATTTAAGGGACTGACACATGTCGAGTAGTGGTAAAACCAGAAGATGCATCGTCCCCTGCACATCAACAGTGTGTCATTAATGTTAACACCAGCAGGCAGGTACGTACATCGCCATTCCTTGTGTACCTAAGCAAACATCACTTATTAATAACTATTCTTGATTTCGTCACAACTATATAATTGGCCAAGAGTAAACTTGATAAACAATGATTTTTCGGTAGCTCAATCACCTAGGCATTAGGTAACATTCCAATTGCGAAATTAGGTTTATTGATTTCGACAGTTTGACTTATGTTATACCCCACCCACACATACGTACGTACGTCACAGACTTAACGATCGGATACATGTATTCCCTTATGTTTCCTTTCATATAGCTACTTCTTATTTCACACGTGAAATCCTCCGATGCGTAAATTTCTTTTAAATTTTCCTTTCAGTTATCATCATGATTGTCCTCTATCATAATGTGACACATACAATATCAGAAGACCGTTTTGTGTTTTCAAATGTGCCCTCGTTTTCTTTGGCTAATAGCGGGGTCATTCTTGTGCCAACAGACCACATGTGTAGTTTAATATGGTGTAGCTTATCTGCATGCCCCACCACGATAGTCGATGGGGGCATTTCGTGTTGGCCGTCCGTCCGTCCCTTCCGTCACAAGGTTAATTGTTTGTTTGAGTTTGTATCTTCAATAGTGTTAGGCATACAGCCACCATACTTGCACACTATCATGAGCCAGTGATGTGCATGGCAACCCAATGTGAATCAATTGACCTTTGTGTGACCGTGACCTTCAATTGCACTATTTATAACATAATTTCCCTCGGTTAAAGGTTTTCAATAGTATTAGGCATACAGCCATCATACTTTCACATTATAATGAGTCGGCGATGTGCACCGAAAACCTCTATAAAATACATGACCTCCATGTGACATTGTCATACAATTGCAATATTTACATAGTTATTTATCTTGGTTAACATGTTTGTTTCAGTTTGTATATTCAATAATAGTATTAGGTATAGAGGCACCATACTTGACCTTGACCTACAATTGCAATATGTACATATATATTTACCTTTGTTATGGTTTGTCTTTCTGCTTGTATGCTCAATACTATTAGGCATACAACCATCTTCCTTGCATACTATCTGAAGCCAGTCATGTATAACGCAAGCCAATGTGAAACACACGACCTCCATGTCACATTGACCTATAATTGTAATATTTACACAGTTATTTCCCTTGGTTTTTGTTTCAGCTTGTAACTGAAATAATATTAGGCATACATCCATCATACTTGCACACTATCGTGAGCCAGTGATGTTCTAAAGTACGAATATTTAGGTGAGCATATTTTGTTTATGGTGCATCCTAAAGTAGATGACTTAGTCAAAGTTGTGCAAAGGAAGCTAGTGTAGCAATGATGTTCCATCTCCATTTAAAACGAGCGTTCTTTAGTCGTTCGAGTAGCTCATGTCTAAAATGACCCGTCTGTCGTTAGTTTCCTTCTTGGGGACAGGATTCAAAGCTGACAATAAGGTACCAGTGCTAATTAGATGTTCTGTAATTGGGTCCTACACCCTGTTACATTTGATTTCCTTAACAAAATACTCATTTACTTCTCTCGGATATTCCCTAGCACCTTTATGGCTTTAATTTGTTACATACGGGAATTTCCTGTGTGCAACCCAAAGGGAAGTCAAACTCTAGCAATTCACACAGTTTCTGGTGATGATAGTCAGATAACATGTCTCGCAGAAAAGGAAAGTTTAACTCGTCGTTCACCCGTATTTTACAATATTCATAATTGTATCTGTCAGAGTTAACTACATTTCGATGCGCATCAATAAACTATTTATTTCTATCGTTAATATTACTACTCGCTGTTGCGCATATATTACAATTCTTATGACAAGTGCTTGATTTGTCAATTTTCTCTGTACATTTCTCAATATTAATAACTTTTTAATGTTTGGTTGATTAATTTAATTTTTCAGTCAAAAATTCTGGTCAACACTATTCTGTAGCATGCACGTTCCTTTCTAACAACTATGTGAGGTGCCCCGAAGGCTGTCACGCTACATTATGGGGACATTCTCTGGAGCATATTAATGTTTTATTTATTTCCTATCTTTTAGCCAACATGCAGCCTATGTGTGCACAGAGCGTCATTGCCTCAAGACGGTCGTTACCATTAAAACATTTATTTCTATTGCACATTGATTCAGAACCAGACAGTTTCTGGTGTGTTGTCACTCTTAGCAGATGACTTACTGGAGTTTTGTGGAATTGTGGCATTTTCATTAAAACCTAAATCACTTGTTTTGAGAGAATGACCTGCTTATGTTCAGCTGGATTATCAGTCTAGTACCTGGCACCTAGCTCAATTTGTCTACACTAAGATGTATAAAATATGCGTAAGCCGTCGAATGTGTTGTTGTAATATGACAGTTTGAGAAGGGATAATCCCAGTTTGTTCCTCATCAGAAATATTATCATCTGATAGTATTTCCCATTCTCCGGCAACAAACAGTTTCATATCGACGTCAACTTATTGGCTTACTAAAATTGTAAGCTAGCACGTGGCCAGCGCTGGGGATATATTTAACCCTGTCTGGGGATTTAGAATCAATTCCTGATTTTGTTCTTGTGTTCCTTGAATATTTTTTAATAAGATCATTGAAGTACATGTATACTTATATATCATTTTCAGAATCAGAATCGGATTGATAACTATTCGAATCTGATTCATCATCTGAAACAAAACCAAAGCTTTGCATTTGTTTCATCACTTGTTATCACAGTTTCTTTTCTAATGTCACCAGTTGTAATTGTATCAGAACAAGCGCCCAATGCAGCTAATGTCTGCTTGTTCAATACTTTCCCCCATGTTTAGAGTCCATATGGCAAGCGCTATTAACAGCCAAAGTCTGCTTGCTTCTTACATTCGTCGCACCGGATAATTTGGAGAAGGGTCACGTTTACTCTAGCACCGGGAGATCTCATCACATTTACCTCCTTTGTTCTTCAATACCTCGGCATCATTTCTGCTATTTTTCAGTCGCTTCAGCAGTTCCCTTTCTCCTGCTTCGCACTCAAGCGTCTCTTCTGCCTCCACAACTAACAACTCATCAATAAGCTGAGCAATTGCAGATTCTACGTCGCCGCTCAGTTCATGTCACAGGAAGGTACCTCTTCCTCCAGGTTACAATCCACCAATTGCCCACCATTTGACTTAACATGCGACAAGAAGGTCGCACCGACTTTCGGCTTTGAAGTGGATGATTCTCCAAAAAGGACACATTGTTTGTAATCATGCACATTTCTTACTGCCACGCCCTTGCATGTCTGCTCGTGCTCCACTATTGCAAATGAACCCAAAGACACCAATAGTCGTCCATAGAACCCGACAAATGTTCACCAGACATTAGCGAGCGCCAACAAGGTCGCAAACATGGCCACGGAGAACGATACGCAACTTCCGTCTCAGTATTCCATTATTTTACTTCTACTCACAAAGAAATAACGTCTCTAACTGAGCACTTTCGCAAACAAAACACGAACTGACGACTGAAAACAGGCGAAAATTTTACGTGCCGAAAATATGTTCCATATTTGGAACGAGCCGATCAGAGTCAGTGGCAAGATGGGTGTTCTTCCCATGCCGCGCGTAGTATACGAACATCGTAAAGGACCATAAGAACGGCAAAGGGCCACACTTTCGGTTCACATAATTAACATTTGTTTTGTGGGACACAAATACCCAATTTACTCAATCAAAATTAAGAATTATTAATTAAATTCACAGAATATAAAAGTCCACGTTTTCGCAAGTAAAATCCACAATATAATACACTTTAATCCTTTTAAATAACGATTGGTTACAACGCTGACTAACGAGGCTAATTCATGCCTATATATACCTATTTAGAAGACTAGAACAGTCTCTGAATTTGTATAACCTTCCGGAGTGTTCTGGAACATTCACTACATATCCTTCATTTTCTAACTAAGGTATAAACAGAAGTGACTTTAATGACCAGGGGCCCGTTTCACTAAACTTCATACGACTAAAATGTTGGTAAGTGCAAATTTAGGATCGCAGCCTATGCTCAATAAATGTAAGTCCAATGATTGTTTACAAGAAAACAGTGTTAATGTATAATTTACAGACTATCATAATCTTGCGCTTACGAACATTTTACTCGTACGGAGTTTAGTGAAACGGCTCCCAGGATCTATATAGAGATTCCAGAAAATTCCATGTATAACTAAATACAAACAATGATACATACTACTTTCATCCAAAGACTCATAGATCATTGACATTACAGTGTTTCCGGAACTTTCCACGATATTTATCAATAAAACAGAAGTACATGTACACAAATAAAACAATATACATGTATGAAATTTAATGAATACATGACAACATACACATGTACATGTCAAATATACACACACAAAACACTGTTTTATGCCATAAGAACCAATGATATGCAGACTTTACGCACATGCCAAATTCCATGCAGTCAATAAACACAACATCATGCATTGATGCATTGACGCTCAACTGATTAGCGAACATTGAAGCATGTAATACCAGTACTAACCATGGTCATTGGGTAGAACCAACCGACTCTTTCCTTATGTGTGGCCAGTTGTGGTCCTTTTAATTATTGTTGTTTATGTTTTTAACATGTGCCGAGGCTTGTCGTATTGATTGTGTGTTTATTATTTTGTGTACGTCCTCTGTGTGACTCACGTGGTATCTTCTTGCACATATATTTCCCCATATATATATCGGTAACTGTATATGTGCACAGTATGAGCGAATGCTTGGTACATGTATGGTGTACATTCACCTCTTCCGGGGATTCGGTCTCATATCATGCTTTGTGGTCGTCCCGGCGTAACATGTAGCGAAGCTGGTAATGGCTAATATGATGTGTGTGTAAGTGTGTGTTTGTGACCTATTCTTGTTGGCAAAAGGGCGTGATATGGCAGCTTAGGATCGGCGGAAATATTTCCAGAATTGGCTCGCACCAAGCAGACCGCCCTGGTGCAGACCGCCGGCAACTCCGCCGTCAGCCAGTCCACCTCGATACAGTTGGCCCGTCGTGTGTTCTCTGTCTCTTCCGGTGCCCGGTCTCCATGGCATTCCTCTGGTATAGATGGATCCCCCTGGGATTTGAGATCCCAATGTGCGCTCAATTTGGTAGTTTATTCTGCCCGATTTCGCCGTTTCTTGCGCTGTCGGTTTCTGTGACGCTCGTGACCAGAAGTGCCTTTATTCGCCATCTTTCGGGGAACTTCCACGCCTCCCATTTGACATTGTGCTCGTACTCCATATTTGGCGCAGGGTTCACAAAACGGCCCAATTGTATGGTTTTGGTAGACATGTTGCGTGCGATTCTTGAACCCAAAGGGGCATTTAGACGATGTCATTGTTGTTAGGCAGCCTGGAGTTAGGTGTTGTGCAGTATCAGTGTATGGGAGAAAAACCGTTGCTGTGACCGTTGCTGTTAGCTAAAGTAGCATTGGTCTGGTGCACTGGACGCCGATTGTAAATGTGTGATGCTCTTGTTTGTTATGAATGCTGGGCTCACCTGTGTGGGTGTCGCAGACTGACAGGGCGGTGTTCTGGCGCTTTGTTCCGTCGTATTAGAACCTGCGTCTGGTACACCGATTGAGTTACATTTTACCAGATACATCAGATATGCATGATGTTGTATTGTCTGTTCTAAATCTGATATTAGACATATTGAAAGAGACGTGAGAAGTTGGTAATTTAATTTAGTAATTTCCATCGTGCCCCAGCGCGCGCACTACAGCACTGATGGGCGAGCTTCTTCTGTCCGTTATACTTATTTTAGTTTATTTAATATAAACTTGTGCTGGGCAAAGTTGGCCATGTCTGGTGGTTATGTCTTAGGCGTGTTCGGGGATAGTAATCATGTGTGGTAGTTCTCCGGATTGTGTCCATACAAGCCGTATTTAAACATCATTGTTCCTAAAGCCCGGAGTTTCTGTTTCACGCCGAAGACTTGTGATGATGTGTACCTGGGGCATAAGAGCAGTGGTTTATCGTGAAGACTGGTGACAGCAGCTCTCTCGATTAAGGTGTGGGGCACGTCTGAGACACACATCAACAGCTGCAATAAACACGAACTTGCTACGTATATTTTTTATTTCTGTCTAGTAGTTGTGTATGGCCATTATCATGAATCGCTTGATTGTCATTTTTACAACAGCGAATAATGTGAACCACTTCAATCACAGACACTGAACAGAAACAGTTAGACAAACGTCACTACATACATTAGTACCAATACATTGTCCGTTCGTTTGCACCTAGTATATGCATGGACAGTGTGAATTCCATTATTTTTCAAGGCGCCATATCGACCACCAGTAAAATAAGATAATGACGATTTATTACTATTGGATATTGTTTTTTCCGACTCGTTTACCTCACGACTCATATAAAGGACATACATGACAATTTGCCTCTCCATGCAATGACGTCACACAGCTGGCATGCATGTATGATGTAATTTGTAGATCTACCATGAGTGAAGAGTCAGAGGTGAGCTAACTACTACTGAATGAATAAAACAATCAAACTTTGTGCTACTTCTCTGCTACACACCAGGCCTGTCGATGTTCACAAAATATCACTTGATCATACAAAATCAGATCCGCGTTACATTGGAATACTGTTTTAGTCAGCAGTAATTAAATTAGTACAAACCTCCGCGTACATTTCTTGTGTTATTAAAGGTTAAATAAGAACGTGATCACACATATATGTACGTCTGCTATAATTGGATGCATTCATGTACTGTTTACACCTACACGTAATCGAACGACACAACATATCGCGAGTGGTGCAAGGTATACATTGTGTAATTCAGTTTACATCTGTTTACTGTATACAATCATACCATTCGAAATTATACAAATATCCGTACAATATCTACTGGAAGTGGGGTGTAAGATTAACACGTCACCAGTATTATCAAGAAATAAGTTGACTACTATTACTTTCATAATGTTTATTAATGATGTTAGGATGTTCACAGCAAATTTCAGTGAGGATCTATCATAAAAATGTGTTGAATGTTGAAATGTCAGCAAAATAATACGTACTCAAACCTCTGCCAGGAAATTAGTTAAGGCACTGTAGTAGTTTACTGTGAATGTACTATTTTGATATGTCATGATTATTAAATTGAGTATATACCCAAACATCGCCGTTGTTAAATGATGAAACCTAATACAACCGCACAGTGAACAGATGGACATCAAGTTAAAAGAAAGAAAGGCATCGTTATTACTAAAGTAGTCCTCTCACTGGCTGCCTTGATAAAATATTGAACATAAGTCCTCAATGATCTTGCGGTTTCAGATGTGTAGGCGAAACAAAGCACCAACCATAGACATACAATATGGCCAAATATTAATAAACACATTGATATGGTTCATAAGTCAAAATGTATGAAATGTGTTAATAACACATGCATGTAAGTACGTATTCACATGGATTATCACTATAATCACCTTCTGCGTATCGGCAAGGGGATAAAACAACACACTTTATAAATATATGTCTTATTGTTATAGTGCTGTGGAACCTTATTTTTTAATTAAGGCGATATTGTACCACCAATATAAAATGTTGATAAAGCCTGGTTTACATATATAACATAATATAGAACAGAAAAAGACATATGTGGTGAAAACATAAATGATGGAAGTAAAAATACTATATATCTTCTTTATAAACAAAAATATGCTATTCACCTGTTGGTGTTGCTTGAATGCATTCATACACACTTTTGTAAAAAAGTAACACATGGAACTTAAAAAAGGGTTACTTTTTAATATATTTATTATCTGTCTATGAGGTAAATGATCATATCGCGTGTCAATTAAATATATCACACTATCCATAAATGATAGAAATCTAGTTCATAGAGTGTTTGCATATCAATCATTGCCATAGCACCACTAGCATATATTACAACCATTCACTGGCCATCAATATTGATTTTCCTTCACCCCAATGTCGACATCTTTCCGGCAGCCCTGTCGTGGCAGACACTCACCTGTTATCTTTCATACTATTGGCACTGCATTCTTCCATTTCCATTACAGTACAGTACAAAATGTGTCTGTTATTGGTATTTCCCATTAATGACACATATAAAACGATGTACCCAAAGTAAACCGATTAGCCAAGTTAAACGACCATTGCACTTTGACATGTGGTGACTGTAAAACAATATTTAACACATATGGAGAAACATAATATCTGTGATACAACTGAATAGTGCTAATACAATTAGTATCGAACATTGTCACTGTGATAACAGTCACAAAGAAATACAAATGTATATAGCGGTCTAGGCTGGTAAGAATCATAATTCAACAATAGTATATATTTAATTAGAATGGGAGATAGGTGCTGTAGAATTAATTTACAAGGTACAACAGGGGCCTGGGGTTAAATGACCAATTTTGATTGAAGGGAAATATTTTGTTACTGGTAAAGAATAATCTGTGGTCAGTGAGCTCTTTCAATACTGTACTTGTGGGTAGTTCATGAGTGAATTTAAATATTGTAGAACAGTGTGTGTTGGATGTTTGTGAGGCCTGGTTGTGTTGATAGGTAATCTGGCAGCTTGGTCAGAGAGAGGGAAAAAGACATAAAACTTATCGGATTATTTCATGCTGATGGAAAATGATCAGGGATGTTTAATTATTTCGTAGATAGGTACTCTGTATTGTATACGTGCGGAATATTGTGCAACACATGTAGTTTAGCAGAGTGGCAGATGGAATATCGGGATCGTTCTTTAACAGTCGGGAATTTGGCTAATATTATGGGTAGTGGTCTACGATGCACGCAGATGCATCGCCTATCTACAGTTGGATACATATTTATTGAGGTTTCCTGACGTGAATCTCGCGAAGAACGGCATTATAGGGACGTCATCGGTGAAATAGATAGACAGCAGTGAACTAAAATGGGGTGACTGCTGGGGAATACATATACCTCAGTCTTGGAAGTACATGTATATAAGACATTTACTCCAGATTGGACTTGAACGTATGTCGGACATTTCACAGTGGTGTTAGGTGGTGATAGTAGTAAGGGTGGCACTTTGGGTACAATTTAACGTATATCAAATATTCAAAGGCATTATGATTTGTACGTGATTAAATGACATTATTTAAAAGAGCATTTCAATGAGCATTACTTGTGACAATAGTGAAGTACATACAGACTAAATTGTATTCTATCTGTGATATGGATATATGCTATGTATGCATGGTGTGTGTGTGTGTGCGTGCGTGCGTGCGTGCGTGCGTGCGTGCGTGCGTGCGTGCGTGCGTGCGTGCGTGCGTGCGTGCGTGCGTGCGTGGGCGCGCGTGTGTGTGTGTGATATATGATGTAACTAACATAATTTTACATACATACATCAGAAAAAAAACATTGGTTCAATATCCTAAATCCAATTGAATTCAGACAATGTGGAAGAATGTGATACATGGTTTAGTAATTCTGTCATAAAGTCCTGTACTTATTTCTCTTCGCAACTCGTTCATGAAATATATATAGTCTTTGTCATTCTGTTATATGAAGTCCGTGAAGAATTATGTTTACACATTTACTATCTGACTACATATGGCATAATTCCGATTGCAGTCCACAAACACCCAGTGTGTGTATCGTATCCGGGCTCTAACAACAACCTAATGAATATAAATTCACCACCTCATCCAATGAAGGATCTGACACACTACATAGGTTATGTTCGTCTTCTTTGCACTATTGGCGGCCATTTTGAATCGTTTAATAAGTTTCAAAATGTCAACACATTAGTTGTTCATGCATTTGTTATTTACATACATCATGATGAACATTTCACCAACATTCCTTGAATTAAATTGGATAAATATTGTTGACATCCTTCATCATGGTCTGATTCCTACTTGCGTCAATGGTAGCCATCTTGATTGAGAGATATCATGTGTAATATCGTATATTTTGATATGCTTACTTTATTTAGGATACAGACATATCATTTATATGAAATTGCTTGAGGGACAAGTGTCCAACAGGTGTAAACAATATTTTGTTTGGCTTACTACAAAATTCTCAAGTTTTTTTCCTACATTTTGGCGGCCATCTTGGATTTTGATTAATAATAACTTTCAAAAACATAACTAAAACAAATTTGCATTATTTCATGCATAACTAAATGTATCATGTGTCTGCGTTATAGATTAGGTTTACCTGTCAAAATAGAGATTGTTTTTTTATTGCAATGAGCAATCTTGGATTTCACCTATTTTAGGGAGTTTCCCCAATTTATATCTTGACAGACATATTTTTTCCTGAAATGTAAATACATCATTGAGCTAAATGCAGTTGAGAAACTATTTGTGGCATTGGTTTTCAATTTTTCAAAAATTATTATGTTTTCATCAATTGTCAAAAGCATGATTTTTATACGACCGTTTTTAAAAAACGGTACGTATTATGTTTTACCGCACGGCGGGCGGGCGGCTGAAGAAAAAGCGCATAGTTCGTGTACACAACTCCTCCGAAACCGTTCAGTCGATCGATCTGAAACTATACACACGTCTACTACACATATTGAAGATGTGCACCTTGGTGTTTTTATGCCGAAAAAATATTATTTAACAAAAATATCACCTTTTTAACTAAGCCATTTTTTCTACATTTGTCTATACAATTCTATATACGGTACAGAGTTTGTGGACACAACTCCTCTGAAACCGTTCTGTCGATCGTTCTGAAACTATACACACGTCTTCTACACATATTGAAGATGTGCACCTTCGTATTTTTATGCCGAAAACCTATTTTTTAGCAAAAATATCACCTTTTTAACTTAGCCATTTGTTCTACATTATTGTATCCAATTCCCTATCATTTCTACTTTACACTCTACTTTTCAATATCTGCTTAAATTATTATACATATTTAGCACAACGAGATGAAGAAGTAATGCTGTAGACCTCCAATATTTGTATTAATATTTCTTGCCTTGGTGACAGCTTCACATTTCTGCATCTTCGCTGTCTGGCCCATATTCGACGGGCGTATTTTGTGACTTGCGGCACTCTTGTTTACATATATCTGACGGCCATATTGGATTCTGGGCTGCACAGAACGCCCACAAATATTAGTCTATGTTGGTTTGATTTATGTTATTCATCCACATATAAGTATACACTTACTGCATCCGATTTCGCGACTATTTCCGTTATGGCTTGTTGTTGTTTGTTTCATTTCAATGTGGATTTGACCTAGTTTAAGGTATTTCCTCAAGGTAGAGTTTGGTAAACAAATTTGTTTTTCTTCAATAACTAATACCAAAGACTTGTAAACGGTTGAGAAACTAAATGTTGTCCAACCTCAGTGGATTTTGAGGCTTTGTTTATCGGACTATATAGTCTAAATTTAAATTGGCCCTAGAAATGACATCACGGGTAACTCATGTTAATGCCTGTCATTCAGGCTAATCTCTATCTGTGTCAAATTTTAGCGAATGTAACGTTCTGCATTCAACTCATCTCTAATTATTAAAATAAGTTAATAGTTACAATTTATTTGACAAAACAAATAAGTAAATGCAGAAGGTTCAGTGATTATATTTTGCAATACTCTCCAGAGTTTGGAAACGGATACTGTCATATAGCTAGAACAGGTGCGTTAACAAAAACTACATGTATTACTGAACAACAGTTATATTAGTTTACATATTTGTCGACATTATTAATATTATGATTACTATCTATTTGATATTCAAGTCGACGTGCCTTTTGCCATGGAAACCCAGGAATATATTTCCCCAATTTAAAGATATCCAATACTGAGCATGTGTTTCAAATATAACACTATTGAGCTTTCATTTAATATTATAAAGTGTATTGCGCATCATATCTGTAATGACACAGGCAGTCCATAGTGTGCAATATCAAGGTGTATGATCACGTGGTTACAACAACAACAACAACAACAACAAAAAGTATTGAAACTTCAAGAAGCTATCCGATTCAAAGTACGTATTTATGGAAACGTCCTGGTACCAATGCTAAACTATTTGTATCTCCTAATTAGGAGATACTAGCTCCTAATTAGGAGATAGTATCTCCTAATTAGGAGTTTGTATCTCGTAATAAGGACGTAATTAGGACTTAGTATCTCCTAATTAGGACTTAGTATCTGTTTCAATGTTAACGCTTGTTTTATCTCCTAATTAGGAGATACTAACTATTTTAAAAAAAAATAAAAAAGGAGATACTAACATCTAATTATACCAAATTAGGAGATAAATATATTTTAGTATTGGCACCAGGACGCTTCCATAGTAATAAGACCGGCAGTCCATTGTGTACAAAATATCAAGGTGTTTGACCACGTGATTACAACAACAACAACAAAAAGTACTGAAACTTCTAGAAGCCCTCCGATTCAAAGTACGTATTCTTTTATTGTCCTTATTATGTAACGGACTTTTATGAAATATGGTGAATCAAACGCGTGTTAGTACTTTGGCCCAAACTTCTGTCGTTTTTGCGAACAATCGATGTCCGTGTCTATACTGACACGGAAATCGATTCTTCGCAAAAACGACATAAATATGTGCCGAACTCCCGAGACCACCAGATGCAGCTCATGAAGACGCGTTTGCTGCGCCATATTTCATACAAATCAGTTGCCTATTAATTAATCTATCAACTAATACTTACTTTGAAGTGGACGCGCTTTCAACACTTTCAGCTATTGTTGTTGTTGTTGTAACCACGTGATCATGCATCTTGAATATAGGGCAAGCATTTCAGCACACATATCCATGGTAATCATTCCCTCGAATTATGATATACATTGCAGTTTACGGTATATGCTCGGTGATTAATGTTATTTCATGTATGAACACTATACTGACCACGTTCTTCTACAGTGGAACCTCTCTAAACCGAGCACAAGGACACATCTGTGATCTTATCTTTGATGAGTTTATTGGTAATTTATCTCGGGGGATAATGTCTGTTCGCGATCGCATAGCACACAACTATGGATCCGAATGATCAAATGAGATGGCTCCTTTTTTATCCTTGTCCACGCAATAACGCAATAACAGATACATAATATATATCATGATAGCGACTGTAGTTGTCACTCGAGGTTTAACAATACTGTATACTAACAGATATTAGAAACACGAATATTCATGATTACATATCTGGTTCAATAGGGTGGTGTAACTTGCGTTTAATTCGGCTTATATTTCAGGGTGGGAATTGGCTCGAACACCTTCCATACCCAGGATATAGTCTAGTAAAGAAGTAGGCCGATGGCCGTCGGCCTGGTTTATATTTCCGAATTTTGATAAATATTGAATTTATTCAGGCTCCAAATGTGTGCGCCAAATATAGGAGACTCTATGCAGGTATGATAACTTATAATTCGAGGGCTCATATAGCACCTATCAGCTTATCGGAGTGTAATACAGTACGGCTATGTAGTGATTACAAATGATTGAGGGGAACCCAGACTAGTTTACGTGTATTTTGCGTTTTGAGTGACATATTACTGATTGGTCAAACTAAATTATGTGGCGAATGCTTACTTTCGTTCATCTTCAATCTATTCATAGCGTCGCCAGCGTACGTCCTTCACCCCGTGCCAGTTGGCGTCACTCGAGGACCTGTTTGTGCGGACACACTACCCCGACATATTCGTCCGCGAGGAACTCGCCCAGAAGATCAACCTATGTGAAGCCCGCATCCAGGTATTGTATTGAAAATACCTTACATGTACCGGTACAGAATATACATTCACTTGAATTGCAGTTCCTCACTCAAGACGGCAATGGCTAATATTGATAGGCAAGCACTGTATGACTCGACACGATGAACATGCTTATTGTGGCTCTGACTGGAGAAATATGTCTTATGACATTTTGTGACCAGCCCAGCGTATGATCTATTAGCATCCTTTGGAAGTCTTGTAATGCTCAAATATATATTTTTAGAAGCATGGCAGATGATTAAGTGACTGAATAGGCATCTACATTGTGTCTACAGGGTCTACAGTGGTCGAAACGTCCATCAGACCTATTTATCCAGTCAATACCACAGTACTAGTCTAAGTATGTCTGTGAGCAGTGTAACACCAGATAGGCTTGCGTATCCGGGCAGTTTATCAGGGCGGACATTCTTCGCTGTTGAGATTGTGAAACATTTCCCATGCATCTGATGGAAATTGTAACCCGTTATCAGGACGCTGGGCGCTAGCTTATCAGGAGCTACATCAGGATGTGTGTGATCACGTGGTATAAGTAAATGATAACATCATTTATAGTAGATTTTGGTTTGATATTATTTTGTGGCACATCGAATTGTTCTGATAAATACATCAATGTTTACTTTTTGCTTTGCTGCTAGTATGTGGTCATATATTTATCAGTTTGCCGAATAATTAAGTACCTGCAATGTAGGTAAAACGATTGAGCGCGAAATAACGGTGCTTGATGCGCCGTAACTTCATAAAGTGTTTAAATGAACATTTAATTTGACCATAACACACGTAACGTAAATTACCACAATCAACACCAGCTTTCAAACTGCATTATAATAATAAAGCCCAAGTCACACTGTCAGGTATTGAGGGCTAGGTATTACTACGCTGTTAAAGGTACATTCCCTCTCAGTAGGCACAAACTGTACTTTATATCAGACATCAGCTGATACATTTTCAGTAAACTTTCATTCACCATTCCTTACCCCACGTATTGATTCGCATTATTTTACATTTTATATCAGACGTAAATTTCTACACTGATATCAGGGGCGATAACCGTGTTTCCTTAATATGTTAACGGACATTACTATTTATTCTCTTTATTTATTTTTTGATGTGCGATGATCATACTTTATAATCTGTCTAAAATACTATTTCTTTCAGGTGACGCATTTAAGTAGTATAAGTAATTAAAAAATATCATGCCTCATTTGCATATGAAAATAACCTGATACCACTGCGAGTCACTATCAGTGAAAATAAATATTACTAAATGATTGTATCTGTATAGTCGAATAGTGACACAATAATACACTTATTTAATTCCTATAAAGAACAGTTTGTGCCTGAGTGGGCATGTACCTTTAATACGTAGTAATACGGCTATTTACGTAATGAAGACTGCTCCCGCCACCATTGTTTTGGACATATTCAACATTAACGATTTACGTAGCTTATACCTGTTAAACGTAGTAAAACGTACTACAACGTACTTAGACATACATGGATTCCCATTACGTACTACTACATATTTCCTACGCTTTACTACGTTTTTATTACTTCTACGTTTATTATGTTTCAATAGGTATGACTAAGTACGTTTGTATATGTACCTAATACGTTTTAATAGGTTTTAACTACCTTTTACTACATTTGACTACATATTAGTAGGTATATGCTACGTATATCGAAACCCCACCTTAATTGTGAACATGCTCAAAACAAACGTGGCTGGAGCAATCATCATTACATATATAGCCGTATCTAATACGTTTTAATGCGTTTTGATACAGATATTACTACGTTTTGGTGGTATCCCTAACTCGGCGTGTACATCGTGTATACTAGTAAATGGCCGCCATCTCTGAATGTCACCTCATTGAGGTGATGATTGTCGTGAGAGCTTTATATATACTTACAACAACCATGAATGTAGGTCAACTTCAGTTGATAGATGCTGCTTTGGGTCTGAACAGAGATGTGCTGCAAAATAGAATGTTTATCTACACGTGGGATGAAGAAGAAAGAAGAAGAGGTCAGAGGAAGGAGAGCCCCATTTGGGTCAGGGATTAGCTCCGCCGTAGTTTGGCATGTATGCACAGCTGATCGAGGAACTGAGGAGGGAAGATGTGGCGGGCTTCAAAACTTCATGAGGGTAGATCCACACATGGGCAAGTAGTTGTGGACAGGCTCAATGCCAGGCTTCAGAAGAAGAGGAAGGACACATGGTACATGAAGGCATTTCTTCCTGGACTACAGGTGGCTAATCAGCATGAGACACCTTGAAAACGAGGACAGCTACCACTCTTTGATTTACTTCTTCAGGGTCGCCCACAACATCTCCAAAGTAGTATATAAAGTGTGTGAGGCCATCATTGTCGAATATGCACAGGCGAACATCAACCCTCCCACTGAAGAAGAAGAAGAGTGGCGTGATGTAGCCAACCAGTACAGCACCAAGCGGCAATTTCACATTGCCATTGGTGCCCTAGATGGAAAGCATGTCGCCATCAGATGTTCACGCGACGGAGGCTCCAACTGCTTCACCTACAATGGATATGACTCCATAGTCCTCTTCGGCCTGGTTGACGTTGATTATAAGTTCATGTGGGTGAACGTTGATGCCCCGTGCCTAGTGTTCAAAGGCCCAGGTCTGGAACCAGAGTGATTGAGGGAATGCATCATGAATCACACCATTAACATACCACCATCAGACCCTCTTCCTGGAGATGATGCCTTTGCCCTCTGCAGTTGTCTAATGAAACCATTCTCCAGAATCAACATGGACCATGACGAGATGGTGTTCAATTACAGACTATCTAGGGCTATGAGAGTGGTCGAAAACGCATTTGGGATTCTGGTTAACCGGTTCCAGTGTCTACTCACCACCCTCAAGCAACAACAAGACAATGGCAAATCCATCATCCTCGCCTGTGTGTGCCACCACAGCATCATGAGGATCAGGTATATATGTGATCAGAACGCTCTGTTGGATCGTGACGATGAGAATAACCAACTCATCTCTGGTGCATGGCGAGATCAGGCCATCGTTGATGACATCGACCAAGTCCTCAGTGGTAACCGCACAAGCAGGGCATCCAAGCAGCAACGTCTCTACCTGAAGCACTACTACGCTTCAGCGGCAGGAAAAGTTCCATGCCAGGGATAACATTGTTAGATAGTAAGTACAACATGTACGGAACAGCCTTTTTAAGTTTTAAGGGGGGGGGGGGGGGGGGGAGGGCTCAAACATTGGGTTAATAAAACCGCCGATTGCCAAACTATTTTGGGATTTAGGGGCCTTTGATATATCCATTTCATGTTATGCTCAATAAAGAAAAGCATATATACATTATAACATATGACAAAAACACTCAATGCATTTTAAAACGGTTTTATTAAACACACCCTGTCATCTTTTTCACTAATATCATTATAATAATAACACAATTATAGCACATACTATTTTATAGCTGGTCAGTGTCCAATGTATGCAATGTCGGGGCCATCTCCACGTTCACCACATATGTCTGCAGGACCAGAGTGGGAGCACCTGTGGTTGTGCTAGCTTGAGGTGTCGTCACTGAAGGGGCGGAATTAGCCCTCACCAGGTCTCGTGGTGGAGCATCCAACCCGGCACTCGCCACCGACTGGGTCTGGACACAACCATTGGTAGAACCCGCTGTGGCATGTGAGAAGACCGGGTTGAGTAGGCCGGGTTGCTGGAAGGACTGCAGGAACTTGACACATCATGTACATTCTGATGTACCGACTGCTGGCTGAACATACCCTGCAATCATAGAAAATAAGAAAAATGTTGATACTATTTTTATATACTGAAACCATTTTCAAACGCAACAATGAAGTATACAGAGTAAGTGATTATCCATGTGACCGCAGTGTACCACGTGACAGTGATTTATCGAATCTGGGTTATTTGGATAATTAATTGCTATTTATTGCTCATAATAAATTGTTTTGCCAAGTTATAAAATGGATGTTAAAGGTACATGCCCACGCAGTAGGCACAAAATGTTCTCTACAGGAATTAAATAAGTGTATAATTGTGTCACTATTCCACCAGTTCTAAAATTTACAAGTGCCCGCTATACATATATAATCAATTACATGTAGTAATATTTAATTTACTGATAGTGACGCGCGGTGGTATCAGGCTATTTTCATATGCAAGTGAGGCATGATATATTTAAATTATTTATATTAATTAAATGCGTCACCTGAAAAACTAATATTTTCGACAGATTATCAAGTATGATCATTGCACATCAAAAGATAAATACAGATAATAAATAGTTATGTCCGTTAACATTTTAAGGAAACACGGTTATCGCCCCTGGTATCAGTGTGTAAATTTACGGCTAATATAAAATGTATAATAATGCCAATCAATACGTGGAATAACGGTGAATGAATGTTTATTTTGCCAGAAAATGTGTCGGGTGATGTCTCTGATGTAAGTAAAATTTTGTGCCTACTGAGTGGGCATGTACCTTTAAACATATTTACCTCATTGTTGCGTTTATAAATAGTGTTTCAGTATACTTAAACAGTTTGAACATACAATCAAACACACAACTCTTTTGTCAATTTAATATATATATATATATATCAGTATTTAAACAGAGATGTCTGTACTTGATGAGTAAATACACAAACGGCTTGCTATGCTGCTGTGTTGAAATGTGACTGTGACTGGGGAAATGGGCTTAGGATTTATGACCAGTGCAACTCCCCATTAAATAGTATACTCATGTAGCCTGATAACGATATGTATTGCTTGTTAGAAGCACACCTGGTGTTTCGTTGATGGAATGGTGAATAGTGCACACCCTGATCAGGCTGTGCAGATGCTCAGGCTGATCTGGATCTATGCTGGTCACAAAACCCATACGCACCATTTCGCCAGTCACAACAACAAGTGAAATGTGTAAGCAAATTAACTCAATCACTTACTGCTGCTTTGGCACCTGCTGCTGTAACTGGACAGATAATGTGCACTGTGTTGTACTGACTGCTGGCTGAATCAAACCCTGCAATCATAATAACCAAAAGTGTTACTAATATTTACATACATGTATGTAAGCATTTTGAACACGCAATCAAAACAAATATGAAAATAAAATAGTTACAAAAAATATCTGCTATTAACACTTACTAATAGTATTGTATTGTATTGTGATGTTAAGTACTCTGCTGTAAAACTACCTGTGTGCACAATAAATATTTTTCAGATATGCTTTACTGTGCTGTTCACTGAAATGAAATGTGTCAATAAATGAGCATAATCACCTGCTGCTGCAGCTGTAACCCTTGCTTCTGTAGCCTATTTCACCAACATTTCAAAGTATACTTTTCTAGCAAAGTATACTTTGAAGGAGAAATTTTCAATTTTAGGATAAATTCATTAATTTTTATTACACTGAATTTATTACATTATCACAGCCATTTTGACTGTGATAATGTAATATATTCAGTATAATACTTCTGCATAGTTTTAATCATCAAATATATGCAGCCGTTAGTTCTATATGAAATAATGCATTTCAGGAAAAATAAATGATAACTCCCTCAAAATATACTTTGCTAGAAAAGTACACATTGCAATTTTGATGAAATCGGCTACTGGTCCCGCCTGCGGAGCTCAGTACACTCGGCCTGGTACCTCCTTATCAGGTCCATGCTTTCCCTCTTGAACATGTAATTACAAACATAAATAATAATATATTTCTACATGTATAAGTAAAAATCTCACAAAACTTAAACTACCAATTTTTTTATGAAAGTACGTGAGGACAAAAGTGAAGAAAATTAATTGTTAAGTTGATATAATTACCAAACCAAACTTCGTTGTACTACATATTGTCATGTGTTGTACACACAGGTGATGGGACAAATCTGATAATCTCTCATTGTATACATATATTATATAAGGTACACAACATCCATGCACAGGTAAATCAACAGGCTTTTTCAAATTTGTTGAAATGATAGAAATCGTCACCTTACTGTAACAATTGACGTTGATTATTGTGAAAAATACATCAATCAGCGTCACAGAGCCGTTTACCGTGTTAAAAAATGCCCCGTGCTAAGCAGCATATCAATGTTTCACTTCTCTCTTCAATGATATTAAACTTAATACATATCACAAGATTCAACCATGGCACTATAAATGATAATGTTCAATTGTGCATGGATACTATTGTGGTGAAAGTTTGTGTACTAACTGACTTGTTTCATGTCATATTGAAAAGAACACCAGTGCTTGTCTTCCTCAAGCATTTCACCAGAGATATAATGGATTATATGAATATCAAAAAGAAGATGGAACACAGGAAAGAGGTTCATGTTTCAGCACCAAAACATGCCCACACAGTACCAGAAGTATCAGACATCTGCTTGTGTGCTAAATGTAACCAAGTTGATAATGTTGATATGGACCGGATTTGTTGTGACGAATGCAACTTGACCAAGTGGTTACATCGAAAATGTGCCAGTCTGTCTGTCCACAGCCCGTAAATGGAACAAGTATGACATGGCCAAACTGGTATTTCATTGTTATATGTGCAATTAGATTTCAATGGAAATATAGAAAGTTAATTTGGTATGCAATATACAAGCTCATTTAACAGTGTTGTTGTATCTTTGGTATTGATTTATGGATTAATGCCATGGCATGCATTTTTACCATTTATTCCCAAAACTAAATATCTCACATCCCATTTGTCTTTCCGATGAGACTTGAAACCGAAGATACGTCTCAACACGACCTTAGCTGTTGCAAATACATTCGAATGGCTGATATCACATGTTCAAAATGATGGGGTGACATCACCCATTTGAATAGGTGATATCACCTATTTGAATGAGTGATATCATCTATTAAAATTGTTAATATCACATAGTTGAATCAGTGTTATCAGTTTTTCAGTTTGGAATATGTGATATCACCCATTTAAATTGATGATACCAGTCATTGAATATGTGATGTCACCGATTTCAATATGTGATGTCACAAACTGATATTAAACTAAAAAAAACGGGACCCCATAGTTGGGTGACCAACTATCTGGCATTTTCTGTATTTACACGCATTATTTGTACCACCCAGATGACAAGTACTTCTATCTGTTTGACAAAACCAAACCATTTATTTCACCTACCCTATATATTGAAAAAATAATATTATTTTCACGATTATTAATATTTGGAAAAATTAATAAATGAGCAACTGATAACCAGGTAAACTGATTATCGTGAAATAATGCATGAGTGAGTGTGTCCTTACGCTAAATAAACGAGTGAGCTTAGCGGACCAAGTTTATTTAGCGGTAGGACCCAATCACGGTAGGACCCAATCACGAGGGCATTATTTCAAGATAATCAGCTCACCTGGTTAAATAAACATTTCCTTACATTTCACACACAATTGTTCATAAAACAAAGCCAATCGGGATTAAAAATTGGATGATTTAACTGATAAGGTTTGTTTAACATTGAACCAATTAAAAAACATCATTCTTTGAAATTGAATAACAGGAAATGTCGGAGCATGTGCACATACTATTAATAGAACTAAAGAAATATGCGCCATATTGGTTGAAACATGTTGGTCACCCTGAATTGTTTTGATTTAAAAAAAAGTTGGACAGCCCATGTATGTTTACTAGAATACATATGGTATGTACATGCACTTCATGCTATATTTAATTATGTAATTACAATGAAGCTCTAGCTTCATACCCATCTGCTCAAATGGTCCTCTGCAGGACTGTATTACATATTGTCAATTTAGGAGGCCAGTGTGCAATGTGATGGATGGCAGTTGATACAATTGGTTGAAGTTTATCACCAGGTCATAGCAATGTTATTGTAACAAGCATAACCCTTTCAACATAACATACCTCTATAGTGGAATTTGCAAACATTGTAAATGCAGATAAGCCGGCTTGCGACCAGTCAACTCATCAGGATATGCACTTTTTACAAGTAATTTTCATATGTTTTGGAGAAGAAAAGAACAACCCCTTTTCATAATTGACTAGTCTGAAAATCATTTAGTGACAATTAGATTAACATTAACATATTTACTAAATTAACATATCAAAAACTGTTCCAGTTATTCAATGTTGAAAGGGTCCATGTGTCTTATCTGGATCGGCAATGTTTGTTAGAGTCACAGAGGACAGGAACATTAACATCTAGTGTAGTCTTCTAAGTAGAAGCCATCAACCGGTTATTATGCCCTCGCAAATAGGCAAGAGGGGATATAGCTTTAGTCCATGTACAAACATAAAGTCTAGTTTTAATAATGTATCAAATTATCCTGGTGTTGCCACATCCACTATCATGGGAAGATAGATTTTCCCATCAAACACCATGTAGCAGGTACTGAATCTCGGATACATTTGTATGTTACATTTTACAGCACGTGATGAAAGAGAGTAATAACGATTGATTTCTATCATATTTCTGAACTCATTATATCGGCAATTTGTTGTCTGGAGTGGGCGGCTAGTCGGGAGCATGTGTCGGGTAAATTTAACGATGGTATTCATCCTTGCCAGAATCTCCCTAATTTGGTCCTCGGGTACAGTTCATTTTCGGCTTTATTGTTGCTTCAGAGATGTCGCCTATTATAAAGGTAAGATTATTACTAATCCTATTACTTTTAGGGAGTGTGGCTAACTGATTATAGTATGGTGATGATCTGGCACCAGACCAGGTTACGGTACTAATTTTTCTGTAAATATTCAGTTCTGATTTTGAGATTCTCCTCCCACAACCCCCTTTCCATACAGGTCAAATATGTACTAGTTAGTGTAAGAAACTAGGCTACGGAAAACATTCAGTTAATTGATCAGTACAGCTTCAGTATGTTTCTATGATTATACAATAAATATGATCTTAAATAATTTATTACTTAACAGGATATTTAATATTAAACGCATTATGATTTACCGATTGCATAAGAAACTCGGCTTAGCGTAGTTTCTTATGAAGTTAGTAGTCTATTAATAAATACCATAAAAATCATCAAACATGTTAGATCCGCTGCATAAAATACCACAAAACAATATATTTATCAAAATTGAAATCGATACACAAATAAAATTGTTATGGCTCGGCGACTGCTGTCACAGAAACGTTCATAGTAGAACTATTCAATACCTTGCGTCGACACAACCTCGAAAGTTAGCCGATAAACTTACGTAGTACACTTTAGTCGGTGTAATTCTCTGTTTTATTTATCACAAAGGAATGTAGATTTCAAATTGTGAAAATAATTTAAAGTAAAAAATGCAAAAATATACAGTAGGTAGCAATATGAAAATAGCGCATTTTAGCTGGCAGTCAATGAGACCCCGGTTTGTTTACTCTTAAATCTACAACAACAACGACAATGACCACATATGGTAAACTGTAACTTGGTGTATTATTAAATACTATTTAGTATTAAAATGAGTAATAACACGCACAGACGGACGCACGCACGGACACCCGCGACGTCATTGTGATCACTATGTCTCGCTTTCCGCAAGCGGGCTAGATTAAAAACTATATTCAGCCCTGAAATCAGAATAATCCTGATCTGATGCCAGGTCCTCGCCACACCTGAATCACTTGGCCCCCTCCCAAAAGCAGTAGGATCAGTAATAATCTTACTAATAATGGGCAATAACCCAATTCAACTCCCAGGTAATTCTGTAGATATGACATTTCCCGGCAAAACAAACATTCATTCACCATTACCACACGTACTGATTGGCATTATTATACATTTTGTATCAGACTTAAATTCCCACACTGATAGCAGGGGCGATAACCGTGTTTCCTTAAAATGTTAACGGACATGACAGTATTTACTATTTATTCTCTGTATTTATTTACTTTATAATCTGTCAAAAATATTATTTTTTCAAGTGACACATTTAATTAGTATAAATAAATAAATAATATCATGCCTCATTTGCATATGAAAATAGTCTGATATTATCAATAAAATAAATATTACTAAATGATTATATCTGTATAACGGTTACTCGTAATTTTTAGAACTGGTAGAATAGCGACACAATTATACACTTATTTAATCCTATAAGAACAGTTTGTGCATTCTGAGTGGCATGAACCTTTAAAGTTATATGATGATGAAGAATGTTGTACAAACTTTTTGACGTAAAAAAAATGGCGAAGTGTATCCACAACCATGTGAAGATCAAAAAGGCCAAGGTCACATTAATGGGGGCATAAGTGTTTTTAAACTCGTATCATTTTGACTCCCATATACTACTTAGTTGGTTACTAACCCTGCGGTGATAAAGACAAACATCATAAAAAACTAAAATGACAGAGTTAATTGAATGAGGGTTAATCAAAACGTGTCTGGCCGCTTCTATAAACAATGATACCACATGCAGTTATAATCTAATTAAATACAAGTTGGTGCAATATGTTCCGAGGGCATTAGGGAACAACATACAAGGGATTGTTTTCAACACACTTATATACGCAATCTGATTTCTTAAAAGTTTAACCTTAAAATATTTGAGAATGTAAACCGCCGTGGAACAGTAATACAAATACACGGTGCTGTATAGTTATACATGTATTACCATGCCCAGAGATAGTGATCCATTGCCACGTATGTAGTTTTCTGAGCGTATTGTCAATCGCATATACTTGCCTACTATTAATGTACACATACGGCTTACCTGTGACAATGCATAAATCTGATAATAGACGGCTAGAAATTTCGATTGATGGCTTTACATGTATTGAGCATATGCTGCATATGCTCAATAAATGTAAATTCAATAATATTTTACAAGAAAACATTGTTAATGTGAAATGTACAGACTATCATAATTGTGCACTTACGAACATTTTAGTCGTACGAAGCTTAGTGAAACGGCCCCCAGTTTAACATTTTATACATTGAAAGATGTCCAGTGTATACTTTGAGATTGATGGGAGAAATGTTCTAGCATGTTGTATAGCCTGCTGGATTAATATGTATAGCTCGTTGTCGCCGTATACATGGTATATGTCTGGCAAACATTGAACAACAGTTTATAAGCTTTTCTGACATATTAATCCCTAACGTAAAGTCTGAGAGTGGTATACTTCAAAATGGTGCCATTCATCCAGCGGGGTACAGAGCGGAGACATACGGCATAACACTCGTAATTGAATGTAGTTTCAGTAAATATATGTCTGCAAATATCCCCCATAGGGGGGGGGGGGGCGTCGATTTCTGGCTGACGGCCTAATATGTTTCCCACAGTAGAACGTAACTTAGCTTTTGTTTTGTTTATAGTTGTTTTTTACCTCGAAATATAAATGTCACATGTCAGACGGGGCGATACGTAATAAAACCTTGCAAAACGTAGTGGAAACCTACAAGAAACCTAGTAAAACATAATACATCCCAAAACGGGGAAAACATTTGGTAATGCGTAAGGGTGGGAAACGTAGCAATACCTGGCCCTCAATATCTGGTTGTGTGACAGGGACTTAAACGATGCATACGTATTCCGTATAGATTCTGATAATATCACTTCATGATATCATCTCTGACATATAAAAGTGTCAACTAAGAAACTTGGTCACTAACCCTGCGGTGATAAAGACAAACATCATTACAAACTAAATTGACAGAGTTAATTGAATAAGGGTTATTCAAAACGTGTCTGGCCACTTCTATAAACAATGATACCACCTTCAGTTCTAATCTAATTGAATACAAGTTGGTGCAATATGTTCCGAGGGCATTAGAGAACAACATAATAGGGATTGTTTTCAACACACACTTATATACGCAGTCTGATTTCTTAAAAGTTTAACCTTAAAGTATTTGAGAATCGAAACCGCCGTGGAACAGTAATACAAATACACGGTGCTGTAAAGTTATACATGTATTACCATGCCCAGAGATATGGATCCATTGCCACGTATGTAGTTATCTGAGCGTATTGTCAATCACATATACTTGCCTACTATTAAAGTACATACGGCTTACCTGTGACAATGCGTAAATCTGATAATAGACGGCTGGAAATTTCAATTGATGGCTTTACATGTATTGAGCATAGGCTGCATATGCTCAATAAATGTAAATCCAATAATTGTTTACAAGAAAACATTGTTAATGTGAAATTTACATAATTTTGCACTTACGAACATTTTAGTCGTACGAAGTTTAGTGAAACGGCCCCCAGTTTAACACTTTATACATTGAAAGATGTCCAATGTATACTTTGAGATTGATGGGGAAAATGTTCTAGCATGTTGTATAGCCTGCTGGATTAATATGTATAGCTCGTTGTCGCCGTATACATGGTATATACCTGGGAAACATTGAACAACAGTTTATAAGCTTTTCTGACATATTAATACCTAACATAAAGTCTGAGGGTGGTATACTTCAAAATGGTGCCATTCATCCAGCGGGGTACAGAGCGGAGACATACGGCATAACACTCGTAATTGAATGTAGTTTCAGGTATTATATGTCTGCAAAATTCCCCCATAGGGGGGGGGGGGGGGGGCGTCGATTTCTGGCTGACGGCCTAATATGTTTCCCACAGTAGAACGTAACTTAGCTTTTGTTTTGTTTATATTTTTTTTATATAAAAGCATGTACAAACAAGACATATTACTAGTAGCATGTATGTGCATAATTACATTCCATTCCATATTTCTATATTACAATGAGTAAATATATATTACACAGTCATGTAATTACCTGTTTGTATTACGTTTTAATTTTGTATAATCAATTAAATAATAGAAAGAAAGAACAAATAGGGAAAGTACACTCAACAACACCCATAGAAAAATAAACAGTTTAATTAGATAAGTACGAGCAGCATGATCATACATTTAAATATATTAAGGGAAAGAATGCTACATGAAACAAGTTAATCTAGCGGTAAATCATTCCATTTTCTATTGTGTATTTCAGCTTTATTTCTATGTACTGCAATTTGATGTTCAAGCTCTTTAGTTTTGTTTAAATAGTTCATAAAAGCTGAGAAAGTCGGTTCAGTATTTCTTAATTAACATCCATAACTAAGCTACTGAGACGTTCGATATACATGTACATACGGTACGTGTAGGTTTTGGTACGACATGTCTTGAAACTCACATGATCAGTTGTCGGAGGGAGATACATTGAAAGGCGGTAACTTACTTTATGTAGTGCCGATTGTTTGAGCACAGAAATACATTCTTACACCGTGAGGCATTTCATTTTGTTTTATTTTCGATATACCCGCATTCTTGAAATAAAATAAATGTACAAATTTCAGCAAATATATATCCATTTATATAACTAAATCAAAAGAAACAACTACCTTTACCATTTAGCTATGATCTCCGTCCGTCCGTCCGTCCGGGCCAACGTCCGGGGGTTTGAGAGCTTAGGGGCGTGGTTAGGAACAAAAGATTCCTTTGTAATATTCCGTAAGCTCATAAACTGTATTGTTGTTTAGGGGCTTTTTCTTTGTTCTTCAAACAATGGAAATACCCCATAAACCCAAAATGTTGGAACGTCCGTCCGGACGGACGGACGGACGGACGGACGTTCTTACGAGAGATACATTGTGAGGTTATTTCCTTTGATGTTTACACTGTGGGGTTAACCTCACAATGTAGCAACTTATTCCGTTATTTTCTTCCTTAACGATTCTCTTACGGAATAAATCGCATAATATGCAAATGAGCTAGCCATTAGTTAATTATATTTGAAAAACACTTATCCAAGTGTCTTAAATAGGGTGGTGGGTGGGTTTCAGCACAACACAGCAACCTCACAATGTAGCTCTCGTAAGTACGGACGGACGGACGGACAACTTGACTCCAACATACCCCCCCCCCCTCACAATTCGTTGCAACAGCGCGACAATTACGCAACTTGGTAACTATGGAAGGTAATATCCGTTATAATTATATTTGGCTTGATGCTTGCTGGCTGATGACATTTTAAGTTCTATCCGTCTTATTACAATTATATGTGGATTGATCCTTGCTGGCTGATGACATTTTAAGTTATATCCGTCTTATTACAATTATATGTGGCTTGTTGCTTGCTGGCTGATGACATTTTAAGTTTTATCCGTCTTATTACAATTATATGTGGCTTGGTGCTTGCTGGCTGATGACATTCTAAGTTCTATTCGTCTTATTACATTCATGTGTATGTGGCTTGATGCTTAATTCATTCGTACTGTTTCAATGCGTTTGTGTTGATTACATTCTAAGTGGCTTGATGTTTCATTGTTAGTGACATCCGGAGTTCCATTATTGAGTATTGCATCGCTGTTTTGCTATGCCCTTTGTTAGCTCGCTAAGCCACGCCCATTGACAACAATAATTGCAATAATTTGGGAACAACCATTATGACGCCAGGTGCGCTGCTAAAACTTAAAATAGTTCTCCCTAAAATTATTTAATATGCTGGTACCTGTCCTACAATGCGTTGCTCTCTAAATTGGTTTCATGTCCCTAACGGTGTTGATGTAGATTGATGCCGCCTTTTCTGTTGCGCCATGTTTAGGTTAAAAGACACCAAATAGTTTTACTGTATAATTTAACCGAATCCCAGCCCGTCTTTCCTACTTTCACTATTCGAGTAGTAGTAAGGGAGTCAAAATGATACCACCTACCGTGGTATCGTTTATAACCCTCTATAATACCCCCACCACCCCCGAAAATCAAAAAAATTGGTTAACGAGGAAAATTGGGTCTCCCGACAGCAAATTTATGAATTTTTGGAGAAAATAATTTTGAGAAGAGGGAGTCCCAATTATATTGGTAATTGACTTTTGAAAGTATATATTGGTGTCATAAATACATCATGTTTTTCACGTCCAAATTGAACAGAAAAAACGAGTACCAATATTATTAGAGAAAATGGATAATACAATACAATTTGAATTGAACATTTTTAATGACTGTGTTGAAGAAGTTTACGAAGAATACGGGGGTTATAATCCTGTATATAAATTCTATAAAATGAGAACACTAGGCGATATCGAATATATGAAATACCCGCGTAATTTATTACGCTCCGATAAAAACGTTACATTTCCAATATTATACCGGCAATTATGTCAACTATACAAGAGGCAAATACGAACATTAAGACAGATAATGCGTATCGGATATGAAACTAAGGCGTATTATACAAAAATTTTAAAACCCAACGATTCGTCTACGAACGTACATTTCTACGATATCGCTTATAAATTTATATTGTAATCACAACACCAAGCAGACGACAATGTTTCACTTACACGTGTTATAAACACGCAAATTATGTGTCCTACCTTACACGTATATTAAGTGTCCATTTTATAGAGAGATTACACGATTACGTCTTCCGGGATGAAACATAAACACACTATAATATATACTACACACACGTGGGTGTGTATTACACAACCCGCTATCGATATTCCGGAATGAAACATAAACACACTATAATATATACTACACACACGTGGGTGTGTATTACACAACCCGCTATCGATATTCCGGAAGTATTTCTTACATTGTGATTGGTTGGCATGTTTTTTAATTTTTTTAATTTTACTTTTAATAATTTAGAACGTTATAACCTATATTATTAAATAAAAAATGAACTTGTTATATACAAATAAAAATAAACGAGTAAATATTTGGTATTGCACAACACGGTTTTAACTTCATATATGTATAAAATTAAACAACAATATCTTTGTCTTGGGGGACGCCCCTTGACGAAAAATGAGCGCTCAGTGCTTCCGTGCACGCACTTCCAAGGTTGCCTAGACTTTCGACACTGGTTCCTAGATCAGCCGATATATGGGGGTGTGCTGTACAGGCAGCTATTACACCCGGCTAGCCACAACATGAGACGAGTAAGACAAAGACAAGATCAGACAAGATCAGAAAAGGTGGCTAGCCGGGTGGGCCCAGAAGGGTTTTGCTGGCGTGGGTTCGAGCCTCGGTGGAAGCTAAACAAAAAATTCTTTTTTTTCTTTTTAAATTGTTAATAATTTTCCTAAAATTAATTAATAAATTGTTTACTGCGACAATATAATTAATTTTAATTAATTTTATAATTAAAATTAATTATTTTTTAAAAAATCACAATGGTGCTGTAACATTTCTTCCGACTTTATCTCCAAGTTTTTACCTAAATTTATCCCAATCAGTACACTCAATCTTGGGCATGGTGGCGCGTGCCTTGATTCATATATCATTTTTTAATTTTTCATATCTCCGCATTTCTTCCACCACGGATTCAAACTCTAAATTTGATATTTTCTTATCGGCCAACGCTTTGGACACCATAACGTCGATGCTATTTTTCTTAGACCTGGCGAGAACGGATATTCTATCATGTTTTCTACATTTTTTCTCGAGTTTTCCACCCGACGCCCTAATTACCATACACAACAACCCAGAAACGGCCGACACCGCACATAAAATCCCCGCTACGGGAACCGTTATAATGGTGGATATAGTTGCAGCTGTCCCCGCCCCACAACACAGAAACACTCGCCAGAGCCGTGCTAGATACTTCAGCCATGTTCACCGCGCGCCTATATTTTTTAGCGTTTCTTTTTCTATTTGTATATTCTCTAACTAAAATATCCTGCATAGCGACAATATTATTCAACCTAAAATCTGAACTTCTTTCGTTAATTGTACACAGTGTTGATGGAGTCGTATTGACAATTGGAAGCGTTGATTCGTTCATATTTACATTTTACAAATTTATTTCAATATATTAGTATTTACACAATAAGTTCAATTAACAATGAGACAATAGTGGAAGAACTCTCTGAGTCACCGATTTTCGTAACAAAGTTAATAACACTACCTTGGGAAAGTCTAATTCGATCATTACCGGCGAACGAAACAATCGTCGAACTATCTCCAGAGATTTTAGTGACTCCAACCCCCCGTTCTTCCCCATCTACTACAATATTTATCGCGACCGCGCCCACAGGTTTACCATTAGCATTAACCGAGCAGACCGCCATTTGGATAACTTCACCTGCAGCTGTCATAGTGTATCCCCCATATTTATTACTCGCTTTGGCACGAACGAATATTCATAGTGACCCCTCAACCAATGGGCCCCGCTTCTCAGCCCAAACTGTATGACACGTTTTGGTGTTTTCATTGTTTTCACTATTCCGGCAAGCGCACCCTGTTTGCGTTATATGCCTCAGTACGAATCTCATAAGAGGCCTCCTCAAGAGCTTTGGTCGCGGCTATACGATCATGTTTCAGTTTATCGGTTATTTTTCCATCTAGTTCGGTAAGTGCCGCTTCTCTGCTGAGAGAGTCCTCTAAGCGCAACGCATCATAAGCCTCCGTAATGGTCGCCTGGTGGCCTTCTAAGGCTTTATCAATACCCGACCGGGCCTCTTTTTGAAATTCGGTTATTTTTCCATCTAGTTCAGCAACCGCCGCCTCTCTGATGAGAGAGTCCTCTGAGCGCAACACCTCATAAACCTTTGCAATGGCTACCTTGTGGTCTTCTCGGGCTTTCTCAACCCCCGACCGGGCCTCTCTTTTTGAAATTCGGTTATTTTTCCATCTAGTTCGGTAAGTGTCGCTTCTCTGTTGATAGAGTCCTCTAAGAGCAACACCCTATAAGCTTCCGTAATATCCGCCTGGTGGTCTTCTCGGGCTTTCTCAATACCCGTTCGGACTCCATCAAGATCAAACCGGGTCTCTTTTTTAAATTCGGTAGTTTTTTTCGTATATGTCAGTAAGTGCCGCTTCTCTGTTGAGGGAGTCCTCTGAGCGTAACGCCCCATAAGCCTCCGCAATGGCCTCTTTGTGGTCTTCTCGGACCCCCTCAACCCCCGACCTGGTCTCTTTCAGAAATTCGGCTATTTTACCGTCTAGTTCGGTAAGTATCGCTTCTTTACTATGAGAGTTCTCTAAGCGCAACTTATCATAAGCCTCCGCAATGGCCTCCTCAAGGTTCGACTGGTGGTCTTCTCGGACTTTATCAATACCCGACCGGGTCTCTTTTCGAAATTTGGTTATTTTTTTATCTAGTTCAGTAAGTGCCGCTTCTCTGATGAGAGAGTCTTCTGAGCGCAACACCTCATAAGCCTTCGTAAGGTCCGCCTGGTGGTCTTCTCGTGCTTTCTCAATACCCGACGTGGCCTCTTTTCGAAAATCGATTATTTTCCCGTCTAATTCAGCAAGTGTAGCTTCTTTGCTGAGAGTGTCTTCTAAGCGCAACGCATCATAAACCGCCGTAATGTCAACCTGGCGGTCTTCTCGGGCTTTATCAATCCCCAACCGGGCCTCTTTTCGTTTAAATTTGGTTATTTTTTTACCTAGTTCGTTTAGTTCCGTATGCGTTTCTTCACGACTTTGTGTATTCACAGCCAGGGCATATTCTCTAAGTTGTGATAGTAGACTTTTGTGAATCTCGTCCGTGGCCCTCGATATAGTTCTATTGATCAAGGCCTTTGTTTTTTGGGTAGTTAAAAAGTCGCCCTCTGTCGGGATGAATCCCCCTTCTGCCGGTTCCAAATTATTTGAATTTGTCACCCAATCGGAAGAACTACCTGGTCCGTATATACTCATTTTCAATAATGTTGATAATATATATTACGAACATGCGTTTAATTCTAAATAATTAATTTGAAATTTCTAGGACTACCGAAATCGGGTAATCGTTCTTCAACTCTCGCCCTTTATCATCAAGAATAGAAATCTTCAACTCGTGGATGTGTCCCGATTCCAAAACTTTCATCTCGGGGTGTGGGAAGTTTAAGGTCACAGTCTCACCATAGAAACAGTCGCTGGCGGGCACGGTTTTCAGTAATATGCTGGGAGTGCCGTCTACCGTGTTGTACGATGTGTTCACCCGATCCAGGTGCACCCCGAGAGTTTTCGTGACGGCGAAGTTCACCGGGGTCGTGCCGACGTGCTCGCCAGGATCAAACACTCCGTCATCGTTGTAAGGGTATGTTATTTTAAATCCTAACAGTGAGCCCAACCCCGGTGAGATCCTTAAACGCCTATAAACGGTCAATGTCGTGAGCCCCGTGGCTTTCGAGATTGCGAGAGTGACTACACCAGGAATCTTCTCCGCGACAAAAGCTTGGAGATCTCCGAAACTCCAAAGACCCTGAGGTACTATAACCTTTGGTGGACTTAAGACTCTATTTACGTCTATTCTATGTGGCAGTTCGTAGGGGAAGTGTTCTGATGCGAAAAACTCGACGTCCTCGACTTCTGTTGTGAAAAACTCGAGCGTTTCAACGTTTTTCCACCCGACCGTGAACGTGATTGATCTAAGGCCTACCCGGCGTTGTCCGCAGCAGTTGTCTATTAATTTTTGAAGTTCACAACTCCCTTTTTGAACATTAGTGATAGTAGCAAACATAATAATATCTTTCAATGGATACAAAAGCATTTAGCTTTAACTCTAATGCAAAGTACGCGGTCGGTGGTAAATACACGCAAAAAGACGTTGTTAACCTTGTACACCCAACCGTAACGGTTAGACCGGACAGTGGCTTTGCCACCAATTTCCCTAACACGTTTGAGAAATATAGGCTGCCCAAGATTACTACGATGGAGGCGGTAAACGGGTGGAAAGCCACACCGATGCAGTTTTGGCAGAACCAGCTAAATTTTGCTGTATGGTGCGCAACAGCCGGGTGTGGAGTTTCACATAAAGACCATCTAACATCCAAGAATATCATGCTCCGAAGTGTCTACAACTTTCACACGTATTATACTATTAGGAGGATTCTCAAAGAACTAGGTATTTCTCTACCTCAAGACGACGCCTGGGATCCATTTCAAACGCATACGACCGTATGGCGTTTGAAAGACTGTGTAACGAATTTAACGTTTCAAAAGACGCGGACTGGAGACAGAAAGCATTTCCTACCACCACCGGCCTCGGGGACGTTCTCATTCGTGGCCAGTCCGGGAATTGGACGCAGACCGATTTTAGACACGATTACTCCGGTGACCACATCGTCAGTCGGAACGCCGGGAATTTTGACCCCGCCACTATGACTTTCGGGCCAGAAGTGTCTGGAGGTCGGCACTGTGGCGTGTTTCTTGTAAAATGTTACCTCCGAAACTGGCTCACGTCGATTACATACAGCAGGCTGCTGAGGTTCAGAACGCGTGGACCACATTTATGTTAGATAAGGGTCTAGGGTTCACGCAGGCCGGGGTTACTCGCGTCAACGAATCTATTCGCACGTACGTCTGGGCCATCCTCGGCGCACAGAAGCAAACTCGCAGTTCTATACTGGGCACGGGAACGGCGTTTGATGCACAAAAACAGTTCTTGGCACTTGTCGAGGAAGCCATCTCAGCTAAGGTGGACCTGGAGAAGGCGATCCAGAATTATCAAGACGTTTTGCAGACTGCCAGCACCCCAGTGGACTATGTATTTGGAATAGGTCTTTATATGGCGCCGAGCAATATGATACTACGAGACGACCCGGTTGATGGTTACAATAATCAGATCGTAATCGCCACCGCCAATCAAAAAATCGGTCACAACGGTAACGTGAACACGGATATCATCAAGCGCACCCCAGACACGATCGGGTTCAATAGTGTTGAGGGAACCGATTTCATAAAACGCCCAAAACACAAAATGGATACACATCCCTCAACACAATCGAACCCAGTACCCCCAATTAGTAAATTGGATGCACCATCGAGTTCCATCAACAGACCAATCGCGATTGGAGAAACACCAATCAATCACAGATTGGGTGAAATTGGAAGCACAACACACGAGGAAGAGAAATTAGGGCTCGTCGTCGCCCTCGTGGCGATCGGATTATTTGCGCTTTGGTTTTAGGAACTCTCTGGCGAAGAATAGTAGGAGACCGGCGATTGCCACGATTAAAGCCCAAGTATTTTTGGCTAGCCATCCGGCCGTTTTTGATAATATAGATAGCAAGTAAGAAACGATACTTCCGATCAGTCCAGGTAGTGCGGCAGCCGCCTTTTCGGCTAATTTAGCCAGGAGCCTGGCGAGGGCTTTTAGTTGTTTTTTTACCCACTCCTTGGCTCCGCCTGATGGCGCGGGTGGTGGTGGTGTGGGTGCTGGCGCGGGTGGTGGCGCCGCACCACCAGTGAAAGCTAGAACTATGGTCGATATAGTCATGCTGATAGCAACGAGGATGCTTGCTATCGTGATGCCCTGTTCTCTGAATAGAGTGCGAAGACGCTCACCGATTGTCGTACGCTCACCGAGTATCGTCTCCTCGCGCAGGACCCTCGAGATTGTTTCGCGGATCCGACTTATTTGGGTGCGGAGTGTCTCACGGTTAGTCGAGGCGGGCAGCCTCCAAACGAGCTGCTCTTTCATCCGCAACGACCGCAAGCGTTTGTTGATCCGCTCGGTAGATTCTCTATCGCCACCAGCTTCCTCCAGTTTTCTTTCTTCTAGCGCGATATGTTCATCCAGCGACGAGAGTTTGGCGAGGTTAAGGACCAGTTCGCCCCGGACCGTTTGTAGAGCCTTATCGAGGCCCCCGGACGTTCGCGAAGAGGTAACGGTGGGTCATCGTTGAGTATTTCCCCCAATTGCGATTGGACGCTGAACGTGGTCTCCATCGTGTTAATAGCGTCGGTGGCTACTCGAGGGACATCGCTGAGCGCGACCGTTTCTATCGCGGAGGCCGTTTTCGCCATCGTTTCGTCGGTAGACTGTAGGCCTCTACAGCGCGGATAGGCAATATTGTTTTACCCCTCTTCCAATCTGGGAATCCTAGTTCGCTCTTTATGATTTCGCCACCGCCCCGGTTTCCTGCAACGGTGTTTAGCGATAGGGGTTTTCCGTTCTTCATGTTGACTATTGGGAGATTTAGTGCCGCTTTTAGTCGCAATCTACCGTTCAGATCCAATTCGAACTTGGAGTAGTCGCGACCGACAGATGGGACCACACCTTTTTCTGCCAAACCGTTGTAGTAGTCGTCTACAGCTCCCTCGAGTAATTCCCGACTTTGACCAACGCTGCCGGTAGCGCCACCTAATTCCCCCGATTGGATTGGAACTGGAGGTTGTATCAAGGGTGTTTCGTCATTATAATCATCTATGTCATAATCATCCTCATCCGCATCGATGTAATAGTCTCTGCCGATTTCATCCATGTCAATATTGTAATCAGCCATATTAATTTCTTAAAATTAATTATGTATTAAAGACAAAACCATAAGGGTTTAATATAGTTTCACTAAATTATGTCTTCGAGTCAATACGGTCGCAAACTCAATCCATACCGCAGACTGCGTGAGCCCCTCGAGGCAAAAGGCGTGAGGCAGAGTGTCGTTATTACGAACAACCCATCGACGATCGACCAGAACCAGCAGCTCTTGGTCCGCTTCCCCAACCTCGGAGCTAACGACGTCATTGTGCCGGTACTGTTCGCCTCGCTTTCACTATTTCGCTGACGTCGACGGACGCGGACCGAACCGTCGTTCAGAACCTTGGTCGCGCCATCGTCAAGAAGACCATGATAAAGATTTCTGGTAATGAGGTGATGTCGATCGACGACAGCGACGTCTACCATTGTTATCAGGACCTATGGAAGACGGCGCAAGAGCGCGAAAACGCTGTCTATCAGGGTATTGACACCAGCAAAAATAAGAACGTAACCAAACTTAGAATCGGGGCTGGTAACAAGGTAGATAACAACGCGAGTGACAATGCGGTCGCGGGCGCGTTACGGCAACCGCTTCTACATCCCGCTCGACTTTGAGTTGCTGGAGAGTCACATGCCCTACTATCAGAGCGCTTTGGCTGACCGCCTCGAATACGAACTAACGTTTACAACGACTACGGCCGAGTTCTCATAACCAGCGACCTGTTATCGACGTATACGATCGATAATGTTTCGCTGGAGTACGACATGGTCACGATGCCCGAACTCGCGCGATTGATCAGAACCCAGTACGCCGGGCGCGTTGCCATACTTTACGACCGAGTTCTTCGCCATCTCAAGATGACGAAAGACAAAGGCGACACATTGTGGAATATTAACGTCAACGTACCCGCTCGCTCGATGAAAGGTATAATGATGTTGTTCGAGGATGCTCGGTTCGCGTTCGGTGCTAGAAAAACCGACAAATTCTATAACCCCAAAATCACGAAGGTAGAGGTGACGATCGAGGGAGTTCCCAATCAACTCTACAGCGCGGGTCTTCGCGCGCACCAGCAGTGGGACGAAGTAAGAAAGCAGTTTGCTGCCGGCTCTAAGCGCTCTCCGGAGGTTGCAGCGGTTGCCAAAGACCTGCATCTCTCGGCCGTCTCCCTCGCGGAGTTCCTGAATACCAAATACGCGTTATGGCTAGACATGCGAGCCAGCGACGACGACCAAATACACGGCAGCGGACGCCAAGTTGAGAACGCTAGCGAGGGTGTGACGATCCAGATAACCAAAGAGGCGGACGGAGCCGGGCCATTGAACGTGTACTTATATATAATTACAGACGCACAACTCAACATCGAAGATGGCCGAATACGTCTCAGCACTCTATTGATTTAATAAAAAAATCATCTAACGATTTATTAATTAATAATTTTGAAAAAATTAAGAAAATTAGCAATCATTCTAACGATTTATTAATTAATAAAATTTGATAATTCTAAAGAATTAATTAAGAAAATTAGCAATCAATACCAATTCACGATTGGAGATGCCCACTCTGCCATAATATGTGGGCAGACAGGATGTGGAAAAACGGTTTTCATCCTCGACTTGCTCGAGGAGTCCTACCGCGATGCCTTTCGCCACATTGTGATCCTGTGTCCCACTGTGCGGCACAACGATACTTATCAGCGGCGAAAAACGTGGATATGGACCGACCCTGAGGTATACGTTATTGACCCCGGTGATAGGCTTCACGATTGGTTGCGTGGTTTATACCAAAGTTTCCAGGGTGAGCCCACCCTATACGTGATTGACGATTGCTCGGCCAATGGCGGGCGAATGACCAAAAAGAAGGACATGCTCTCCGAGCTCGCATTTTCTGGCCGCCATGCTAGGCAAAGCGTATGGATATCCACTCAAAAGTACAACGCCGTCCTCAAGGATCTGCGCGAGCAAACGAAATGGGTCGCCCTCTTTCACTGCAAGGACCGAGACTCATTCGATGACTGTCTTCGAGAGAATGACGTTATCCCAACGCACGAGGAGCGCCTGGAGGTTCGACAGATGCTTTCGGAAACTAAGCACGCCAAGCTTTTGCTAAAGACTGATCAACCAACTGCTTACGAAGTTATCAATTAATTTTATAATTAATTAGCAATTACTGAACAAATGCTGAACAATGCTGAACAATGCTTAGCAATTGCTGAACAATGCTGAACAATGCTGAACAAATGCTTAACAAATGTTGAACAAATGCTGAACAATGGTTAACAATGTTAACAATTTGGTGCTCCGCTGCGAGCTTTGTTGCGAGCATAATGGTGATCATAAGTATCGGGTGGTGCGCTTGCCAATATGTTAAAGTGATGAGACTTGTTAGAATAGTTAAATTAATTTTAAGAAAAATGAACTGCGACGAACTTCTCGATCAGCTAATAGAAGAAACCTCAACTCCGACTGCCAACATAGATAATGATCCGACAGAGCAATCGGAATCAACTCCAACGGCGGTTGGTATTGGGTTGAGTGCAACGACTCCGAATGAAAATGAAAATGCGGCGCGGCGAGAGCGGCTAGCTGCGCTGGTTGCTGGGGGACAATCGGAGCATTATCTCGGTAGGCGTCTCTCAGTTTTTCAGGTGGATAAGATGTCAGATGCGGAGATCGATAAAATGTATGCGCGATACGAATCCAAATTGGGAGCGGAGATGACAAAAACTCTCGGATCGGCGGCTATTCATTTGTACGCAACCGCCGTTAGTATACTTCTCCCTATACCAAACACCGCGGGATTGATTGACGATCTAGAGACTGACCCTTTTATAGGTCACACTCTTAGAACAGCCTGCTGCTCAATTTATCACAAGTTTGGAATGTACTTAGCTCCGCTGACAACCGCGTTGACCACGGGTAAACACTGTCAATTTGGACATATATGCCCACGAACTATAAGCCCTGAAAATGATGACACAAGACACACCCGCGAGAGTGACGGAGTTGAACCCGATTGCTCCAACCCAATCGAACCCGAGTGTTACTCCGCCACTGGATGACATACCGCATATAAAAAATCCCAAAAGACAGGCAGCTGTGCGGGCGGCGGCTGCCACCCGAAAAGTTAAACAAGATAAAATACTCGCCGAGCTTCGAGAGGCTAAACTCCAATCGAGATTGGGGTTGCAATCGGGGACGGAGACAGCAAAACATCTGAAGACAGAGTTGAGTACAACCCCAATTCACGAATTGGAAGCACACTCAACACCCAATACCAACCGCCGTTGGAGTTGGGCGAATCCGATTGAACCCAAATTCGTGAATTGGAGTTGGGTTGTTGGTGGTGGTCTGGCAGTTGTTGGTGCCCTGTGCGTGTGGAAATACCCCATATTATCGAAAAAACAACCAGCCAGTGTTCAGAAGAAAGTTACGAAACACCAATCGCGATTGGATGCGCCCCATTTAAACATTGATCGCGACCCCTTTTATATGCAATAATGGCTGAACAAGACGGTAAAATGTTAGTGAATGCGCTTTATCACGCCGTGGTGAAATAGCAGGTTTTCAGTATCGGGTATGCTCGACTATCAAAGATGGCCCTAGGAGGATCCGCTCCCAAATTGGACTTTACTGTGAGAGACGTAGGGCTCGCGACCTTAGATGTAGCGGCCGGCAGTTTGGACCCGAGATTATCTAGTTAAAGCTGGAATTCTACCAGTTAATATATGGAAATAAATGGCTTCAATCGCAATGATGATAGGTGGTGCGCTCTTAAACGCATTTGCGTTCACCGGCAGCAACTTTCTATTCTCTAAACTACAAAACTCGAACGCGGATGAGGAGAGTACGCGTCACGATTTAGCTGTAGAACAATTCAATAGCGCAAAGGAAGCGTGGTCGGAAAAACGAACCGCCCATCTTGACTGGGTCAATGAATAGCTTCGCCGCGAAAATCACGCCGCACAAACTTTGCAGACGTTGAAGAAGCCATCCGGAGTACAACGCTGGCATATCCGCAGAAAAGTCTCGCGCCGCTGGATCGCGAGCCCCAACTTTCAGATTTCTATGTACCGTCAGAGGCCCAAAAAGACCGCGAGATCGCGTTCATCGTCGTGGGAATGGGTGTGGTGGGTCTCGTCGGCTACTATATTCAATCGAGATTTTAAATTAATTATTTTAAATAACTTTTTTTATAAATATATATATATAGAACGATGTCAGTTGACGAACTTTATTTTGCTATGATTGATGTAGGCTACACTGCCCTTAAACACCGCATAGCTGGTGCAAAGGGTATGATTCGTCTGGCCCGAGATTCTCTCGAGACGTGGCGGGAGGACGAAAAAGCGGCCACCCTTTTCGCAAAGCGGATGTTAGATTCCTCCACCAATCCTGGGGAGGGGATTATATTTTCCCAATTTCCTTCAGAACTTAACCCCCAATCGCGAGTGCACTTCCAATAAAGGTTTATTATTATCGACGCAGTTACCGGACGATCTGGCGAGGGCATGTTGGAGATTGTCAGATATATTAGAATACATCGCATACGATGAACACGCGCAAACTTAATACCAAACTATCGGTTCGCCTAACGCGCAAGCTAGCGAACACGTACTATAGCCCCCGCGGCTACTGGAATGGACTCGCTGCCATCAAGAACCTCGCGGCGGCGACCAAGGTTTCAGAAAACGCTGTCAAGGAATGGCTCAAGAAGCAGGCCATCTGGCAGATCTATTTACCCGCGCCTCACAATATTCCGCGCCCGAAATTCGACGTGCCGGTACCGAACCAAGTTCACCAAGCGGATCTCCTGTTTCTCCCTCACGATCGTCGGTCGTAAGACGTACAAGTACGCGCTGACAGTCGTTGACGTAGCGAGTCGTTATAAGGGGGCTGAGCCGTTGGCCACTAAAGAGTCTAAGGAGGTGGCGAGGCTCTCTCCCGAATATATAAGAGGAGTCCTCTCAAATGGCCGAATCTTCTCAAGGTCGATCCCGGCCGCGAGTTCATGGGCGCGGTCTCTCATCTATTGTCTAAGCACGAAGTTTCTATCAGACGCGGCGGCCGCCTCAACATCCACCGGGACCAGGGGATCGTGGAACGCTTCAATCGAACCCTGGCTGAGAGACTGTTCGGACACCAATACGCTAAAGAACTTGTAGACCCTCATTCGCGATCGACCGAGTGGGTGGCCAGACTGCCCGCCGTGGTCTCCGCACTGAACGGAGAGGTGACCAGATTGATAGGTAAGAAGCCGTAGATGCCATCAAGTTTAAAAGGGTGACGAGCGAGCCCTCTGCCGTCTCGCGCGGGCGACCCGTTGGTTTAGAGGAGCAACGGCTTCCATCAGATATTGATGTCCGGTACCTCTATCAACCGGGAGAGCTCGAGGGTGGCAGCCGCCGCGCGACTGATCCCGTGTGGTCTCTCAATGTATATCATCTAGATCGATCTATTACCAAGCCCGATGAGCCCGTGCTCTACTATTTGGATGATGGGCCATCTCGAGGGTTTGTTCGCGAAGAACTTCTCGCGGTGCCTTCTGACACCCAGCTACCCCCGGATCATCAGAGTCTTTAGATTGCTAATTTTCTTAATTTTTTTCAAAATTATTAAATAAATCATTAGAGAGGTTCTGTATGTATTCCGTCTGGTAACACACGTCTTTTGTCGTAGTATGCCGAGAGTCCTAATTTTTGTTGACAGTACGTTTTCATAACACCGTCTTTCATTTTAAATCCCCTATTTTGTGCTACATCTATAATGTGTTTTCCATCTTCTGTAGTTTCACTTAGTACTCGTTTATATCTATCCCAATTTAAATTGTTAGTTCTCTTGGACATTCCTTTCGCAGAGTTTTTATTAATAGAATTAATTTTTTCTACAAAATAACACTTACTAGATAACGCTATCGCCCTATCTCCGCTAAATTCCATTTTGAAAAGTCCGGGCTCTCTTTCGCTCCATTTATCCCAAGCCAATCATTTCTTTTTTTCTTTTTCAAACCCGTCTAGTAAGTTAGGTCTAATCAATTCCTCTATCGTTTTTCCACTAACTCCTATATACATACTATCCGTATCCATCTGTATTAATTCAAAGTCTTCTCTTTTTACGTATTTGTCAAGAAATTCGTAGTAAAATTCCAACATTCTCAATTTAGCTAGTTGATAAACCGCTATTCCACAATGGAATGGTCTCTTTACCGCACACCTGGGTTTTCTTGAAGATATTTCGTACGCATCTCCTATCTCTTCCAAATCGTCAAAGAATGCAGATCTTAATGCTTTGTCAACACAGGTTTCGTTTTGTGTATATGTCGTATTTAAATGTCTCTCAGTTGCCTCTATCATTTTTCCACAACACGAGTTTCCTAATAATTTCATTATGTCGGCTACTGGTTTCTTATTTGGTTCTACATCGCCCGTTCGTCTTGCGGCTGTAACTTCTTTTGCGAACCATTCGAATGGTTTTCCTCTAATATAATCTATAACACGATGAACTCCCGTTATTTCTAGGCCGTGTTTTAAATACCATTTCAACAGTGGCGCGTACAGCAATACTTTGGTGGCCGACATAGATCCCACCAATTTTCTTCCATTTCCTCTAGTTCTTCCAGTATCTTCCAAATATTTTATCATGTGTGTGGGAACTTCATCAACCTCTACTTCTCTGTTTATAAATATTGGGAGGGGACATTTCAGAAAACTTATCTTTTAAGTTGTGTGGAACTTCTATATCCACCTCCGCAAACCCAAACCAGTCTCCAGATAAAACTCTTTTTACAAAACTTTTTAATAAATTTAGGGTTATGTGGGGTATCTATATGGTGTATAGTTTCTCTCCCACACGGCATCTCTTTATTTAACGTAGATAAATATAACGCGTTTGCGTCGTACCCCAAAACAGCCTTGCACGGTTTGGAACCCACTCTAATATTTGAAACACCAGCTTCTGCATATCGTGTAAATACTATTGATGGACCGCCAACTAGAGCGTCCTTCATCATTTCGTATGTTTCTTCTTTTGGTGCATATAGAGCATCCTCCGGTATAATCGTCTTTGAAGATTTTTGTTCTTTAATGGTCCCTCTCAATAAATATTGTATAGCTACTCCAGGTAGTGTTACCGCATCTTTGAAAATATCCACACCTCTGTGTTTATAAAATTAAAATTCACACATTTTTTCCACCGCTTCTAGGAACGGTGCTACATCTAAATCGTTATAATATTTCAACCAATCTCTGAAAGTTTTCATATTATTTTCTTCGAAAATTCTACGACATTTACTTAATTCTGTTTCATCTATTAACATTTTCCCAGATAGTTTGGAATACCAATTCTCTATATCCGGTAGTCCTGGGTAATCCAGTTTGTCTGGAGAATCGAACCACTCATAAGGAAAGAAAGATTTCTGTCCTTTGCATTCGTAGGCTTTTATCCAACTATCGTAACTTACACCCGGTCCTAGATAAAGTATTACATCAAGAAATCTAAACTCTGGAGTAAATAGAAATATTGTTGCGTTTGCACGTTTTCCGACCATTACTTTCTTTGTTGTTGATGCCAGTTCGCCTACTAGGTATTTCTTTATTAAGTTTATATCGTACTTACTGCTGTTAAAACCTATAACCGGTACTTGCTCTATCCACTGTTCGATCTTGGCGATTTGGGTTTTACGTAAATGTTCTGTATTAAACCCATATCTTGACCACACTTCTTCTCTTATAGCTTTTCCCCTGACTTTTAAATCTTCTACGAATTTTTCTATAAGTTTTGCGGGATCTTTATCACAAATATGAGTTACTGTTCCTGAGAAATTATCTCCTATACTAACGCTTACCGGAACGTGCTCAGCTTCGTACTCTAGATTATTACCGAGAGTTTCAAATTCTGGGTTGAGATATGCCTCAAAATCGTATACTATCTGATATGGATAAAGAGTAGTGTCGCAACCGATCTTTATGTCTTTACCAGTTCTTTGAAATTCGCATTCCCACATAACTACTAGGTTGAATTCTTTGCTTCTTCTAATAAGTGTATCTCTTCTCATAGTGGATGCGCGTTCTTCTTTTCTATGCTTTGCATGAATCTCACACCCGTGCCAGTAACAGCCGTGATATTGATATACGGTATTGGTTTCTGGACAGTATCCATCTACTGGAGCTCCTAAAATCCATCTTTCACCCCCGTGTCCACACTGTTCGTGGTGAATGTGAATTCCCTCGCGCTTTTCCACAGAGTACATCCAATCGATCGCCCCATAACTGTTAGAACTTTTTGGGATAGAAACGCTTTTTCTCGAACGACGAACGCGGGGGCTCTAAATAATTACCATCACATATTACTTTTGTCTCACCTCTCATACATTTTGGCCCGTGTCTCTTCATATTACTCGCTTTCGTGAATTTCTGCTTGCAATTATCGCAGGCGTAAATATTTAGATAGGTTTTAAGGTTTTTTATCAGAAATGCGTGATTATTAAACAGTCCTATTGTCATTGGTTTATTACCTATTGCCTTATAGTGCTCTGGTACCTTTTTCAACCACCATACGTTACATTCGGTTGGTTGATATACTTCTATACCGATTTTAAAAAACTCTTCAACCTTTTTCAGATCTGAAAAAGGAATTGGTGAAACCACATTACTACCAAAATATTGCTTACTAAGTTATTTCGCCTTTTCTGTACATCTGTCGGGTCTTTTATCTGTCATATGCATAGCTAGACACCTGAACAGACAAAGGTCGTCATTATACTTATCTAAAGAATACATACCTTTTTTATTCTTCAGCCATTCTGGAAGTTCTCCTCCTGCCGCTTCTTTGGATTGTAGTCCCAAATCTTTTCCCCTACTACCCTGTATTAGCTTTACGAAAACCTCTACCCATCTTACAAACTTCCACTTTGTATTCGGTCTGTCTATTTTATCGGACATTATTCGTGTTTGCTCCTTATCTGACAGCCATTTTTTAACGGTTTTCATTGATGATAGTGGTTCGCTACCACCGAGATTTTTGTGCATTATTATAGTTACAGGTTTTCCATTTTTAATTTCCTCCATATGTTCTAGCTTGTAAGAATATGAATATCTAAAATAAAAATTGATTGTTAGATACGGGGCGAGTTTCTCGGACATGCGTTCAGACTCGTTAATGTTAATGTTTTTACGAAAGGATAATGTAACTACACGTCTTCCATTTTCTACCTTTTCCAATGTTTCATCGTGAGCCCCCAATATTTCTTCACCTTTTTCCACTATTGCGCGAACGAGAGATCTTTTATTTTGTATTGGGCCACCTGTGTGTCTAATTTGGGACAAATTATTGGTGCTTGAAGGTTTTATTACACTAGCCCTTAACTCCGCAATACTTTCTTTTTGAATTCTGTTACCAACTTCATCCGCTAGTGAGAGGTTTGTAAATGCCCCTCTTTCATAGGCGCGGGTAAACCGCTTCATAAACGCCTCATTCTTTGTGGCATTTATCAGCTTTGTCAACCCCCTAACTCTCAACCGTGTACTATAAGTAATCCCTAGAGATTCGGCTTCTCTTCTCAAACTTTCTATTTCTGCTCTAGTTTCTGGCGTTATCATATTTTCTGTATTATACTTTTGTATATATACTTTTGTATAATCTATAAAATTTATCTGTTCAATTGGACGTCAAAAATTTACATAATGTTTTTTTGACGTCCAATTGAACAGATATATATACATATATAATGGAGTGTGAGACTTGTCGTAAGACGTTTACGTGTAAAGACTATCTACGAAGGCATCTAGCGAGACGTAGAAAGTTTCCTTGTGTCCCCCCACAATTTCAATGCCCCAGATGCCCTTGTAAATTCGTTAGTGCACTCTTTGTAGGCATAAGCAACTACGCTGTCAGGTGGCTAAAGGTGAACGTGGTAGACTAGAGCTGGTAGAATTAGTTGCTGATCTGCGAAATATATTAGCTATATCGGAGAAGAAAAATGAGGAATATAAACTATTGTACTTACATGAATGATTTCGACTTTTTTCAAAAGTCAATTACCAATATAATTGGGACTCCCTCTTCTCAAAATTATTTTCTCCAAAAATTCATATATTTGCTGTCGGGAGACCCAATTTTCCTCGTTAACCAATTTTTTGATTTTCGGGGGTGGTGGGGGTATTATAGAGGGTTATAAACGATACCACGGTAGGTGGTATCATTTTGACTCCCTTACTACTACTATTCGTATGGATGGATGTTATGGAACCAACCTCGTCATGTCCCCCAATATTGTTTACATTATTTGGCCACGGAAACTCTGTTTACATCTCGTGACCAACAGGCTCAGTGTTTTCTTTTAAATGCTTCAAATATGCTGACAACTGGTGTTAAAAACACGCCAACATGTCCTCAAGTGAAACTGGGTAGTAATGGATCAAGATTTGCAAGCAAACTGTGTCTGTGACCTTAAAACACCTGGACTATTTTATATGCGGGACTACTTGTGCATACTCAATTTCTCTAACCTTAAACATAGAGTGCTACATGCCAGGTTATAATATAGGGAGACATGTTTTCTTTATTCTTTCAATCTGAAATTTTTATGTCAAAATGAACATTGATTTAACATTACCAGACGTACTAATTGACATTGTTATGCTTTTTATATCAAACACGAAATGCCAGTTTGATATCAGGGGCGATAACCGTGTTTCCTTAAAATGATAACGGAAGCAACTATTTATTCCATTTATTTATTTTTTGATGTGCAATATCATACTGTATGATATGTCGATACAAATATGTATTCAGCATTTAGTTGATATAAATAATTTAAAAATACTGCATCAGCATATGGAACTAGCTTGATACCACCGCAAGTCTCTATGAGTACATTAAATATTACTAAACAATTATATCTGTGTAGCTGGCACTTGCAATTTTGAAAAGTGGTGGACTAGTTGCAATTATACACTTATTTAATTTCCATAAAGAAAAAGTTGTACCTACTAGATGGGACCCCAGTTTCAACAATAATTAAATCTATATTTTAATTAGTCAAGATCCAGAGCAGAATAAGTGCAGGTTATTGGAAAATAGGTCCCACAACATCCATAAGAAAAATGACAGTAGCAGAGAATAGCAACATGTGTGGTAACGGGTTAGTGTTTTAGGGAAAACCAATGGTGGTGGGCCACCTTAGTCTGGTCCCAGATGGTTATTGGTTTGCATCGGTAACGGGCCAGTTTGACAGTCAACCTGTGCAAGTTACCACATGTGTAACTTACTACAAAAATGTGATTGTTTTCAATTACGTACATATGTAATTTTATGATGAGGATACATGTATGTATAACACACATTAGTAAGTCAAACACCATACATACGTATACAATTTAGTTAATATAGGTTAGAGAATAATAAAAAATCGTCAAGGGGGTAATAGTAGTCCAGTATGAACAAAATCGTGCGTGTGTTTTGAGACCACTGACACAGTTTGCTTGCAAATCTTGATCCATTACTACCCAGTTGCACTTGAGGAACATGTGTGGGTGTTGGTCATGTGATGTAAACAGAGTTTGCGTGGCCAATAAAAAAATTAAACAATATTGGGGGACATGACGAGGTTGGGTTGTTATTTCTTAGGAGTAAGTGAACCTATTGTTTAAGTCATGCAGAATCAGTACAGACCGGCTGCAGGTCATGTACAAGTAGGTCCCACAACATCCATACGAATAGTGAAAGTAGGAGAGACTGGCCTTATTGGATGGGATTCGGTTAAAGTATATAGTAAAACTATTTGGTGTCTTCTAACCTATACTGTGATAATTTGTGGGTGAAATCTTACATCAACACCGGCATTGGAAGTGTGACTTGATCAGCCAATCAGATGTCGGACTATAATTTATTAGAGGGATAATTACTTGAGCGGACAGCAGTGCCATCTGACGTCATAATGAACCACTACTAACCCATATATTGCTTGCATCATTCTGCTTGTGGCTTGATGCTTTCTGCTTGCGTCTTTCCGCTTTCGGACTGTGGCTTGATGCTTACTTCCTGCGGCTTTGTCCTGACTGCTTTCGGCCTTATTTAAAGTGCTAAGTTCCTTGTTCTTACTTTCTATTGCAAATGCTTAGTGCAATAAAAACAGGGACTCGAATAAGGACGTATCAATAATTGTAATGTACATAAGACGAATGAACAAAGCAATCAGCAGAATGGACATGTAAGAAAGACAAATACAATTACAACAAGCAGATTTCAAATGTAATAAATACAAATGACGAATGAAATAACATGAATATAAGTTGTAATGTCATCAGAACGCACGCATCAAGTCACATATAATTATGGCACATATTACCTTCCATAGGTAACGTCATAACTCGTCTAATGCGTCACATATTATATCGTAGTCATATTGCACATTCATTTATTAACATTCGATGTTGAACTAGTAGACCGTGTTCTAGAAAACGTGTGAATCAGGGAACCATTTCCCCAGAGTTCCTCCACAATGATGCCTCCTCCCTCAGTCCTGCTCTCAACGAACGGGAAATACGGCTTCAGCCTTTCACATGGCACCTGGAAGGTCTGTCCAGTAGCTCGGTGTAGCCGATGGTTGTACCTGCTGCACTGGCAGTTTCGCACAGTGTCGACATTATATATATATGTTTGGTGGTTGAACATGTCAATGTGTTTTGGTACGGGTTGCCAGCCAGCCTCGAATGGCATGTACCATAGTGGAAACACGTGCTGCTTGGGCCACGTCTTTGTAAGGTGAAAGTATTCTTCTGATATGTGTGTAGCGTTTTCAATATAGAAGAATATGTCGATGTATGGCCATCTGTAACCCGGTTTGTGTGCTATCGCTTTGTAAAATGCGATCCATGGTTTTCTCCGTGATTCCAGTCCATATCCTGGCACATTGAAAAGTATTTTCTCCAACAGAGGTCGGTTTTTCACATTGGTGATGACGTCAAAGTCGTCGTCCCAAGGTAACATTCCGTGATATCTGCGCGCCCCGATCAGTGTTCCACCATATAGCATGTACTCTATATGGTTCGTTCTACATACTTTAAAGAAGGTGTCCAACAGTTTGTTCATAATCGTATGCTCCGCTTCTGAGATGCGTGGCTTGAAACACGACATGTTCTCAGGTAATGGCAGATATGGAAGCTTGTCGTAAGATCTCACTGTTGGCTGCCTGTCTTCCCTATTGGTTGAACTGTCGCTAGAGTGTAATATTATTTGACCGTCTGTACCCGGATTAGAACGAGATGTCTCTGTCTCTGCTAATTCAGATCTCTTATGTTGCGAGGCAAATACTGTTTTCTCAATAACTCGCATTCTGACACCAGAATGAGACATACTACCTGGATCACGGTGATTTGAGCGCATATGTCCGATGGTATATTGTCCGTTACTGAGTGGGAACATATCGAGAGATAGATGTATAAACGACCTGAACTGTAGAAAGGTACATCCTGCGATTAAGAAGAACAATATCACCAAAGTGTTGCCGAATGCCATCTGACGATACTGGTGTGGCATTATTCACTGCACGACCGTCCACAATCACGACCAATCCACTAATACTTCAGTGCAGCGTACGCTATATAACAGGCCGTTACCGATGTACCTTATTGCATCGTGAGACCTAGCGTGTAAGCAATCGAGGGACATTCAAAGTGTTCTCAATACAAGGCTGTACATTTGTATTGATCGTCCATATTGCGGCACATATATCTGCAATATATTGGATGCTACATGTACAAATTATGTGTCATGGCTAGGTGGCGCAAGTTTAACTTTACGTCAACGTCACATGTGTCCTGTTCAATGGACAGAGCATGGGTATTAATTCGTCACTTAATGTACAACAGATATACCAATACAACTGGCTATTTCATCGACCCAAATATATAATTATATATATATATACTTCACAGGTCGACGAAATCCAGGGGCGAACTATTGAGATGACCGGTGTATATTGAACTAGATGGTCGCGGCCAGCATATCACCAAAATTAGAATAATTAGGCATTGGGTGCGCTGTAGAATGAGAATATGGATGGTGATAAAGACACATATGAATGTTCAAGTCAATTGGACTTAGGGTTCTGGAGATATTAGGTAGTGAAACACTTTGAAGAATATTAATATTTAAGTATTTTGACCTTGATATTGGGCATGGGGCCACATGGATGGGCGATATAATGAAATTATTGATGAGGATAAAGACCTATGTGAAGTTCCAAGTCAATTGAACTTATGGTTGTGGAGATATTTGGTACTTAACAAGTTTATCACAGCTTTTACAACAAATAAAGCAAATATTTAAGTAAGTTAACATTGACTTTGGGCACGGGGGCCTATAGAATGATACGGAAGATATGTGAAGATATTTGGTACTTAAAAACGTTAACGCAGATTTAACAAAAACACTTTAACGCAGATTTCAAAGTAATTTGACATTGACCGTGGACATGGGGGCTATAGGATGAAAATATGGATGCTGATAATGAGGCATGTGAGGTTCAAGTCAATTGGTGTTAGGGTTGTGGAGATACTGGGTACTTAAAAACTTTCACGCACATTTAAAAATAACTTTGACGAAAATGTCAAAGTGATTTGACCTTGACATGGGACATGAGGCCGCATGGGTGGGCAGTAGAATGAAAAGTCGGGTGATGATAAAGAGGTATATGAAGTGTCAAGTCAATCAGACTTAGGGTTGTGGAGATATTTGGTACTGAACAATTTAATGTAGATTTTACAAAAAAATAACCCCCACATTTCTAAGTAATTTTAACTTGAACCTGGGAATGGGGGCCTGCAAGTGTGGGATAGAGAATTAAAACATGAAAGATGATAAAGAGGGATATACAGTTGAAAGAATATCAGAGTTAGTGTTGTGGAAATATTTGGTACTGAAAAAACTCAGATTTTACAAAAACTATTAACACAAATTAAAAAATAATTTGACCTTGAACTTGACCTTGGGCATGGCGGCCGCATGGATGGGTTATATAATGAAAATATGGTGGATGATAAAGAGGTATATGAAGCTTTAAGTGAATCAGACTGAGGGTTGTAGAGAAATGAAATATGGTACTAAAAAAACTTTATAACGCAAATTTGCAAAAAAAAACTTTAACGCATATTTCAAAGTAGTTTGACCTTGACCGTGGCATGGGGGCCGCATGGGTGGGCTATAGCATGAAAATATGGATGATGATAAAGAGGTATGAGAAGTTGCAAGTTAATTTGACTTTTGGTTGTGAAAATATAGGTACAAAAAATTAAAAAACGTTAACGCAAATGTCGGATGCACGCCAAAAACGGCGAATATATCACGCCGGTCGCAAGCGGGCGTGATAAAAATGATTCGCCACTAATATCGGGTGGTTGTATGCCATCTTCATAATAACGAAATAGGAAGAACGACACGCATGTTATTGCCACTGACGCGGTTGGCCCCTAACAAAAGGTGTCCATCCCAGCTGACAAAAAAGGCGAATAGTGTGTAGTGTAGACCCGGTCCCTAATACATGTCTCTACGATTTGATTGATATGCTATAAACATTGTACATTCTGTCACCGATTGATAATTAATCCATTTTGCCCACTGACAGCACTATGAACAATCAATTAGCGCACGTAGTCTTTATTACACGGTAGACCAGTGTAGTTAATAGCGGATACGCCAGCTATATTGCTGCTAAAAGTTAGTAGGCATTGTGGATATACATTGTGGATATACAGACCGGTGTAATTCGACACTGCTGCAACATGCAGGCTCGACTTTGCAAGGCATTGACTGACACCCAAGCATAACCGTTGGTTAGTAAGCTATTTGTACGATAATCCCAGGAACGTGTTTCCTTCGTGCATGTGTGTTTATGTACTTATGGCATGTATACTGTTTGTAAATAATAAACGTCCAATGTACTCGTGAAGACATATATACGTGGCTGAACTAAGATGTCGTTTTTAATTATTTTGCTATGGGTATGTGTCTAATGAAGCCAATGTTCGTAGTCTGCGAAATCGATGTTGTCCACATTGCCGTTTGTCGTATATTTGGCATGCATTTGGCCTTCAAAGGTCCATTTAGCATCGGTTTCTGAGCTTTCTTGTACAGTTTTGAGGACTTTCGCGTTCAAGTTAGTTAGATCCTACTGTAGACAGACGACGAGACTTTAGACAGACGAGATGTAAATTTGACGATAATCCCTCTTGGTCTACCTCTGCGCATGAGCCCAATTCTGTGTGCGACGTCTATATTTATTTTGCAGTGATGTTGAGGCCAATTTTACTGTTTAGCAGTCATAGAGCCGTGGTCGTGGTCTGGGCAGCAGTTTCCTTGTTATCTTCAATTGGTAGACCTGGTACATTTAATCGTATGCTATTCTTTTTTGGTATATTGTTCCAGTTCGTTGGCTTTCTTTACATACTGATTTCTGGCTTTGTCGTCCTTTTCGTGCAACACTTTTATTCCAATTTGTTCTTCACCACTTTGGCTTATTTTAATAGTTTATCATTTTCAGTACTTAATGTGTGAAGGTCGTCCTCTACTATCTCTATCTGGTGTGACACTGACTTATATGCTTCTTCCTTTATTCGCGACGCCATGCTTTCTATATACTTTTCCAACATATTTTTGAACATATCGGAACATTTGTGAGATACAACAATTTATTATTTAAATTGTTTTAGGAGGGTTTAGGTCAGGGTTTTCATTATTTAACTTTGTGGAAATTGTAGAAATTCATGGTCATAGCGCTGATGCTTGAGGTGGCCCATACGTATGTTGACGGTTTTTTAGCACTGACATGCCTCCCACAATATAATTATATATACTATATTACTAAGCCCACTAACTATCCTATCTAACCGCACTAATACGTTTGGGTCTGTATTTTTTTTTCTGGGCGGGGAGGTTGTTTGGGGTGTACTTTTGTTATAGCCTATATTAATTGGAAGGCATGGGCTGTGTTCAGCAAACGTCATAGTCGTGTGGGGTTCTGCGAGGATGTTTTGCAATACAACTGTACTAGAAATGTATATTATCATGGGTCACTTGAATTAGTATTGAAATGTTTCTAAGGTAACTGTCTATAACAGGTTGCCTGATTCTTATAGATTGTGTTCACTAGTTGTGATTAAAGTTAGGTTCAATCTAGTTCGTTGTGTCCATTGACCATTTTAGTGAATGTTAAGATTAACATAGTAGTGATTTTCCCAGTCTAAATTGCATCGGCATTTATGTTCAGACAAAACTGACTGAATATATAATTGTGTGTATCTGAATTGATTACATTTTGATTGTATTCTTCAATTTGTCATCTGTCTTCAGTCCAAGGACGTGACATTAGTCTGGGAACAACTTATAATACTATCAATGATGGTAAGTCTCAACTTGATGGTGGTTTTATTTCACTGGATTACATGTAAGCGATCACACGTAAGCTTAGTTTAAACATATTTTATTTGTATATTATTTACAAGTAATGCATCAATCATAGTAAATACAGAATTATACAAATGGGATTGGATTGAAAGCAAGCTTATATAAATCCTCTCCCTGACGTGTAACTTGGTATCACAGGCTGCAAGAACCAGGACATAACAAACATAATTAGTACTGCCATTAGCATAAAATTGAGATTTTATTCTTGCTTTATGCTCATAGTTTCTGCTTCCTGCGATACCCGGTAGATGTATTATAGATGACAATATGTAAATATACATGCATTAAACAATTTTAACAAAAAAAGGAAAGACAACTATTTTAGTTCGTTATTATAAAACAAAAATAGAGAGAAAAAAAAATTCCACTGCGGCAGTTCGAGAAAACAAAATATGTTCGCACACCAAACCACCCACGCCCACATTAAGTCTTGGTTGTCGTGATGATGTACAAAAGCAGACACATTGGAACCCCTCCAAACCGGACACCCTGGGATGTCCCCAGGGCGTCCGGCATAGGGAAGTTCCACTGTAAATCAGTCATATGAACACTCCTACACCTCTTTCATGCCTTGCAATCACGAACCGACTGTACCATAAGAGATAGATAAAAATAAAAATAAAACCCACCAAAATTAACCACACAGTCATTTACAAGGTGTCCGCTGACAGAGGTTCCACCGTACCATTTAAAAGCGACTTGTATTCTCTATGTACATTCTTACAGCTGTAAATATTGTTTCGTTAGTAGGATCGTCCAGTTGTATATTACCATAGAGTATAGTATGGAGGGTCGGTTGACAATAAGCTTGTATATCATCTATTAGTTGGTTTCTATGTAGTGCATATCTTGGACAGGAGAAAAAGTAGTGAGTGGCATCTTCAACTTGACCACAGATACAATTTGGTGATTCAACAATATTTTTGCAATGAAGGTCATAGTTAAGAGCACTGCATTTTGTCCGGAGTCGTGTATGTATTACTTGCATATGCCGTTGACCAATGTAATAATAACTTGGAACCTTGTCTGTGATTTCTTTAATTTTGGTTTTAAAACAACTAAGTGAAGGAGCATTCCGTGTGTTTTCTGACATAGAGTTCCAGTCTCGGACTGAAGAGGGAAGAAATGAGTTATAAAAGAGAGTTGTTCTCGATCGTATGGTCTGTAGGTTGTCAGCATTTCTTAAATTGTAACGTGTAGTGTCTGTTTGAGGCGGAAGGATATCTACAAGGTAATTAGGTGAAATGCCGTTTTTCATTTTGTAAAAAAGCGACAGTTTATGTGAATGTCGTCTATTTTCTAATGTTTCCCAGCAGATTTCAGCATATAATGAATCGATTGAAATTAGCCGAGTTGCACCTGTAGCTATACGGGCAGCTTCAATTTGGATTTTTTCCAATCCATCTTTCTCATATTGAGTACAATTATCCCATACGATATCAGCATATTCTAACAGAGGTCTAATAAAGGAAAGGTAAATTATTTCGAGACATTTTCTATCTAGTATGTATTTTAGTTTTCTCATAATGTATATTCTACGCCATGCTTTCCCTGTTATATATTCTATATGTTGATGCCATGTTCCTTCATTGTTAAAGTATATACCTAGGTGTTTGTGGCTCTCAACTTCTGAAACATTAACATTATTCATCAATATTGGGGAATGTGCTGGTCTGTTACGTTTCCGTGATATAAGTAGTGATTCTGTCTTCTTAGGGTTAAATGTTACAAGCCATTTATTAGACCAATTGGTAATAGTTTTAAGATCGGAATTAATGTTCCTAGAAGCAGTTTCGGGAGTGTCTACAATAAGGTATAAGCTGGTGTCATCAGCGAAGAGGCGTATATTGGAGCTTATGTCCATAACAATATCATTTATGTATAGGAGAAATAACAATGGTCCGAGGATAGAACCTTGTGGGACACCAGCTCTAATGTGGTTCCAGTTAGAGTAGACTCCTGGCAGCACAACCCTTTGTTTCCGATTACTAAGGTAGCTGGCGAACCAGTTATGAACGTTATTAGTAACACCTGCCGCTGTTAATTTCATAAGCAGACCGGTATGCCAGACACGGTCAAATGCTTTGCTGATATCACCGGCTGATACAACCCGGACTTCTTTTCCATCATCTAATGCACGGCAGAATGCACTATAAAGGAATGTCAGTTGGTTTACAGTTGAATCACCTGGTACAAATCCAGACTGTGTTAAGGTGTTAATATATTGTTATCTTTGAAGTGATTGTACAAATATTTAAAAACTGCCCTTTCAAGAACTTTACTAATAGTATTGAGCAAGGATATGGGGCGATAATTCGAACTGAGAGAGGGATCACCAGCCTTAAATATAGGACATACGTTGGCCTGTTTCCACTCGTCTGGAAAGTGTCCACATTGTATAGATTTATTAAAAAGGTCCTTTAAAGGGACATCTAGTTCAGATTTTAATTATTTAAGGGTGCGATTATTGACACCATCTGGGCCAGATGCTTTCCCTAGAGGTAAGTTAGATAATATATTATGTATATCTATTTCACTTAGAGTGATAGATTCAAGAGTATTGGTCACTGCATATGGTGTGAGGTGTGGGGGAGTCTGGTAAAACTGTTTGGTCCCCGAAATAGTTATTTAAAATGTTAGCCTTTTCTGTACTATCATCAATTATTGTTCCGTTATGTTGTAGTGGTGGAATTGTTTTATTTTCATTTTCATTGATAAAATGTTTCAATACGGACCACCAATCTTTTGAACAGAGTTGTCCTGACTTTAATTTATTACTTATCCCGTCATGATACTCTTTCTTGGATGCCCTTATCATTAAAATGACGTGATTCCGAAGTTTACGAAATTTTAACCAGTAGGAGTTATTATTAGTTTGTTTTGCCTTATGATAGAGCCGTTTCCGTTTTCTAATCGTCCTCTTTATGTTAGTTGTTATCCAAGGCAAATCGGACTGTCTAATGATTATATCTTTATTAGGAATATATATCTCGGCAAGTGTAATAATTGTATTAATAATATTATGTGCATATTCATCAATATTTTGCAATTTTAAGTCATTCCAGTTCATTCTGGAGATATCCCTGCGTAACATGTCATAATCACCGTTCTCATATTTCCATATTTTACGTTTAAATGGCTTGACCTTAGGCTTGGAGAATTTTAAAAGGCCGAAAATGGGACAATGAAAGTGATAGATTCAAGAGTATTGGTCACTGCATATGGTGTTAAAGTAGGTAGGTGTGAAGGGGGGTCTGGTAAAACTGTTTGGTCCCCGAAATAGTTATTTAAAATGTTAGCCTTTTCTGTACTATCATCAATTATTGTTCCGTTATGTTGTAGTGGTGGAATTGTTTTATATGAAATAAATGCATAAAAAACACAAGAAAAACTGCATGTTGGTACTTATGACGAATACTGTCCGGACACGTTTCTGGAATAGACATACACAGAAGGAAATGTGGATATAAAACGAAAAAAAAGTAAGTTAATATAGTATGGTCTACTGAATAGTGACGCTGCAATATAATGCGCCCGGCTGAATGGGGAAGCGAGTGATGAATGGGAACCTTGAGTGTATCCATACATTGTAGTGCAGAAATGGTGATCAGCGAATGTCCTGACCAGACTGCGCATGCGCTCAGGTCGATATATATCTTAGTTGGCATTAAACGTCTCAATGGTCCATTTGTCAGGGCGAGTTGCACAAACCAAACGAATCGAGGTGCGCTTGTATATGGTAACTAATATAATTACTAATTATGGTAAAAGCAGCAAAATAGATTTCCAATCCACGGACAGTGTTCTAGGTCATAACTTATTTCCATACAATCGTGAATAGCTAAAACTGTAGTTCAATGGTATGCATACTGATCGATTGACATATGTAGGCCAGCGTAAACTCAGATACATGTAAGATAGTGTAAAGATGTGTCTATGCTGCTCAAAAAGACACCAGGTTCCCTATCAGCCGGACACTTACACAACCAGGTCGCATGCAGTTCTTAAATCTATAATCAGATTACAATACAATCAGAGTAAGTAGTAATAAACCAAGTAAGTAAATAAATGTGCACCTTAGATGCCGCATTCAATATGATACATGCTTTGTCATATCAACACATGATATAATATTATGATCATTACATGTACATGTATATACAATATAGAAGACCATGTAGTCGTTGTGACTGAATAAGAAAAAATAATTTTAATCCTTTCACCCTACGTAACTGGAATGCATTTTGATATGTTAATTTTCCAACCAATTCAATCGTCACAGAATAATTTTCAGTCTAGTAAATTTATGAAAAGAGGTGTTTCTGTTCTGAAAATATGAAAATTACTCGCAAAAAGTGCAGATCCCGATGGGACTGCTCGTTACGTGCCGGCTCATCTGGCTCTACACTTTTTTTGCCAATACCACTTTACAGGCATGGGATGTTGAAAGGGTTAATATATGTTAATACATACTAAGTAAATGTCTCAAGAATATTAAGGAGTGTAGTGAATACTATTCAGTTACCGTGTGTACCTCAGCCCCACGGTTTAATAGCAGACGTTTGAATTGTGATTGAGGTTGTACTGTTGTACAAGATAAACATATCATACGTGCATAGTCACGTACCAGTCATATAGTGGTAAACCAGTAATTTAAATAAGTCTACGTGAAATTATAACACAACTTGGCATCATTAGCTACGTATATGCGCGACCCGATACCAGAAACGCGTAATTTCATGTGTCTGGCATCGGGTCACACTTGATTGTTGAATGTATACTAAGGGGACAATGCCTGTTCACATATACTCAATGGCTATATCATGTATACAATGAAAATATCATGACGATAATCGAGTCGCAATGAGCCGCAAATCTAACGAAACCGGTCTAGCTGATTGCGACCAAATCTGACGAAACCGGTCTAGCTGATTGCGTCCAATGACATCGTTAGCTACGAATATGCGCGACCTGATACCAGAAACGCGTACTTTCGTGTGTCTGGTATCGGGTCACACTTGATTCAATGTATACTAAAGGGACAATGCCTGTACACATATACTCAATGGCTATATCATGTATACAATGAAATTATTTTGACGATAATCGAGTCGCAATGAGCCGCAAATCTGACGAAACCGGTCTAGCTGATTGCGGCCAATGGAGGCACAAACCATGGTAGCTATCGGGTTAACATACCATATTTTATTCATCCAGCAAGTAAAGGGTTCATATCTGTATCTATGCTATGCCGGGTCTACACATGAATTACTGGCTTAACGATTGTGTTCATACTTTCTGGAACCCACTATACCGGATTTGGCCCTCATGTACATTTTTGGCATTTTGTGAGAGTTGAGTCAGGCTATGCCCCATATATAAAAGTAAGATTAGCGCTAATCCTATTACTTTTAGGAGATGGGATAAAAAATGATGCTGGTGTGGCGAGGGCCTGGCACCAGATCAGGTTGTTCTAATTTCAGGACTGAATATATATTTTGATTGTAAATATTGAGTTCTGAAGTTGGGATTTACCCCCCTCGGACAGGTGGATACGGGACACGACCCCGTTGACCCGTCTGCGTGTAGACTCCCTGAGGCTTGTACCTCTATGTCAGAAAAGCGGACGTTAAACCCTATTCACTCACTCACTCACTACACATGAATTATGCACCGGCTATGTCGAATTACTATGCACACTTACATGTAGAGGTATCTCTATACTAGTCAGTACATGATCTGTAAGGACGTGTGCCCAGCATAAAGGCTCATTAATTTAAATACATGGTGGATGGTTAGCTACAATATGCGTAGCGGTAATCGGCTATTACCGCTACAATGCTCTATTCATTATTCACGTTAGCAAAATATACTTCCCCATAAACATCGATAAAAGTGACAAAAATAATCTACACATATATGTATATGTACATAAATAAACAATTTCGCAAAATCAGCCCAAAAATATGTTTATTTGTTGATATATTTGACTTTATTCGCAACATTATTGTCTGGACGTTGCAGCCGTTTCCATCCGCCGCCATCTTTAGTCACGTGATCTCTCATGATTACTCTAGTTTCCATATATGGTAGCGGCGGCCATATTTGGAATGCTGACATACCGCGCGAAACAATGGCCGCCACAACATGTGTTCATTGTGACAAGCAATTTAAAACCAAAGGCAAAGGTTTTAGAAGAAAAAGCTTGAATTCAAAATTAAGTGTGATTGACCAAACAATAAAGGAAGTTATTGAAGCCGAATTTGACGTATTACTGACACCCGAACAGAAGCAAACGCGCTTACTATTTACTATTTCCGGTGGGTTCGTAGTAAAAGTTGTAGGATGACGTCATGTGTATGTCGCTATAGCCCCGCCCACTAAACACGTGATTAGGTCCAGATTTGAATGTTTCACATGCGGGGATATCCGAATGAATCGGGAAATGGAAACAATATGGAGAACACACAGAAAATATGATGGTCGTTTTTATAACCCGCGTTTAAAAGCACAACATCACCATACCATGCTGTTTTGATACGCGCAGGTCAGAAAATAATGATTTATTGTACTTGTAGAGATAATTTCAGGACCGTTTGTATACTAGTTCGATCATAATCGTGTTCCAAAATGCCGCATCTCAAATCGCGTCGCAAACCAAGAAAGTTGCTAACGTATTTATAGAGCACCGCTTTCATACTGTAGCGAGAGCGGAAGTATGACTATTAATTCTAGGTGGATGGTATGATTGAGGTGAAGTAGGCAATATCCATGAAAGATACAATGTAACATACACGTATTATAAAGTAGTGTCATCCATTCCGCGAAACCGCACAAGACCCAAGTTGTTATCGCCTCCATATCCGTTTGTCATGTAATTAGGATAAACTATTAACTCCAAAAGAGAACCCGTATTTCTTACATATCAAGCAATATGGAGGCGATCACCAGGGTTCATGAGATTCGCCATTACAGCAATTGAATATGTATTGACAGTTCTCACACCAGAAAGCGAAAAACGAAAGTGTGTGAGAACTTGAACAATACAGTGTCAAGTATCATAGTTTGTTCAAGTGACCTGACCGTTTGATCTTTGACCCGACTAATCAGGGGCGATAGTTATTTCCGACTGTCTGCTGTTCACAATAATATACGCTCCAGATAAGTAAAATAAAATTATGTTTAACTTATAATACTAATCAGCAATCCACCTCGCATCTCTGCGATATACTGTCCAGTTATAGCCGCATGTCGTAGTGGTTCATATCATGTTTGTGAAGGTGACTATAGAAATGGGGCCCATGGCATACGCGACAAGTGCAGACCCAGACCAACTAACGCATCCACGAAGTCTGATCAGAGCTTGTACTGTTCGCCATCCTTTCAGTTAATCTCCTTCTTGCTTTATACAAAGAGTGTGTATCCTAATAAGGGAATATGATCACGCAAGGGTTCTCAGCTAGCATGTACAAACATGCCATAAGCCACATCTTCCCGGCCACTGCCACATCCATGATTGAAACGAAACCCTTAAGATTATGAAGCTAGTTAAGACTCGTCATGTAATAGTCAATATTAGCTAATATGCAAGTTAGTTGATCTCCAGAATCGTCTCGCAAAGGCGATTCTGAAGATCCTCTGACTCGCATGCGTGTACAATAATTGAAGAATCAAGTATCACAGCAATACAGTACTAGTATTGTAATATGTTTTTATGCACAAGAGCAAGACCCCAGCCGGTTTATATATAACGCTTTATTATCATTATTTGTCTATGCCACTGTCACTTGAACTATAATAAACCTGCATGGCTTACCTGTAACTATACAGACGAGTGGTCAGTCGGGAATTTACCTTGACACACATGGCTATGCAAGAGTATTCCGACAATTATTGTCGATCAAAATTGCCTAAGTAATGTGAATTCTGATCAGTCTGTTTACAGTTACGTATCATGAACTAATAATGAGTTTTTATTAACACATATAACGCAGTAGAACCTGACCAATCATAAAACTAACATATGACCTACACTGCAGGTCCAGATTGAGCTGGCTCGTATTGAGCCGTATCACCAGGATCCGCAGTGCTGTACGTTTTCGGATTTGTGATTGGTGAGATGGTGCCCAACGAGTGGTGGAGACCCAGATAAACCTGTGTATCTGCACAGTATGATCAGGGTCTGCACTGTTCTCCATTCAGTAAGTTAGTTTAGAGTTACGTGTCATGAACGAATAACAAATTTTGATTAACACATAGAACGCAACAGAACCTGACCAATCATAAAAATAACATATTACATGTCGCATGTCGTAGTCATATCATGTTGGTGCTTACGGGGATAATTATCTGGACAGTGACCCTGAAACAACATGGGGCAGCGTAAATGCTCGCGACATCCATGGACAACATACACACATATATATATATATATACACTGCTATAAGCTGTTTAATTTTCCAATAGTGTTTTGGCGTGTAATATAACCCATTTTTACCTAGTATAGCGTGTACTGTATTGACAAGCTTAAAAATACCTGAATAACATGTTGCAAAAACCGTGATATGAAAACAATCTATCTATAGTGAGATTTATTTATGTTTACAGAATAATTTTATACATTGTGGTTAATATATTGTTTTTATATAGAATAAAGACTTTTACGACATTAGTCGCGTTCCACGATTAAAGTGAAAATACTCCTAAAATATCGGCAATGTAATTTGAATCACGGGTCGCCTTTTCATAACTATATCCGATCATATAAAATTTATTCTGAAAAAAATTAAGACACATAAATATATTTATCGTCCAAATCTGCCCAGTTTTCTATGGATATTTATATAGGAAAATACCACACCCACGCATTAAGTCAATTATCATAGTAAACGTAAATATGGTCATAAATAATTCATAAATAATTATTCATAAATAAATTCATAAATAAATATGGTCATAAATAATTATTACAAATTATTTATGTATGTAAATATTGACATTCTACCACACACTAATGCGTGTATTGATGGGTTTATAAGTTCTGGCGACTAAACAAACATACCATAGGTCTCAGCCGGGCTCAGCGATGAGATAAACGGCCCTATGGCTAGGTTACCAGGCGAGTGTCACACGATAGAGGCCGCCTTCAGTACATAGTCATTTCTAAATATAGAAGCATTTACGGCAATAGAAGCGTTTATGCCATAAACGGTCACGTGATGAAGACAAATTCGTATTCTAAATATAGAAGCGTTTATAATATAAACGGTCACGTGGTCAACACAAATTCGTATTCTGAATATAGAACCGTTTATATCATAAACGGTCACGCGGTCTATATTCCACGCGGCTATGTTCTAAATATAGAAGCGTTTATGATATAAACGGTCACGTGAACAAAATAATATTATCGTTTCTAAATATAAAAGCGTTTAGGTTTAACCACGCTAAATCATCCGATATTCATGCGCGGTGTAGTCAAAAGTAGTACGTTAAAAAGAATAAGCCAGATTTGTTATGCCATGGACACTCTTTGCTTGCAGAAAACAGTCAATTGAGGCACTAATCTACTTCACATACATGTTAATGTATCACTGACATAAGTTTCAAGCATATTCTTTGGGATTATGTTGTAAGTCGGAGCATGTTTGTCATGTGAGGCGGTTTCAATTCAAGCCGCTGAGTTTTTGCGCCACCACCAGGGTGGTCACAGGAGATTGAATTTATCTATCTTAACAATAATTAAACCTATGTTTTAATTAGTGAATATCCAGAGCAGAATGTGTGAAGGTTATGGGAAAATAGGTCCCATGACGTCCATACGAAAAATGAAAGTAGCTGAGAATAGCAAAATGTGTGGTCATTGGTTAGTTTATATAGGAAAAATCTTTGGTGGTGGTGCACCTTTATGATATAAACGGTCCTGTTATCAAAATACTATTATCATTTCTAATATAGAAGCGTTTACGGCGTAAACGGTATAGTAAAAATAATCACTGTCTTGGCAAACTGATAGTATACCCTGGGCTTGGCTCTGGTCCAGTGTGATGCCTTATAACGCCGAAACGAGACTGAAGCTAGTTACCCCTGTGGTAAAAAATGGACATCGCCTGGATCACAAAATCCACAAGGGTAGCTGGAAGCGTTTTGCACTTTTTTTCAACCCACACACTTTCCAGTTCTCTGCGCTATTTTTGTCTCGCGCCGCGTTTGAGTCAACCAAGGTTGGCGAATTTTTGATTAAGGGAAGGAAAATTATCGTCTGCTGGCGGCCTAACTTATGTGTATCTATGACAATGCCGAAATAAACAACACGGCTCTGCCATAACGGACAGCCCACCCAGTTCGGAGCATGTGATCGGAGCTTTAATTGGTGTGGCGTCGAATATCGTAAATCCTGACCTCTGCCCCGCATGCTTGGTAACGCCAGACTTCTGCTCTACCCCGTTCAGGACGAGATTTACTCGGACTTCGGCAGTAGCATTTCCCCGAAAGTTGACAGAGCAGACTGACATTCGCAGAACCATCCCGGACGCTGCCATGGTGTATCCCGTATATCTGTTGCTCGCGTTGGCGCCAAATGAGTACTCGTGATCACCCACGCGCAGTGCGCCCCGCTCCTCGGCCCAAACTGTAATGATCGGCTTTCTAAGTTCTAACTGGTACCGGATCGTTAGAGGGCCTAACTGCGTCGTCTACGTATGTTGTGGCATACCCACTCGCGTCCGTTCCTTCGGAACCGCGACAGGTAGGTCCATATATGCTCATTACACAACCTGAAGCATGAGCGAAGCATGAGGTCGTAGTTATTTATGGCTTGATGTTGATCAGTAACTCAGCACGCCGTTTACTATGATAATCCGACGCTTACCAATGCCGCGAGGCACTCGGAATAATCAGCTTAACTTCGCCATATGGTGCGCCACGACTGAATGCGGAGTGTCATACAATCAACATCTTACATCAGACCTCCCGCTGAATAGGTCGTTGTACCTATTCCACGTCTACTACCAAGCATGAAGGAATTTAACCTAGATACGTGCACCACTGCCTCAGGACACATCATTCAACTGGCAGGATAAGCCGTATGATCGCCGGGCCTATGAACGTATATGTGCCGAATTTAATATCGACCCCAACTCCGACTTCCGGCAGCGCATTGACCACGGATTTGGTGCATTCAGCACCTTCTGGAAGCCAAGTGGTAAGTACCGCATCGATCATGGCGGCCTGAAAAAAAAAGTTCCTTAACTAGAACGATGCCCTGCGCCATCATGTAGACACTTCGAACGCCTGGACAAGCTTTATACTGGACGATGCCGTTGGGTTCACGCAACCGGGCGTCGAGAGAGACGGAACGACAGCATCAGGACCTATGTATGGGCCATCCTGGGCGCCCAGGCTCAGACGCGCACACGCATATTGGGAACAGGTACTGCGTTTGACGCTCAGAAGCAGTTCTTGGCAAATGTTGAAGACGCTATCTCAGCTCCGGTCGACATCCCAGCATCGAACAAACGCTACGAAGATGTATTACGGTATGCGGGCACCGAGGTGGACTACGTATTCGGGCATGGGCTGTACATGGCCCCCAGTGATATGGAGCTCCGCGCGCTCAACAACGAGATTGTGGTAGCTACAGCTTCGCAAACGCTTGGCCAAAACATAAATATTAACGCGGTGACCATGCCGCCCGCGGCCATGGGAATCGATGCTGGCACATGCTTCTATCCTAGTCGTGCCGACAGCCGTGCCGATAGCCGCTCCGACACCAGCAGGAACCGCTTGCCGACTTCACACGATGACGAAAAGACAGCGCTGATTGTGGGTGGTATTGTCACGCGACTGATCATTCTTTGGGTGTTACGCTAGTGCGCCGATGTGACGACACGAACCATTCCCGCGCAGCTATATACAGTAGCCCGCCAATGGCAACGACGAGTGCCCACATATATTCTGCGAGCCACCAGCCGCCTTGCTCAAGAGAGTTAGGAGGAAGGAAACAATGCTACCGATAATGGCTGGAAGCGCTGCCACAGCCTTCCCGGCGAGTTTTGCCAGAGCCAGACCAAGAGCTTTTAATATCTTGTTTGTCCAATTCACGACACCCCCGCGGCTCCACCCGCGGTTCCCGCAGCGGCTGCGCCACCACCGGTTAAAGCGAGGACAAACGTGCTCACAATACACCCGAGCGCTGTCATGATGCTCGCTATTGTGACGCCCTGTTCTCTGAACAGAGTGCGAAGACGCTCACGGAGCGTGGTGTCTTCATTCAGGACGCGCGAGATTGTTTCGCGGACCCGAATTATTTGGGAGCGGAGCGCTTCACGGTTAGCCGTGTAGGTGTTTGGTTTGATGATCCGCCGCTTATCTTCGTCAGCATGGGCTTCTTCCAGTTTTCTTTTTTATAATGCGATATGATCATCCAACGCCGAGAGTTTGGCGTTGTTGTTCATTTCCTCGCCCCGGGCTGTTTGCGCAGCCTTAATAAACCAGCGCAGTTCCCGAATGGTTAACGGCGGATCCATTGCGCTGAGTATATCGTTTAACTGAGTATCGTTGAGCGCGGTCTCCACTATGTAAATAATATCGTTGGCGAGGCGGGAAGTGTCGCAGAGATCGAATGTTTCTAGTGTTGCTGGCGCTTCGTCAAGCCTAGCATCGGCCGTCCGTATGGGTCTTTTTATCATGGGCGGGTATAATTGTTTTGTTTAGGCCATTCCGTGAATACGAGTACCACACTTACGATTTTAACACAGCTCCGGGGCCAATTGTATAAACTTTGGTTAAATTAACCACTGGTTAGCGCCTAACCACTGGTTAAATTTTAACCAGCGTGGTTAGTTAACCAGACTGGTTAACAGTTTGTATAAAACCCACTAACCATATGGTTAACTAACCAGTTTGTGGAAGATTTAACCACTGGTTACATTATCCAAACAAGTGCAAGTCGTCCCACAATGCATTGCAATATTAATTCCGGTTCCGAGTATTTTCGCGGCATCTGTCATTGCGTCAGAACGGGTTATTGTAAACATAAACACATTATTGTAGGGGGGGGGGGGGGCAATCGTGAGGGTCCAATTTTGCTAGGGGTTCCGGGGGCATGCTCCACCTGAAATGTTTGACATCTAAGAGGCGTGAAACGCCATTTCCTGCATCCTCAGGGCCCAGAGGGGTTCGGGGGCATGCTCCACCGTAAATTTTGAAAATGTAAGAGGCGTCAAACGCCATTTCTTGCATTCTCAGGTCCCAGTCTTTAGGAACAAAGGGCCTGGATATTGCTAGGGGTGTGGGGGTCCGAGGCCATGCTCCATCGGAAATTTTTGAAATCTAAGAGGAGTGAAACGCCATTTTCCGCATTCTCAGCAAGTTTGAGGATGACAATATGTGCTTTATTACAGAATTATTGGAACAAAATTATTTGGGTGGCACCCCCCCCCCCCCCACTTCCGCCGACCCTGCTAATGCCCTTGTCTCATTAAAATATGCCCATAGCGACGTATTGTTTACAATTAAAAATGGCGGCTCCCGAGCTAAGTCTTTAAACTCGATTTTAATTTGCTCATATCGGGCCGTATTAAAATGTTCTAAAGGTGCCGCATATCAACATGAACGTAAGATGTTTCCAACTTTAAATGCAGCACTTCATATGCGGCGGAACGGGAAGTGATTGAGGGCCCAATCGTGAGGGCCCAAATGTCCCGATTTTGCTAGGGGGTCCGGGTCCATGCTCCACCGGAATTTATTTTAATCTAAGGCGTGAAACGCCATTTCCTGCATCCTCAGGGCCCAGTCTTGAGGTCCGAAATGCCCCTATGTTTCTAGGGGGTCCGGGGGCATGCTCCACCGTAAATTTTGAAAATGTAAGAGGCGTCAACCATTGCTCCATGTAGCTTAATAAAGGGGATTGAATAAATGCTGTTTATATCTGAAGTAACCTAATATACCTGAAGTAGCCTAATATACGTGAAGTGCTGTTTTTGCCTTTATTTGTTTCACATTTCACCCCTAATCGTGGCCTCTGATTGGTCAGTATCAACAGCAAATTCAAGATGGAGGCGAATTTTAAAATCGAAATCGCTGTCGGTTCATCTGAATTTTGTCCATTTTTACAGTATATGCGTTGTAACCAACGACATGGATATGTCCATTACGACATTACGACATTAATTCGGACATTAAATCAGATACAATACCGAACCTACCTAGCGTGGACGCCGCTGAATTATGTCGCTAGATTTGTGACGTATGTCGAGGGAATGACGTCATAACATGACGTCACGCAAGTTAAAACAATTAAATTTAGTATCATAGTATGCGGTATAAATTAAATACATGATTAGTGCCGTCGAATATAAAATATATTCGGTTTCGTCCCGACAACTTTATAGGTGCTCGCTAAAGCTAGCCCTAATAAAGCTGTCTAAGGCTCAACCGAATATATAATATATATTTTATATTCGACGGCACTAACCATGTATTTACTATATTTCCGTCAGTCTTACGAGTATATATGGTTAGTTCCGTTACGAGTATATAATTCCAGCACAAAAATATTTACACAATTCCTTTGATTGGCCCGTAGCAAGTCTCTGTCCAAAATTTATATCCCAGTAAACTCCCACGCCGAACTACTTTCCGTAACCGTGAGGCGCAGTTAAAATAATTCTTAAGAAAACGGAAAATAAACACATTTTCTTGATGAATTTATTTCAAATGCTGGAATTATAAGGAATGAATGGCCTTTTTGTGGAATTTATCGGGGATATAAACTTGGAAAAGTCGTGGGAATACTGGACGAGGCCTTCCGGCCTTCGTCCACTATTCCCGCGACTTTTCCAAGTTTATACCCCGATAAATTCCACAAAAAGGCCATTCATTCCTATACTATGGTTAGTGCCGTCGAATATAAAATATAAAACGACTTGCTTACAAACGGCATAATTTTAGCGCTGTGATTACTATGACGTCACTATTACATATGACGTCAGTATTTCACTGCGAGTCTACGTCATGTTATCAGGAGGCTCAATGAAAAATCTAAGATTAATTGGTGGGCGGAGAGTGGGTTCATGATCACGGTGTTCAGCACACGTGGTAGGGATGGGATGTCATACCTGCGAACTTTAGCATTTTCAGGGAGTTTTGTAATTGTTATACCCCTGCCCACCTCCCTGACATAATGAGAGTCGGGGGGGGGGGGGGGGTATCCCTTAGCTCCTGCTCACTCCTCTAGTTAATGTAAGCTTGCAGGTATGACGTTCAGACATGAAAGGATTGAAGAAAAGCAAACAAAACAATATGACATTTATCCATTTATGACATTTATTTGACGGTGCCTGCTGGGCTTGTCTTTTGGCTGTGACTGGAGAAATGGTGCTTATGGAATTTGTGACCTGTGTAGCTCCTGATCAAACAATAAATGGCATCGTTAAATGAAGCTTATCCCTCGCTGTCAGCCTTGATAATAAAAATAAATAAAGTCCTCAGTGACCTTGGGCGGTCGAACGCGGGTCGTACTGACAGCCTTGATAATAGGAAATAAATGGAAAAAACAACAACAGTTTTGCCTTACAAATTTGCCTTTCAAACAAGGTGAACATACGTCCTCATTGACATTGACCTTCAAAACAAAGCACCATCCCTAGACACACATTGTGGACAAATATGTATTATCAAAATCGGTGAAATGGTTCAGGAGTTATTGAAAAATGATGGTGTTACTAACGTACGTATGTACGTACATGTACATAGGCTAACGTTATATCCCATATCGGCGAGGGGATAATGACATACTCCTGTAGCCTGATAATGATCTATATTGTTTACTAGAAGAATGATGTGTGTTTGATTGATGGAATGGTGAACAGTGCAGTAACTAGAGGTGGGTATCGCCGGAAATAACGTATCGCGATACGTATCGTGATAGTCGGGACGTATCACGATACGTATCACGATAGTATCGCGGATTACTCTGATAACCATTTACACTGCTTTTGTACTGTGCAAGCAAAGTTGTGTACCATACATAGTTGTTGTGTGGTGTTTAACACTGTTTATATTTAGTTGTATACATGTTCTACTCGTTTTTCTTTAATACAAAATAGATCAATTAGTTATATTGCATAATTAATTGGCCTCCAGACGGTTTTCAAATAATAAAAAAAATGCCATGAACTGCGCACAAGCCAAACGGTTCAATAGTGTTTGTTGTGCACATTAATGATTGTTAAAGAAACTGTCGATGTCCTAGGATGTCGAATCCAGAGGTTCCTATAACAATCACTTCAAATATTTACCTCTTTCTAGCACCAAAACCAAGATCATTGAAAATGTGTTAATAATTACAATGTAGCTATCGTCAACTATCGATGGTTGGCAGTGTATCGCGATACATGTATCCTGAAGATATGTACCTCGATCTATCGATGCATCAATACTATCGGTCCACCTCTAGCAGAAACACAGGCTGATCTAGATATACACTGGTCGCAAAACCCATATGCCCCATTTTTCCATTCACAGCCATATATACGACCCAGTGAATGACATGAAAATAGTAAAAAATATATATATTATTGAAAACATTACAAGAGTTGGAAACTTGTGCAACTAGTTTTGCAAAAGAATAGCTGTCATATTTCTCGCAGATGTAGTCACAGGACAAACTTGTTTTGACTAGACACAATGTCAACGATAACTTTAGGTCATAGAAAGATACACTTGCCTTCAATGATTTTTGTTTCATAAGAGTGTACAAGCTACATTGTATCCATGCAGTTTCACCACTTCGAGCGTTTGATACAAACAGAAATAATATGACAGTGAAACAAATACTATTTTGTGCAATACATCATAGACAGATGTGAGTAGCTACATGTACATTATATGATATGTTCTACTTCACATTTTGCGTTCTTTGTCAAACGACAGAACTGGGGAAACTGGCTAATGGCTGGAACACACAAAGATGGCCAACTTGGCCACTCCATGTGCCGTAACAAGGCAGTGTTTACATATATGTTATACATATATTACATCACATTTATGAAGCAATAATGATATCTTTGAATCAAACGGTGATCAGGTATAAAACGGGTCCTTAAGGTATTACAGCGTTTGTGTTGATTATACATGTACAGTATACAAGTGCATGTAACATGCTGAAAATATATTTTAACACAGTTCTTAAAGAGTTTCAAGCAGGTATGTCTTTGTGTGTTATCTGCAGCAAAGTGGTGTCAGTAGTAACCGTCAATCGGTAAAAGGGATTACATAACTACTCCCATGGTTTTCCATAAATCTATGCCGCAATAGGCCTACAACATAGTTCAATTTATTCTGAAATTTCCTGGAGTTGATGTTTACTATATCGGCAGCTGACATTCAAATTAACTGACAAACACATGTTTATGAACAGTGACAAGTTGCGCCCGAATTCATACAACATCGAGTGACATATCTCAAATGTTTCTTCACATCTTCGGAAGTACCATCTGAGACGCTTTAACCCTTAGACCGCTATTCACTACAATTGTCGTCTGCTGTTGCTTTTATATATTGCCTTATTTCTCTATAAAAACATGGTTTGACAGCACTTAAGAATCATTTCCAATGATTCTGAATTGCTGTCAAAGCATGTTGTAAATTATTCTAAAGTGCTGTCAAAGCATATTTTTGATGATAAAAATTGAAAATAAAAAATAAACAGCAGACGACAAGAAAAATAAGATAGCGGTCTACAGGTCTAAGGGTTAAAAACCATAAATATATAAAGTCTGAGAGTATCTTGCACCACAGAATCCAATATAGTCAGTGAAATTGTTTGAAGTTTGGTGCTCAGAAGTTTAAACTAGATCATGGCGTTGCTGATGACATATTCATTACTCTTCCCAAGTACCACATAGATGATACATGTAGTACTGAATGCAGATCCAGCCAATCTCTGGTAGGGATGTTCTCGTCATATGGTTTCCTGAAAAATATAAATTAAAAAATATGATACAATTAGTTAATATTTAAAGACAGCAATTTGAATAAAACAGATATCTTATCAAATCCAGTGATTACTTAAAATATGCAGTGGTAAAATGAAAGAACAACATTTCTTTCATTTTACCACTGCACATTACATAACGTAAACAAATCAACAACCCATTTGCAAAAATAAACTAGACAAAAGTATATCGCAATGTACCCATTTTCCAAATTTCAAGGTCTGAAATAGGTAGATAATCAATGAGCCGGAAATCAAATGAAAAATCACTTTGCGGATGTATGTACAAACCGTAACTTTAAACTTGCATTATAAGTAAGCCACATACCAAATCTCAAGTCTCCATCTATCATAGTTGTGAATAGTACAGGGTACAACAAATCCATTCGTCCGCTCGTCCTGGTGATTACTTAAAAAATGCAGTGGTAAAATGAAAGAACAACATTTCTTTCATTTTACCACTGCACATTACATAACGTAAAAAAATCAACAACCCATTTGCAAAAATAAACTAGACAAAAGTATATCGCAATGTACCCATTTTCCAAATTTCAAGGTCTGAAATGGGTAGATAATCAATGAGCCGGAAATCAAATGAAAAGTCACTTTGCGGATGTATGTACAAACCGTAACTTTAAACTTGCATTATAAGTAAGCCACATACCAAATCTCAAGTCTCCATCTATCATAGTTGTGAATAGTACAGGGTACAACAAATCACTCGTCCGCTCGTCCTGGCGAGGGGAAATGCCAGCAAGACGAGTGGAAATTTCAATTTTTGTATAAATGTAAATTTCTTAATTTTGCCATTCCTGTCAAAGTAAGGACGAGTAAAAATTTCAAGAATTTTCGTGCCCTGTAGTAACTCTTGCAATCTACTCCTGTTACTGTACTGCACATCTTCGGACGGTAGGGGAGCAGATTGCAAGAGTTACTGTTCGCAACTACATGTATATCTATCATGTCTGTTATGGTTTAAACGTTTTACCTCTGACAAGAAAACGTGATGGACATACATGTATGGACGGTCCCACACCCCTCGAATTTGTGTTATGAACTGAATAAACAAAATTGTGTGCCACCTATAGAATACAGAGCCAAGTTAGACAACTGTGTACTTTCTAAAGCGGGTCGTCCTTGTCAGAGTTGTCTCTCTTATACCATACAGTCGTATTAATTAATTAATTATTTAAAAAAGTATGTTTGCTAACATATAGGAAGTATGAAAATATTTAATTAATAATTTAAAACTGAACACCCCTATTATTATATAGGGGTATAATAATTAATTAAGTCAATCACATACACACCGCCAGGTGCGGACACGGAGGAGAGAGGTGGGTTGCAGGGGCTCCGGTCGACGGATACTGCAGGGAGACAAATACCGTGTACAAATTCCACGGTTGTCACTGGCACAGATATCCACTCCACACAAGGCGCATGGGTAAAAAGCATCAACAAACTCTCGATAGGGACGCGGCAATAATCTCAGCCGGATACACACTCGTGGTTATTTGGGAGTGTGACTATAATTCACGAAGTCATCCACAAGTAGAACAGACGGTCCCGGAGACAGTGTTGTACCCGCACCAAATAGTGTACGACTTTGAAGCTTACATAGACGTCAACGGAGGGGAGGTAAAAACTCGAGACCTAGAGTACGAGGTTGCCCACGTTCCGATAAGTGTTTCGGTAGGCGACAGTCTCTCAGGAACGACAACACACATTTGCGAGAGAGATCCTGACATTTTGGTATCAAAGTTCTTGAGGGAGTTGAAAATCAGAGGCAAAAATATCAAAAACGATGTGCACCGCAAGTACATGCCGACTGATATGGACAAACTCCCGGAAACACAAGTCAAAGCTATAAAGAGGTGGATAGAACAGGTTCCCGTGGTAGGATTCAACTCTAGTAGATACGACATAAACCTGATAAAGAAACATCTCGTTGGGAAACTGGCTGACACAACCGATAAAGTTATGGTAGGTAAGAAGACAAATACGACGATATTTCTGTTCACTCCGGAATTCAGGTTTCTAGACATTGCTCTGTACATGGGACCCGGAACTAGTTACGACAAGTGGATCAAGGCATACGACTGTTCGATGCACAAGTCTTTCTTTCCCTACGAGTGGTTCGACTCCCCAGAAAAGTTGGACTACGATGGTTTACCACCCATCGAACACTGGTATTCCAAACTGCGAGGCGGATACCTTATTACAGAGAGTGAGCTAGAAGCGTGCAACGCGATCTACAAAGAGAAAAACATGAACACTTTCGCGGACTGGCTGCGATACTACAACGACCTGGACGTCGCACCGTTCTTGGAAGCGGTTGGAAAAATGTGTAACTTTTACAAAGACAGAGGAATGGATATTATTAAAGACGCAGTAACGCTACCCAGTGTGGCTCTGCAATATTTGATACGAGGAACCATCAAGGAAGATGTGAAAAGCTACAGAACAAAAGAAAACGCCGCCGCATACACAAAATGTCCACCAATGTACGCACCCGAAAAGGAAACTTACGACATGCTGCAGGGAGCTCTTGTCGAAGGACCGTCTATAGTGTTTTCGAGATACGCGGAAGCCGGAGTATCTAACATCCACACGGATAAAAATAAGAAATGCGGAGCGGTGCTCGGTTACGACGCTAACGCACTGTACCTGTCGACTCTGAAGAAAGTGATGCCTTGCGGTAAAGAGATCATCCGACACGTTGGAGAACCTACAAACCAGATGGCCGTGGACAGATTCTCGCAAAGAATTTTGAAGTCCGAGTCGTTCGGATTTGCCGAGGTAGATATCGAGGTGCCGACAAATTTACGAAAACACTTTTCGGAGATGTCGCCGCTGTTCACACACAGGGTTGTTAAAGAAGAAGAGGTTCCAGAGCACATGTTGGATTACCTAGAGAATAGAGGTAGGAACCGGGGAGACGGTAAGAAACTAGTGGAAACTCTGTCTACAGAGAATACGTTGCTGTACGCGCCGCTACTGAAGGGGTATCTGCAACACGGATTAGAGGTAACTGCTGTTTACAGAACTTTGGATTACCAAGAAGGAAAGCCGTTCGAATGGTTCGTAAACGAAGTAACCGCAGCACGTAGAACAGGAGATGTCGACAGTAGCAAGGCCGTTGTGGGCGAGATATTCAAGTTGGTGGGCAACTCTTGTTGCGGAAAGATGATCGAATGTTCCGAGCGCCATCTAAACACAACGTATACTAACAACGAGAGCTGCGTTGACAAAGCATTGAGATCCGCATTCTTCGAAAATATCGAGGAGATTGGAGACGCTTACGAGATATCTAGCAGGAAACCGAGAGTAGTAATGACTAGACAGTTTCACTGTGGGATAGCAGTTTATCAGTTGGCAAAGTTGAGGATGTTGGAGTTCTACTACGACTTTCTAGATAAATACGTTGACCGAAGCAATTTCGAGTTGATACAGATGGATACAGACAGTATGTATATAGGAATTTCCAGCAACAGCCTGGATTCTATAATAAAGTCGGATATGATTGACTCTTTCGAAAGAGAGAAAGGAGATTGGATAGCTTGGGATAAGTGGAGCAACCGCGAGCCAGGACTCTTCAAGATGGAGTTCCGAGGACACCGAGCGATTGCCTTGTCTAGTAAGTGTTATATTGTCGAAAAAGTTCCCGAAAAAGGTAGTCGGGAAGAAGAAGACAAAAACATTAAACCGGACGATTTTATGAAACATTCCGGCAAATGTATGTCAAAGAGAACAAACAGTCTGAACTGGGATAGATACAAGAAAGCCTTGGAGGGTGGTCTAGACATTGGAAAAAACAGGGGTTTCAGAATGAACAGTGGAGTCATGAAGACTTACTCGCAGACAAAGTTGGGACTATCCGCGTACTACGATAAGAGGAGGATGTTACCCGACGGTATCCACACGGAACCGTTGATGTAATAAAATGAATCAAGATTTAAATTACTATGTACAACCACCACCTATAAACATCAACTATATTGGCATGATTGGCGCTGGGAGTGTAGAAATCAGCGGATGAGAACGCCATCCGGAGACAGCTGGGTGTCAGAAGGCACCGCAAGAAGTTCTTCGCGAACAAACCCGCGCGATGGACCATCATCCAAATAGTAGAGCACGGGCTCATCGGGTTTGGTAATAGATCGATCTAGATGATATACATTGAGAGACCACACGGGATCAGTCGCGCGTCGGCGGCCACCTTCGAGCTCTCCCGGTTGATAGAGGTACCGGACGGCAACATTCGATGGAAGTAGTTTCTCCGCTAAACCAACGGGGGCGCCCGCGCGAGACGGCGGATGGTTTGTGCGCCACCGTTTTCGCCTTGATGGCATCTACAGGCTTCTTACCGACCAATCTGGTCATCTCCCCGTTCAGTGCGGAGACCACGGCGGGCAGCCTGCTCACCCACTCGGTCGATCGCGAATGAAGGTCTACAAGCTCTTTGGCATATTGGTGTCCGAACAACCTCTCAGCCAGGGTTCGATTGAACCGCTCCACGATCCCCTGGTCCCGGTGGATGTTGACGCGGCCGCGTCTGACAGAAACGTCGTGTTTAGCAATATATGAGAGACCGCGCCCATAAACTCACGGCCGGGATCGACATGGAGAAGATTCGGCCATTTGAGAGGACTACTCTTGTATATTCGGGAAAGAGCCTCAGCCACCTCCTTAGACTCTTTAGTGGCCAACGGCTCAGCCCCCTTATATCGGCTCGCTACGTCAACGTTTGTCAGTGCTTGCGCGTGTCCATCGTATGCGAGGTATTCTAGTATGGCGAACAATATCCAACATGCCCTCGCCATATCGTCCGGTAACTGCGTCGTCGATACTAAATCTTTGTTGGAAGTTTCGCTGCAGCTGCTGGTTAGGTTACCCCAATTCTTCCAATCGCGATTGCATTGGAGCGGGAACTCGGAGGAATCTAACACCCGCTTTGCGAAAACGGTGGCCGCTTTTTCGTCCTCGCGCCACTTCTCTAGAGAATCTTGGGCCAGACGGATCAGACCCATTTGCACCAGCTAAACGGTGTTTAAGTGCTGTGTAGCCTACATCGATCAAAGCGTAATAAAGCTCGTCAACTAACATCGTTCTATATATATATATTATTTAAAAAACTTTTAAATAATTATTGCTTATTGCTTATAGCTTTTCCAATATACAGTCGATTCGCGTTATGTCGACATTGCTTATATCGATATACCTGCTTATGTCGATGTACGCTCGTGGTCCCGGCCGAACTGCTATATAAACTCATACATTTCATACCTGATATGTCGATATCGGAAATGTCGACATTTCCTTTATATCGATGTGGAAAACAAGTCCCGATGGTATAATTCCTACACATTTGTATACTGTTATGTCGATATGCAATTTGAACAGCGGGCGTCGTAAAGTCTGGTCAAACTTGATTGGCACAGGTAAGTTTTTCACACATTCAAAGTGATCAAAACATGCCGCCGGTAACCGTGTTACAATCGCGGAATACTGTCAAAGCCGACCACGTAAGCCGTGATCAACCAATTAACGACAGTGTGACGTGAAATCACAAAATTACTCTTGTTAATTGCCAATTTATTTTCGGGACATGAATCGAGCCGTAAATGCCATAATCATTAACGGACGCTTTTTTATAATAATTACAATTTGAGTGAATTACATGCGATCTTTATAAACACGAACAGTTGGTCGATCAAATCACTTCTTTGAGACGAGGAACATTGATTGCTAGGGATTATATTGCTTGTATAGTCTGTGTGTATACATGTACGTCTGTAAATGTGTTACTGTAATAAATGCCTGTCTATTTTCGTACCTGTGTTGTTTTTCATTTACGTCCCCGCCATAAATAGCCAACATGCAGTACATGGGTCCGAAGTTGTACTGGAACGAGGTTATTGAAAAGTCCGAATCGGTACGTGGGCGTCTTGTATTTTTTTTTACAAGACACAAATGTACCGATTCGAACATTTCACTATTCGCGCCCCTGTTACACGCCCCTGTGATATGCAGTACAATAACCCGTCAATGTCACGTGACTCACGACTGGTGGTGGTTGCTTGGTCACAAGCAATATGATGCTATTTATAGAATATCTCCACTCGATCACATCACGTGATCGCCGGAAAAACAATGTTGCAAATTGTTGCGACCAATAAAACATGGAAATAATAACATGTCAACACTAATCACATGCAGTGCGTGTAAGAGTATTGTGTATTAATTAGACGAATAAACAATAATAATATTGATACGTTGATAATCTATATTTTACGACAACCGTATGCCGGCACGAAACACAGGAAATTGACACATTCTTATCAGATTATACACGAGTGTTAAATGTACCGAATGTTTGGGGTGAATATTGATATTTTTTTATGTCGAACTACGTTTATGTCGACGTCATTCTCTGTCTCCCATCGATGTCGACATAACGCGAATCGACTGTAGTAGCTGACGAGACCCACCACACCCATTCCCACAACGATGAACGCGATCTCGCGGTCTTTCTGGTCCTCTGACGGTACATAGAAATCTGAAAGTTGGGGCTTGGGACCCAGCGGTGCGAGAATTTTCTGCGGATATGCCAGCGCGTACTCGCGCATGGCTTTGTCAACGTTCCGGAAAGTTTGCACGACGTGACTCTCGCGGCGAAGCTCTTCGTTGATCCAGTCCACACGGGCGATTCGTTTTTTCGCCCATGCTTCCTTTGCGCTATTGAGTTGTTATATAGCTAAATCGTGACGCTTGCGCTCATCATCCACGTCCGAGTTTTTTCCTATTAACGAGAATAGTTGCTAAGGCCGAACGCCGCTGCGCTCACGATTGCGCCACCCCCTATTGCTAAGGCAGTAGCCATTTTAATTCAATATATTAGGAGGTCGAAATTCAGCCTTAATTAGATAATCTCGAGTCCAAACTGCGGCCGCTACATCTAAGGTCACGAACCCTACGTCTCTCACGGTCATATCCAATTTGGGAGAGGGCCCTCCAAAGGCCATCTTTGATAGTCGAGCATATCCGATACTGAGACCCGTTATCACTATGGCGTGATAAGCGCACTCACTATCATTTTACCATTGTTTTCAGCCATTATATTTATTGCATATAAAAGGGATCGAGATTAACTTTAAATGGGGCGCATCCAATTGCGATTGGTGTTTCGTAACTTTCTTCGGAACCGCCTCCAACATGCTCGGGTTCAACAGTGTTGAGGTTGGGGGTTGTCTCGAAAGGTATTTCCACACACACACGGTGCCCACAACTGCCAGACCACCACCAACAACCCACTGGATAATTTTCCAATCAGGTTCAACAATGTTGAGGTAATAGGGGGTAGGAGCTACAGCACTCCCCGATTGCTCTTCTGATTGATTTTGGGGTGTCGCAATCCCCGATTGCAACGACTGTTTGGCCTCTCGAAGCTCGGCGAGTATTTTATCTTGTTTAGTTTTTCGGGTGGCAGCCGATATCCGCCCAACTGCCTGTCTTTTTGGGTTTTTGTGTCGTGCAATTGGAGGATCAATCGGAAGAGCAATCTGGGATTGCGGTTCCGTCACTCTCGCAGGTGCGTCTTGTGTCATCATTTATAATATTAGAGCTTATAGTTTGTGGGCATATATGTCCAAATTGACAGTGTTTAGCGGTGGTCAACGCGGTTGTCAGCGGAGCTAAGTACATTCCAAACTTGTGATAAATTGAGCAGCAGGCCGTTCTAAGAGTGTGTCCTACAAATGGGTCAGTCTCTAGATCACCAATCAACCCCACAGTGTCAGATATAGGGAGAATTGCACTGACAGCGGTAGCGTACAAATGAATAGCCGCCGCCCCAAGAGTTTTCGTCATCTCTGCCCCCAATTTGGATTCGTATCGCGCATACATTTTATCAACCCCTACATCTGACATTTTATCCACCTGGCAAACTGAGAGACGCCTACCGAAATACTGCTCCGATTGCCCCCCAGTAACCAGCGCAGCTAGCCGCTCGCGGCGCGTTGTGTTTTCATTTTCTTTCAGGACCGTATCGGCAGCCGTTGCAATCCCCGATTGCTCTTTCGGGAAAGATGTCGTGTCGGTTTCTACAGTTTCTTTCGGGAAAGATGGCGTGTCGGTTCCTACTGTCTCTTCCATTAGCTGGTCGAGAAGTTCGTCGCAATTCATTGTGTTTTTAATAATTAGTACTATTCTGACTAGCCTCATAAGTCTAACATATTGATTTAATCCAATAATATTGGTAAGTAATAATAGCGCACCACCCAATACTTATGATCACCGTTATGCTCGCAACAAAGCAATAATTGCTAAACAATTATTAAGCGGAGCAACAGCAATCGGGGATTGCACCCACATTGTTAACCATTGTTCAGAAATTGATCAGCATTGTTCAGAAATTGCTCAGCATTGTTCAGCAATTGCTCAGCAGTTACTAATTAATTTTAAGAAAATTATAAAATTAAGCGTTAAGCAATTGCTTATTACTTTGTAATATAGTAATTGATAACTTCGTAAGCAGTTGGTTGATCAGTTTTTAGCAGAAGCTTGGCGTGCTTAGTTTCCGAAAGTATCTGTCGAACATCCAAGCGCTCCTCGCGCGTTGGGATAACGTCGTTCTCTCGAAGATAGTCATCGAATGAGTCTCGGTCCTTGCAGTGAAAGAGGGCGACCCATTTCGTTTGCTCGCGCAAATCCTTGAGGACGGCGTTGTACTTCTGAGTGGAGATCCATACGCTTTGCCCCGCATGGCGACCAGAAAATTGCAGCTCAGAGAGCATGTCCTTCTTTTTGGTCATCGCCGCCATGGCCGAGCAGTCGTCAATCATGTATAGGGTGGGCTCGCCCTGGAATCTTTGGAATAAACCACGCAGCCAATCGTGAATCCTGTCGCCGGGGTCAATGACGTATACCACAGGGTCGGTCCATATCCACGGGCGCCGCTGATAAGTCTTGTTGTGCCGCACAGTGGGACACAGGATCACAATGTGTCGAGAGATATCACGGTAGGACCCCTCGAGTAAGTCGAGGATGAAAATTGTTTTTCCGCATCCTGTCTGCCCACATATTATGGCAGAGTGGGCATCACAAACTTTAAAGTTTGAATGTAGATTTAAATCTCCAATCGTGAATTGGTGTTGATTTATTAAATCAGTAGAGTGCTGAGACGTATCGACCATCTTCGATGTTGAGTTGTGCGTCTGTGATTATATATATATTATATATTACACGTTCAATGGCCCAGCTCCATCCGCCTCTTTGGTTATCTGGATCGTCACACCCTCGCTAGCGTTCTCAACTTGGCGTCCACTACCGTGCATTTGGTCGTCGTCGCTGGCTCGCATGTCTAACCATAACGCGTATTTGCTAGTCAGGAACTGCGCGAGGGAGACGTCCGAGAGCTGTAGGTCTTTGGAAACCGCGGCAACCTCTGTGTCACGCTTAGAGCCAGCAGCAAACTGCTTTCTGACTTCGTCCCACTGCTGGTGCGCGCGAAGGCCCGCGCTGTAGAGTTGATTGGGGACTCCCTCGATCGTCACCTCTACCTTTGTGATTTTGGGGTTATATAATTTGTCGGTTTTTCTAACCCCGAGCGCGAACCGACCCTCCTCGAACAGCATCAGTATACCTTTCATCGAGCGGGCGGGTACGTTGACATTAATATTCCACAATGTGTCACTTTTGTCTTTCGTCATCTTGCGATGGCGAAGAACTCGGTCGTAAAGTATGGCAACGCGCCCGGCGTACTGGATTCTGATCAATCGCGCGAGTTCGGGCATCGTGACCATGTCGTACTCCAACGAAACATTGTCGATCGTATACGTCGATGTCATGTCGGTGGCTATGAGAACTCGGCGGTAGTCGTTGAACGTTAGTTCGTATTCGAGGCGGTCAGCCAAAGCGCTCTGATAGTATGGCATGTGACTCTCCAGCAACTCAAAGTCGAGCGGGATGTAGAAGCGGTTGCCGTAAGCGGCCGCGATCGCGTTGTCGCTCGCGTCGTTATCTAGCTTGTTACCAGCCCCGATTCTAAGACTGGTAACGTTCTTATTTGTGCTGGTGTCAATACCCTGATAGACCGCATGTTCGCGCTCTTGCTCCGTCTTCCACAGGTCCTGATAACAATGGTAGACGTCGCTGTCGTCGATCGACATCACCTCATTACCAGAAATATTTATCATGGTCTTCTTGACGATGGCGCGACCCAGGTTCTGAACGACGGTTCGGTCCGCGTCTGTCGACGTCAGCGAAATAGTGAAAGCTAGCTAGGCGAACAGTCCCCGGCACAATGACGTCGCTAGCTCCGAGGTTTGGGAAGCGGACCAACAGCTGCTGGTTCTGGTCGATCGTCGATGGGTTGTTCGTAATAACGACGCTCTGTCTCACACCTTTCGCCCCAAGGGGCTCCCGCAGTCTGCGGTATGGATTGAGTTTGCGGCCATATTGACTTGAAGACATAGTTTCGATGAAACTAAATACTCTATTAAACCCGTATGGTTTTTTCTTTAATACATAATTATTATAAAAATGGCTGGTTACGATATTGGTATGGACGAAGTCGATCGAGACGATTTCCGCGATGATGATGACATCGATGATGACATCGATGATTACATCGATGACGAAACGTCCTTCATAGTGCCTCCAGTTCCAATTAGTGAATTGGGGGAAATAGGTGGCGCTACCAACACGATTGGTCTAAGTCAGGAATTAGTCAAGTCAACTGTAGACGACTACTTCAACAGTTTGGCAGAAAAACGTGTGGTCCCATCTGTCGGTCGCGACTACTCCAAGTTCGAATTGGATATGCGCGGTAGGTTGCGACTAAAAGTATCAAATATCCCGATCATCAACATGAATACCGGAAAACCCCTAGCGCTCAGCACCATTGCCGGAACCCGGGGTGGTGGCGAAATCATAAGGAGCGAACTAGGATTCCCAAATTGGGCGCGTGGTAAAACATTTATGCCGGCCCGCGCTGTAAAGACCCTACAGTCTACCGACGAAATGATGGCAAAGACGGCCGCCGCGATAGAAACGATCGAGCTCAGCGGGCTCCCTCGAGTAGCCACCGACGCTATTCGCACAATGGAGATCAACGAAAAGGAAATAGACGGATTACTCAATCTCGACCAAGGGTCGAACGATGACCCACCGCTACCTCTTCGCGAACTCCTGGGACTCAATAAGGCTCTTCAAAAGGTCCGGAGCGAACTGGTCCTTAACCTCTCCAAACTCACGGCGCTGGATGAACATATCGCGCTAGAAGAAAGAAAACTTGGGGAAGCTGGTGATGATAGAAAATCTACCGAGCGGATCAACGAACGACTGCGGTCTTTGGGAGATGAAAGAGAATCTCGCTTGGAGGCTGCCTCGACTAACCGTGAGGCTCTCCACACCCAAATCAGTCGGATCCGCGAAACAATCTCGAGGGTTCTGCACGAGGACACGACACTTGGTGAGCGACTTCGCACTCTGTCCAGAGAGCAGAGCGTCACAATAGTAAGCATCCTCGTAGCTCTTGGCATGACTATATCAACCATAGTTCTAGCTATCGAGCTGCTCGTAGGTGGCGCGGGTGCTAGCGCGGGTGTAGCTGCCGCAGCATCCGGCGGAGCAAAGGAGTGGGCAAAAAAGCAGCTAAAAGCCCTCGCCAATCTCCTGGCTAAATTAGCCGGAAAGGCGGCTGCCGCACTGCCTGGGTTGATCGGGAGTGTCGTCTCCTACTTGTTATCTATATTATCAAAAACAGCCGAAAATACTTGGGCTTTAATCGTGGCGATCGCCGGTCTTCTACTATTCTCCGCCCGAGAGTTTCTAAAACCAAAGCGCTAGTAGTACGATCACCACGAGGGTGACGACGAGCCCTAATTTCTCCTCCTCGTGGGTTGTAGTTCCCGCTCCTGTTCCAATTCGTGAATTGGGGGAACTTGATGGTGTGCGTCGTGGTGGGGTGGGTGTATCAAATTCTTCCAATTTCAACATTGTTGATGATTTGATTGGGGGTACGGGGGTGGCTGTATCGAATTCGTGGATTGGCGGTGGCGATTACGATCTGATTATTGTAACCGTCAATCGGGTCGTCTCGTAGTATCATATTGCTCGGCGCCATATAAAGACCTATTCCAAATACATAGTCTACTGGAGTGCTGGCATTCTGCAAAACGTCTTGATACCGCTTGATCGCCGCCGGGAGGTCCACCGGAGAGGACATGGCGTCCTCGACATTTGCCAAGAACTGTTCTTGTGCGTCGAACGCCGTCCCGACTCCCATTACATAACTGCGCGATTGCCCCTGTGCGCCGAGGATGGCCCAGACGTATGTGCGAATGGAGTCGTTGAGGCGGGTAACACCGGCCTGCGTAAAACCTAGACCGTTGTCCAATATAAAGGTTTCTATACCCTTTTGCACGTTTCTGTCTTGTAAAATATAATCTACGTGAGCTATTGTTGGTGCATTATACCAGCAGTAATCGTAATTACACTGTCTCTTTGTACTAACTTCAGACCCGAATGTCATTTTATTTACTACATAATCGGTGGCGGTCCAATTTGTATAACCTCTAACTGGGTTCACTACAAGATTTGAATAATAGTACACAAAGGTTACACCTGGGGTGGCATACTTTGTGCCTGCGCCGTAGTCTAGACCACTGAGATAAACAGTGCCCAGACTGTTCGGGTATACTTTTTGTCTCCAATCCGAATCTTTTGAAACGTTAAATTCGTCACATATCCGTTCGAACGCCTTACGGTTGTATGTGTTGGAAATGGGATTCCAGCCGTCATCTTGAGGTAGTGGAGTACCTAGTTCTTTGAGAATCCTCCTAATAGTATAATACACATGCAAGTTGTAGACGCTACTGCTCAGCATGCTGTTCCTGTCTTATATGTGGTCTCTGAAAGAGACGCCACACCCGGTTGTGGCACACCACACGCCAAAATTTAGTTGGTTCTGCCAGAACTGCATAGGGTTGTTGTTCCAGTTTGTTGTGACATCCTGTGTAATGGTTTTAGGAAGTCTGTACTTTTCAAACATGTTAGTGAAATTGGTGTTGAAACCCAGGCCCAAACTAGCTCTTATTTTGGGGTGCACAAGCCACCAATGGTGTTCTTTTGAGTGTATACACCTCCGACCAGGTACTTTGCATTATAATTAAAGCTAAATGCTTTGGTATCCATTGAAAGATATTATTGTGTTTGCTACTATCACTAATGTTCAAAAAGAGAGTTGTGAAACTTCAGAAGTCAATCGACAACTGGCCTCAGATCAATCACCTTCACGGTTGGGTGGCAGAATGTGGGGAAGAGCGAAGGGTTTTACTATGTGAAGGATTGACAACAAGTAGGTGTAAAGCTGCCTCACGGACTGTGGGGAACATGACAGCGCATAGACTTTGTTTCCACAGAGCTTGACGGTATAGTCAACCTCACAGTATCGAAGGTTGCAACAATGACCATCGGCCCAGACAACAAGATAATGATCTCCCCGATGTTGGGTATTTAACTCGGTTTTAGAGAGATATATTCCGCAAATAAAGGAGTGTTTGTCTCGGGTGAGTACGTCGGTGATAACTCGGTGGACTTCGCCTTCACGAAAAATCTCAGGGTATACCTGGATCGGGTGAACACATCGTACAACATGTTAGACGGATCTCCCAGCACATTACTGAAAACCGTGGAAGCCAGTGATTGTTTCTTTGGGGAGACTGTGACCTTAGACTTCCCACGCCCCGAGATGAAAGTTTTGGAATCGGGACATATCCACGAATTTACGGTCTCTATTCTTGATGATCAAGCGAGAGAGTTGAAGAACTATTACCCGATTTCGGTCGTCCTATAAATTTCCAATTGAGTATAAGTGCCCCCAGTATTATAATTTAATTTTAAGAAAATTATTATGAGTATATACGGACCAGGTAGTTCTTCCCCCTTGAACGGGATTGGGTGACAGATATAAATTCAAAGAATTTGGAACCGGCAGAAGGGGGATTCACCCCAACAGAGAGTGATTTTTTAACTGCCGGGAAAACCGTAGCACTGGTTGATGACACTGTGACTTCAGCTACAAAGCACATTCGTAGAAGTATAACACAACTGAGAACGGACGTCCTAACATCTATAGCACAAGTTCACCAAGAGGCCCGGACGGGGATTGAGGAAGTCCGGACGGGTATTGAGAAAGTCCAATCAGATATATAGGCGGACCTTACGGAAGCCTGTTGGATGTTGCGCTCTGAGGACCAGACGAGCTTACTTATGAATCTAGGTGGCAAAAATAACAGAATTTCTGGGAAGAGTCCCATACAGAGTTTATGGAAGTTTCCGATAAACTAAATCGAGTTCGTAAAGGCGCTCACAAAGCCCTTGAGGATACCTCTGAAAAGGTTCGTGTTGAGGCCCATACCGCTATCGAGGAGCTTGCCGCATTGTTGGACACATCTGTAGGGCAGTTTAAGTTATTACGCAGCAGAAACCCCATCACATTACGCAAACACGTCTTATTTGGAAATAATAAATCAGTGAACTACTTTCGGAAAGGGAGATAATCAATATCACGCGAAATATTTTCATACGAGCCAAGCGGATTGTTCTGTTTATTAGTATATATAGTTTTAATCTATCTCCTGTGATGTATATAATGATACATTACCTCGTTATGTTATGGGTACTAATACATGTTGTTTCAATAGCGAATCTCTGTAACGGTATCGTTATAGATGGAGTTGCTAATAATTTAATAATTATTACGTTCAAATGGTTGCGTAATATTGATAGCACTTCGTAATTGTCGTAAATGGCGCAATAGTCGCGAGGTTAAGGTCGCCGATTTCTATGATTTAATTACCGATGTTTTCACAATTTTATGATTTTAATAGAAAAGAGCTATAAATATGTTTTTTAAGTTTGAGGTACTGTCTATACCATATAATTTTTTACTGTCCCAAAATCTTTTTTTTTTGGCTGTCATTTTTTGAATGCACTAGTACTGTCACATCCTGTATACGCATGCAGTGTCAATAACGCGGTGCAGTATTCCTGTATTATCCTCGTATCTGTCTCTTCCTTGTAGATTTCAGACTTTCTATCTCTGTTGAGTTAACATGTCCAGCTTCACACTTCAGTTGATATGCTGTTCCATCGCACATTAATGTGACATTGCGGTTGTTAATTTTGGAAGCAAATACATCTGTGTTCCAAACCTTTAACATGTTGGAAGCAAAATGTGGTTCATCTGAAAAGCTAACCATATCAAACAATGTAGATATTGCGTCACTACCCCCATGTAAAGGCAGCTTGGTACAGCATGTACGGAGGGTCAAGTTGCAATATGGAAGAGGGCACACATTGCAACTCCTGAGGTTCCAAACCCTACTAATGGCCATGGCTGGATACAAACTGATGGACATATCGAGCCATTGTGGACGAACGATCCAATTCTACCCCAACGACTCATAGACATCATCGAGAATATACAGGATTGTGATGACACATCAGATGAAGAAGAATCTGGTGAGATGGGGCCTGTATATTCTGACGAGGATGCAGACGACAGTGATTAGGCAGTGTGACTTAATGAACAAAAACTCATGGCAATAGAGCCAACTATATAGAGTAAACAAAGATTTGTTTATAAATAAACATGATACAGAAATATGTTTTATTTTTTAAGATACAATGTAAATTGTATGCCTAATTTGCATATTCATGACTTTGTCAGGTATCCAATCAAATTGGTATTATGTTTAATGAACTCCTTGACCATGAAAACATATATCTAGGCACCTTAAATGTTCTTCTAGCTTGATTAATAAGAAAGATATGTGGAAACATATTTTTTTTTTTCAAAAATGGCGGGAAATGAGAAATTTATGCAATGGCCGTAATCTCATTTGCATAGCAATATGAGGTCACAATACATGATATAATGTTTCTATTATAAAGCAGACATGTAGTATAATAACTTAGACTGCTTCAGTTCTAAAAAAATGATTAATATAAGCTTTTAGAAATATTTAGTACGAAGTTTATAAATGAAAATGTATTTTTTTTATCTTTTTACGCCTAATTTGCATATTCATGACTTAGGAAATTATCCAATCAAATCGGTATTGTGTTTAATGAACTCCTTGACCATTAAAACATATATGTAGACACCTTAAGTGTTCTTCTAGCATTTTTAATAAGAAAGATATGTGCAAAATTAATTTTCCAAAAAATGGCGGCACCTAATTTGCATATTTGGCTACAAATAGATGTGGGACCCAAGATTTTTGATGTTAACATTTTTTAAAGTATTTAGTATACCCCAAGGAACAAAAAAAACATGGCGTACAAATGTTGTGGGGGGTGCACGGGGGGTCCTGGTAGCCCATAGCCTATATGTTTTGTGTCAATTTTCAACACCATTTACGGAAAATTATTGCTGATTTTTTAAAACAATATCGGCACAACTAAATACGGTGATAGAATTTGTGTCAACTTTTCAACACCATTTACGGAAAATATTACTGATTTTCTAAAAACAATATCGGCGAAGGTGTACTGAACTACTCTTTATTTTTAATAACCAGCCGTCTAATAGATCTGTGTATAATCGAGAGTATATCGTTAATTGTCATGTTGTCTCCGACAGTGAGGTGTTGCGGCACACATCAAAACGACACGTCAATTTCAAAAAAAACATTGCCTAAGGGTCAGTCAACATTTACAGCTGTGTGGTGTCATCAGATCAACACCTCGTCACACACGACTGCGCATTATCGATTTTTTTCCACACAAAGCGACGTGTATTTACAACTATATCTGTATAATGTGTCGGGTGTAGCCAAAGACCATGCATAAATTCGTAATTAGTCACAGATGTAGCCATAAAATATAATCGATTTCCTTAAATTACGTTAAGACCAGATCAGTACGTTAAATCGCTATAGACGACAACTGACGATCCGATGAGAGAGAGTAATACCGTTTACGCGTATCCAGGGAATGGGATCACACGGTCTATTGTTTACACTGGATTAATGGCGGCCCCCATGAGGTCTCAGGTAAATCTTATTTTTCAATAATACTACTGTGGTTTTTTCCTTTTAGTGATGGCCATGTTCCAGCCGTTAACACTTATTTAGCAGCATTACTTAATATGTAGTTAGTCTGAACACTCTGCAGAGAAATTTGAATTGAGCGTTGTTTAAACTTAGTCCGGTTCATATGCACAGGTCAAAATATGAACTGAAAATGGCGCTTTGTGTGACAGAAATCCGTATGCGGACGAATAAAAAAAATATTTTGTTATAAATATCACCAATAATACTACTGTGGTTTTTTCCTTTTAGTGATGGCCATGTTCCAGCCGTTAACACTTATTTAGCAGCATTACTTAATATGAAGTTAGTCTGAACACTCTGCAGAGAAATTTGAATTGGACGGAATCGAGCGTTGTTTTAAACTTAGTCCGGTTCATATGCACAGGTCAAAATATGAACTGAAAATGGCGCTTTGTGTGACAGAAATCAGTATGCGGACGAATAAAAAAAAAAATTGTTATAAATATCACATATAGCGAAACAGCGATAGCATCTACTGTTTTAATAATATGCATACATATTATAATTAATGTTTAATAGTGATATACTTATGAATAATATACGATACTATGGTTTATACTCCAGCACTATGTTTTAAGGCTGTGTGATTTGCCTCAATATAAGCTGGATTAATTAATAATTATATTCATGCGCTTCTTGAGAACATCAATACATTTAAAATATACAAACATGACTTAAAGGGGTATCGATATGATACATTCTAATAATATAAATATTGAAAATACACATTACAATCGTTTACAACATAAGTTATTGATCGAAAATAGTCACTGAATCGTGACCTATTTGACCACATTACCTATTGCGCGGGTACCTCACCATAACCCCTGTTTACATAGGTAAGTGGGGGTATATGGGGGTACGCTCGCTAATACAATGTTTGCGTAATGATCACAGTTTGGGCTGAGAAACGGGGGCCATTAAATGAGGGGGCCTATGGATATGAATAGATATGGGGGATACGTCATGACATCTCCAGGTACACTTCTACGAATGGCGGTCTGTTCGGTTAATGCTAGTGGTAAACCTGTGGGCGCGGTCATCGCAAATCTCGTAGTGGATGGGGAAGAACGGGAGGGGGGGGGGGTGGAGGCTCTAAACTCGCTGGACAGAGTTCAGGGGTGGTTTTGTTCGCCAGTGATGATCCAATTAGACTTTCCGAAGGTAGTGTCATTAACTTTGTTACGAAATGGATTGGATGATATTGGTTTTGGCGAAAGAAGTTCAGATTTTAGGTTGGACAATATCGTCGCGATGCAAGATATTCTAAAACAAGAGGGGGAAACTCGGAGGGTAAATGCTAAAAAATATAGACGAGCTGCAAATATAGTGGAGGGGGTGAGCACCGTGCTGGCAGCAATTTCTATAATGTGTGGGGCCGGAACCGCTGCATTGTTATCTACAATCGTGGCAATTCCTATTGCCGCGGGTTTGAGTGGTGTAGCCACTGGGTCGGGTTGTTATGTATGGCGTTCAGAGTGGTGGGAAGGAAATTCGAAAATAAAAGTAGAAAGCACGACAGAATATCGGTTCTCGGGTGGTCTAAGAAAAATAGCATCGAAGTTATCATGTCCAAAGCGTTGGCCGATAACAATATATCGGACGCTGAATTTGAGTTGGTGGTGGAGGAGATGTCTCGATATGAGGATTTAAAAAATATTATTAGAACGAAAGCACGTGCCACCCTTCACAAGATTGAGAATATTGATTGGGATAAATTTAGGTTAAAACTGTTGAGGCGGAATAATTTTCTCATCATTTTTTCTTCGTCCGAAGAAATTTCTCGCTGGCATATTTTTATACTTCTATATACTTTTTTTTAAATAATTAATTAATTAATTAATTATTTAAATAATTAATTATTATATTTTCCATATAATAATAAGGGGTGTTCAGTTTTAAATAATTAATTAATTAATTATTATACCCCCCTATATAATAATAGGGGGTGTTCAGTTTTAAATTATTAATTAATATTTCCATACTTCCTATATGTTAGCAAATATAATAATTAAATAATTAATTAAATAATTAATTAATTAATTAATTAATCTAACCAAATGGCATAAGAGAGACAACTCTGACAAGGACGACCCGCTTTAGAAAGTAAACAGTTGTCTAACTTTGCTCTGTATTCTATAGGTGGCACACCATTTTGTTTATTCAGTTCATAACACAAATTCGAGGGGTGTGGGACCGTGGATGGAGCGTAGGGGTGGTATGTAGGTTGGTGGTATCATTTTAACTCCCTATATACTACTTTAAAAAAACAGCCAATATTAAGGCTCATCGTAAATAATTCGGACATTAAATCAGATACAATACCGAACCTACGTAGCGTGGACGCTGCTGAATTACGTCGCTGGATTTGTGACGTATGTCGAGGGAATGACGTCATAACATGACGTCACGCAAGTTCAAACAATTAAATTTAGTATCAAAGTATGCGGTGTAAATTAAATACATGATTAGTGCCGTCGAATATAAACTATATTCGGTTTCGTCCCGACAACTTTATAGGGGCTCGCTAAAGCTCGCCCTAATAAAGCTGTCTAAGGCTCACCGAATATATTTTATATTCGACGGCACTAACCATGTATTTACTATATTTCCGTCAGTCTTACGAGTATATATGGTTAGTGCCGTTACGAGTATATAATTACAGCACAAACATATTTACACAATTCCCTAACATTTGATTGGCCCGTAGCAAGTCTCTGTCCAAAATTTATATCCCAGTAAACTCCCACGCCGAACTACTTTCCGTAACCGTGAGGCGCAGTTAAAATAATTCTTAAGAAAACGGAAAATAAACACATTTTCTTGATGAATTTATTTCAAATGCTGGAATTATAAGGAATGAATGGCCTTTTTGTGGAATTTATCGGGGATATAAACTTGGAAAAGTCGCGGGAATACTGGACGAGGCCTTCCGGCCACTGCACATTACATAACGTAAAAAAATCAACAACACATTTGCAAAAATTAACTAGACAAAAGTATATCGCAATGTACCCATTTTCCAAATGTCAAGGTCTGAAATGGGTAGATAATCAATGAGCCGGAAATCAAATGAAAAATCACTTTGCGGATGTATGTACAAACCGTAACTTTAAACTTGCATTATAAGTAAGCCACATACCGAATCTCAAGTCTCCATCTATCATAGTTGTGAATAGTACAGGGCACAAAAAATCCACTATGTGGAAATTTCAATTTTTGTATAAATGTATATTTCTTAATTTTGCCATTCCTGTCAAAGTAAGGACGAGTAAAAATTTCAAGAATATTCGTGCCCTGTAGTAACTCTTGCAATCTACTCCTGTTACTGTACTGCACATCTACGGACGGTAGGGGAGCAGATTGCAAGAGTTACTGTTCGCAACTACATGTATATCTATCATGTCTGTTATGGTTTAAACGTTTTACCTCTGACAAGAAAACGTGATGGACATACATGTATGGACGTGAGACGTATGTACGAACGGACACTTGTGACAAACATAATATACCCATTTTTTCCCCAAAAAAGTGGGTACAAATTAGTTGCGGGAAGTAACTCTGCAGAATACTCTGCGTACGGACGATACGGGAGTATTCTAGAGTAACTTCTTGGTACTAGGTACAAATATGCATTGATTTGGAAATCTACAATAGTCATTTATATAGACAAAATCTTTTAAATGTATTAAATAATATTTACATCAATTTTGGGCTAGTTGTGGGAAATAGTAATACATGTACATAACTCTGGATACGGACAATACGGGAGTTACATTAATATTGTATTCTGCAGAGTTACTTCCCGCAACTAATGTTGGGTATACAATAATCCTGTTGGGGGGGGGGCCTGGCCCCCTCAATAATTCTGTAATAAAGCACATATTCTCATCCTCAAACAGTAGTATATGGGAGTCAAAATGATACGGGTTTCCTATGAAAGCCACCGGCTACGCGCGGCGGCTTCCACAAAGGAAACTCGTATCATGTTTGACTCCCATATACTACTTGGATTTTCCCCCACTGTTCGGCGGGTGTGGATGAGAACAGTGAAACAATATTTTTCAGCAACCACGAGACCATATATTTCCTAGAGCGGTCGGATAGGAACGCCGTTGTCATGCAGTTGTTTACCATAGGGATCTCGTTTGTAAGGATGGAAGCTTAAAAAAGTGTTAGGTCCAGCCGCGGCGCGAACTCACAACACACGTCTCCGTAGAGTGGCGCCTTAGCCCACACGACCACCGAGGCTGTTAAGACATATAAACCTGAAGATAAACACTACCTAGTGTTGTGCAATAATCGATAAGGTGAAATACACCCTATTAGAGATAAGGACTCAGTATAATACAGCAATATGTCATTCCACAACTTACACCCTATTAGAGACAAGAATTCCATTGGTTATATTCAGTATATTAAAACAATCTGTCTTAAATATCGACAACTTACACCCTATTAGAGATAAGTTATCCATTGGTTATACTCAGTGTATTACAGCAATCTGTCATAAATATCAACTGACACCCTATTAGAGATAAGTTATCCATTGGTTATACTCAGTGTATTACAACAATCTGTCATAAATATCAACTGACACCCTATTAGAGATAAGTTATCCATTGGTTATACTCAGTGTATTACAACAATATGTCATAAATATCAACTGACACCCTATTAGAGATAAGAATCCATTGGTTATACTCAATATAATGCCTACCATAAAGCAAATGAGAGAGCAAGCTAAGAGTTGGGGAATTTCCCTAAGAGGTTTGAGACTCAAGAAAGCTATAGCAGATAGGATAAGTGACGTGCGAGCCATAGTTTACGAGGAGAGGCTGCGGCCTGCTGTTTCGACCGAATGACTGCCTGCCGACCCCGAAAAACGCGTAGGAGTAGGAGAGATATCGCCAGAGCTTTGGTGTAGGAGGGTCCAAGGATTCTCGACGAAGAAGCAGAAGTTAGGGAAACTGTTGATAGGGGTAGGAGGAAGATAGTATGGACCTTCAAGAGAGGGGTAGACGGGGAGATCGATAATCGCATAATGAATAAAATTCGCCCAGAGATGACCACGGCATGTTATCTGAGGTATTCGTGCTCGTATCGTATTAGGAACATCGAGACCGACGCTACGATGATCTATCACAAAAACTCAAAGGGTAGTCCGTGGATAAACGAGATCGCCAAAGCGGAAAGTTGCATAGCCGATAGAGAGAAAGGTCGAATGGAGATCGACAAAGTAGATAGACCAAACACAAAATGGACCTTCGTTAGTTGGAAATCGGTCGAGGTGAAGATGATCATCGACTCTCAACAACTCCTCATGGGAGCGGGAAAACTCACCGATTGGTTAAGGCAGAAAAAGGGAATGTATTCCATCGACAGGTACGACGACTATTTGTGTCTGTTTAGGTGCATAGCCATCCACCGTTGAGGGAGACCCGACTGGTGTTGTAGGGAGACACGAGCTCTGGCTCGCGAATACCTCGGGCACGATAACGGACCGGGTAGTAAGGGAATCCCCCTGGACGATCTTAAGAAGGTAGAAGAGCACTTCAAGCTGGGCATTCGCGTTTACGAGCCCACCGCCGACGGAGTGTGGTACCTCATGAAGTCTCCGGCAAACTACGACGCGGTTGGGGAGAAGATCATGACGATAGGAATGTTTGGAGGGCACTCGTTCCTCATACAGAACCTTCGCAAGATGACGAACGAGTACGGGTGCTGCGGATGTCGTTCACAAAGTCGTGTAACATGCACAGGCACGCGACCACCTGCATGGGTGGGAAGACCGTGGTGATATGTCCAGGTAAGAGGGTAGAGAGACCGCAGTCGGCGTTCTACCCGAAGGCGTTCTACCCGAATGGTTCCGCGAGCGCGATGTCGATTAAATGGTTGAGCAGAGAAATGGAGAGGGTGGGAAAGCACATACATCACGCGAGATACGGTCACGGGGGCGAGAGGTGGGTGGCCGGCGATCTGGTCGACGGCTTCTGTCACGAGACCAAGACCGTGTTTCAGTTTCTCGGATGTTACTGGCACGGGTGCCCTACGCATTGCAGGAGAGGTAACGCGAGAGCACTGTACAAGAGGACGAAAATTGAAGACGCCAAGATAAGGGAGGCGGGTTACGAGCTGGTGGTGATGTGGGAGTGCGAGTAGTTGAATGAGGTGAATACCCACTATCCACAATCGCCGCGCGAAGAGGAGACGACTCTGTACCCGCACCAGATAGTCTACGACTTCGAGGCGTATCTCGACAAGTCGAAAACCACGCGACCCACCAAAGACCTGACCTTCGAGGTCGAGCACGTTCCTATATCGGTGTCGTTGGGGGATAAGATACACGATGGGATCACCCACATCTGCGAACGAGACCCCGACACGCTGGTCGAGAAGTTCGTGACCGAGCTGCAGAGGAGAGGCAAAGCCATCAGGGAGGGGGTTAGGAAGAAGTATCTGCCGACCGACATAGTGATGCTGTCGAAATCTCAGCGAGAGAAGATCGTCTCTTGGATCGACCAAGTCCCGGTGGTGGGGTTCAACTGCAGCAGGTACAGAACCTGAACCTGAACCTGAACCTCATCAAGCGGTATCTTGTCGAGAAGTTGGCGGCCACCGTGAATAAGGTGATGGTCGGAAAGACGGCCAGCACGACGATGTTTCTGTTTAACCCGGAGTTTAGATTTCTCGACATCATTCAATATCTGGGACCCGGTACGACGTATGACAAGTGGGTTAAGGCGTACGACTGTAAGATGGTAAAGTCTCACTTCCCGTACGATTGGTTCGATTCCCCAGAAAAACTCGACCATCCGGGGCTGCCCGACTATCCCGAGTGGTACTCGAAGTTGAAGGGTGAGTTCCTACTGTCGTTGTCAGAGTGGAAAGAGTGGAAGTTCTTCCGAGAAAAGGGAATGAAGACGTTCCAGGAATGGTTGCGACAATACAACGACTTGGATGTCGGACCGTTTCTAGAGGCACTGACTAAAATGACGGAGTTATACAGGGGGAGAGGCGTGGACATACTCAAGGACGCTGTGTCTCTGCCCGGTGTTTACCTTCAGTACCTGCTTCGTGGGACGATCGATGGGAAGGCGGACACGCCCGAGCTGTGGTCACCGAAGGATGAGACTTACGCGATGATGAAGGAGGGATTGGTCGGTGGTCCGTCCATAGTGTTCTCCAGATACGCCGAGGCTGGCAGGTCGACGATCAGGGGTCAGGTGGGGAGTCGGGAGGAGAAGATGTGCAAGGCGGTGCTGGGGTACGACGCCAATGCGCTGTATCTGTCTACTCTGTCGAAGGACATGCCGTGCGGGGAGGAAAAGATATGGACCTGGGACAACCCGGAAAGACAGGCGCATATAGATCGTTTCGTGAGGAAGGCCAGACGCGATCAGTGGTTCGGATTTGCGGAGTTGGATATAGAGGTCCCGGAAACGTTGCGAGACAAGTTCTCGAAAATGTCACCATTATTTGTAAACACAGTTGTCGAGGAAGCAGAAGTCCCGGAATACATGTTAAAATATCGGACCGGAAACGAGGAGATAGTAAGAAGCTCGTTGGGGCACTGTCCGCCAAGAAGATGATCATATACTCCCCGCTGCTAAAGTGGTATCTGGAGCACGGTCTGGTCGTCAAGGCGGTGCATAGGGTGATAGACTACACGCCCGGCAAACCGTTCCAATGGTTCGTGGAAGAGGTCACCGCCGCCAGACGGACGGGGGGCGTCGACAAGAGCAAGGCGGTGTTGGCTGAGATATTCAAACTGGTTGGCAACGCGTGTTGTGGCAAGCTGATAGAGGCGCCAGAGAGACACATGAACACCACTTATACGAAGGATGAGAAGACTGTCGACCGGGCACTGAGGTCGGCGTGGTTCGAAACATGGAGGAGATTGGGGAGGCTTACGAGATATCGAGCAGGAAGACTCGAGTAGTTATCAACAGATCGTTTCAGTGTGGCATTGCGGTCTACCAGTTGGCCAAGCTCCGGATGCTGGAGTTCTACTATGACTTCTTGGACAAGTACGTGGATCGCGGGGATTTCGAACTTATACAGATGGACACTGATAGCATGTACTCCTCGCTGTCGGAGAAGACGCGCTGGCGAAGGTGGTGAGAAAGAAGATGAAGAGAAAGTTCAACAAGGAGAAGGCCGAGTGGTTGGCGTGGGATAAATGGAGCAACAGAACTCCGGGACTGTTCAAGCTGGAATTCGAGGGGGATAGAGTCATCGCTCTGTGCAGCAAGTGTTACTACGTGAGCGGTGACGAACAAACTAAGCACTCGGCCAAGGGGATGTCGAAGAGATCTAACGATCTGACTTGGTGGAGGTACAAGAGCGCTCTCGAAGGGATAAAGAACATGGCGGAGAACAGAGGATTGCGAATGGTTAACGGTGTGATGAAGACTTACAATCAGAAGCTTGGGCTGTCGGCGTACTACGACAAGAGGAGAGTGATCGAAGACGGAGTACACACCGAGCCTATAGTATAGTTTAGTTAAAAAAAAAAAAAAAAGGAATCTGAAAAGGGGAGACAACTGACGGAAAGATTCTGACGAGAGTCTGCCTGACTATGACGACGGACGGTCCGGGGGTAGCTGGGTGTTAGAAGGCACCGCGCGATGGACCATCATCCAAATAGTAGAGCACGGGCTCATCGGGTTTGGTAATATATCGATCTAGATGATATACATTGAGAGACCACGCGGGATCAGTCGCGCGGCGGCGGCCGCCCTCGAGCTCTCCCGGTTGATAGAGGTACCGGACGCCAACATCAGATAGAAGCCGTTTCTCCGCTAAACCAACGGGTCGCCCGCGCGAGACGGCGGAGGGCTTGTGCGCCACGTTTTTAGACTTCATGGCATCTACGGGCTTCTTACCGATAAATCTGGTCACCTCGCCGTTTAGTGCGGAGACCACGGCGGGCAGCCTGGTCACCCACTCGGTCGATCGCGTATGAGGGTCTACAATCTCTTTGGCATATTGATGTCCGAACAACCTCTCAGCCAGGGTTCGATTGAACCGCTCCACGATCCCCTGGTCCCGGTGGATGTTGACGCGGCCGCGTCAGACAGAAACGTCGTGTTTAGCAATATATGAGAGACCGCGCCCATGAACTCACGGCCGTGATCGACCTGGAGAAGATTCGGCCATTTGAGAGGACTCCTCTTATATATTCGGAAAAGAGCCTCGGCCACCTCCTTAGACTCTTTCGTGGCCAGCGGCTCAGCGCCCTTATAGCGACTCGCTACGTCAACGACTGTCAGGGCGTACTTGTACGTCTTGCGACCGACGCGATCGTGAGGTAGAAATAGGAGGTCCGCTTGGTGGACTTTGTTCGGCACCGGCACATCGAATTTCGGCCGCGGAATATTATGCGGCGCTGGTAAATAGATCTGCCAGATGGCCTGCTTCTTGAGCCATTCCTTGGCTGCGTTTTCGGAAACCTTGGTCGCCGCAGCGAGGTTCTTGATGGCCGCGAGTCCCTTCCAGTAGCCGCGGGGGCTGTAGTAAGTGCTCGCTAGCTTGCGCGCTAGCGAACCGATAGTTTGGTATCAAGCTTGCGCGTGTCCATCGTATGCGAGGTATTCTAATAGATCGGACAATCTCCAACATGCCCTCGTCAGATCGTCCGTAACTGCGTCGTTAATAATAAACATTTGCTGGAAGTTTCGATATTAAGTCAGCTAAGGAGCAGGAACTCGGAGGAATCTAACATCCGCTTTGCGAAAACGGTGGCAGCGTTTTCGTCCTCGCGCCACGTCTCGAGAGAGCCTTGGGCCAGACGGATCAGACACTTTGCACCAGCTAAACGGTGTTTAAGGGCCGTGTAGCCTACATCAAGCAGAGCGTAATAAAGCTCGTCAACTAACATCGTTCTATATATATTTAAGAAAGTTCAATTGCTTATTGCTTTTGTAATATAGTAGCTGACGAGTCCCGTCGCAACCATTCCCAAGACGACAAACGCGATCTCGCGGTCTTTTTGGGCCTCTGACGGTACGTAGAAATCTGAAAGTTGGGGCTCGGGATCCAGCGACGTGCCAGACATTTCTGCGGATATGCCCGCGCGTACTCGCGGATGGCGTCGTCAACGTTTCGGAAAGTTTACGCGGCGTGATTCTCGCGGCGAAGATCTTCGTTGATCCAGTCAACGTCTGCGACTGCGCTCTTAAGTTGTTCTACAGTTAAATCGTGACGCTTGCGCTCCTCATCTGCGTCAGAGTTTTGCAGTTTCGTGAACAAATAGTTACTACCGATGAACGCCAATGCGTTCGACACCGCACCACCTAAGAGCATTGCGATCGAAGCCATTTATTTCCATATATTAGCGGGTAGAATTCCAGCTTTAACTAGATAATCTCAGGTCCCAACTGCGGCCGCTACATCCAAGGTCACGAGACCTACGTCTCTCGCAGTCATGTCCAATTTGGGAGCGGGCCCTCCGAAGACCATCTTGGATAGTCGAGCAAACCCGATACTGAGGCTCGATATCACCACGGCGTGATAAACCGCATTCATTATGATTTTACCATCGTATTCAGCCATTGCATATAGTGATAACTATGATTATTGCATATAAAAGTGATCGCGAGCAGTGTCTAAATGGGGCACAATCGGTTTCGGAACTTCCTTCGGAATCGTGACTGGTTGTCGCCAAAGGTAGTTCCACACACACAGGGTGCCCGCAACTGCTAGACCACCGCCAACAACCCACGGGATGATCCAGGTTGGAGCCACAATCCCCGATTGCTCTTTCAACGGCGTTGGGGGAACTGTAGGAGATTGAACCGCAGCTGCCTTCGGATGTTTTGCTATTTCAACTCCCAACTGTCGCTCCTGAGCTGGTGCGGTTGGAACAAATAACGACTGTTTTTCCTCTCGAAGCTCGGCGAGTATTTTATCTTGTTTAGCTTTTCGAACGGCAGCCGTTGCCCGCCCAGCTGCCTGTCCTTTTGGGTTTTTGTGTCGTGCAATCGGATTCAACATTGTTGAGGGTTCATCAACACTGTTGGGGGTGCAATCGGGGATAGTTCCTGAGGTGCAAGCTGCTCCGTCACTCTCGCGGGTGCGTCTTGTGTCATCATCATTTTCTGAGCTTATAGTTCGTGGGCATATATGTCCAAATTGACAGTGCTTAGCCGTGGTCAACGCGGTTGTCAGCGGAGCTAAGAACATTCGAAACTTGTGATAAATTGAGCAGCAGGCCGTTCTAAGAGTGTGTCCTACAAAATGGTCAGTCTCTAGATCACCAATCAACCCCGCGGTGTTTGGTATAGGGAGAATTGTACTAAGAGCGGCAGCGTACAGATGAATAGCCGCCAATCCAAGAGTTTTCGTCATCTCTGCACCTAACCTAGATTCGTATCGCGCATACATTTTATCGATCTCCGCATCTGACATCTTATCCACCTGACAAACTGAGAGACGCCTACCGAGATAATGCTCCGATTTCCCCCAGCAACCAGCGCAGCTAGCCGCTCGCGTCGCGCCGCGTTTTCATTCGAAGTCGTATCGACTGTCGTGTCGGCAATCGTTCCTACAGTTCCAACCGTGTCGGCAGTTGGCACGACTGTTTATTCCATTAGCTGATCGAGAAGTTCGTCGCAGTTAATTTTCAGTACTATTCTGACTAACCTCATAAGTCTAACATATTACCAAGCGCACCATCCGATACTTATGAGCACCGTTATGCTCGCAACAAAGCTCGCAGCGGAGCAACAAATTGATTCCCACATTGTTCAGCATTTGATCAGCATTTGTTAACCATTGTTCAGCATTTGTTCAACACTGTTAAGCATTTGTTAAGCATTGTTCATCATTGTTCAGCATTTGTTAACCATTGTTCAGCATTTGTTAACAATTGTTCAACATTTGTTAACTATTGTTCAGCATTTGTTCAACATTTGTTCAGCATTATTAAGCATTTGCTCAGCAGTTACTAACGAGCGTTAAGCACAATCTAAGTAATTGCTGAACAATGGTTAACAATTGCTTATTACTTCGTAAGCAGTTGGTTGATCAGTCTTTAGCAGAAGCTTGGCGTGCTTAGTTTCCGAAAGCATCTGTCGAACCTCCAGGCGCTCCTCGCGCGTTGGGATAACGTCGTTCTCTCGAAGACATTCATCGAATGAGTCTCGGTCCTTGCAGTGGAAGAGGGCGACCCATTTTGTTTGCTCGCGCAGATCCTTGAGGACGGCGTTGTACTTTTGAGTGGAGATCCATACGCTTTGCCCAGCATGCCGGCCCGAAAATGCGAGCTCGGAGAGTATGTCCTTCTTTTTAGTCATCGCCGCCTTGGCCGAGCAGTCGTCAATCACGTATAGGGTGGGCTCGCCCTGAAAGTAGCCAATCGTGAAGTCTGTCGCCGGGGTCAACGACGTATATCTCAGGGTTGGTCCATATCCACGGGCGTCGCTGATAAGTCTCGTTGTGACGCACAGTGGGACACAGGATCACGATGTGTCGAAAGGCATCGCGGTAGGGACCCTCGAGCAAGTCCAGGATGAAAACCGTTTTCCCACATCCTGTCTGCCCACATATTATGGCAGAGTGGGCATCTTTCGGTAGAGTTATATCAGTAGAGTGCTGAGACGTATCGGGCATCTTCGATGTTGAGTTGCGCGTCTGTGATTATATATAGATACACGTTAAATGCGCCAGCTCCGTCCGCCTCTTTGGTTATCTGGATCGTCACACCCTCGCTAGCGTTCTCAACTTGGCGTCCGCTACCGTGCATTTGGTCGCCGTCGCTGGATCGCATGTCTAGCCATAGAGCGTACTTGGAAGTCAGGAACTCCGCGAGGGAGACGTCCTAGAGCTGCAGGTCTTTGGCAACCGCGGCAACCTCCGGGGAGCGCTTAGAGCCGGCAGCAAACTGCTTTCAGGCTTCGTCCCACTGCTGGTGCGCGCGAAGGCCCTGGTTGTAGAGTTGATTGGGAACTCCCTCGATCGTCACCTCGACCTTTGTGATTTTGGGGTTATATAATTTATCGCTTTTTCTAGCCCCGAGCTCGAACCGACCCTCCACGAACAGCACCAGTATGCCTTTCATCGAGCGTGCGGGGATGTTGAAATTAATATTCCACAATGTGTCGCTTTTGTCTTTCTTCATCTGGATGAACATATAGCGCTAGAAGAAAGAACTCGGTCGTAAAGTATGGCAACGCGCCCGGCGTACTGGGTTCTGATCAATCGCGCGAGTTCGGGCATCGTGACCATGTCGTACTCCAGCGAAACGCTGTCGATCGTATACGTCGATCCCATGTCGGTGGCTATGATATCTCCACCGTAGTCGTTGAACGTTAGTTCGTATTCGAGGCGGTCCGCCAAAGCGCTCTGATAGTATGGCATGTGACTCTCCAGCAACTCAAAGTCGAGCGGGATGTAGAAGCTGTTGTTGTAAGCGGCCGCGATCGCGTTGTCGCTTGCGACGTTATCTGCCTTGTCACCAGCCCCGATCCTAAGTCTGGTTGCGTTCTTATTTCGGCTGGTGTCAATACCCTGATAGACCGCGTTTTCGCGCTCTTCCGCCGTCTTCCACAGGTCCTGGTAGCAATGGTAGACGTCGCTGTCGTCGATCGACATCACCTCATTACCAGAAATCTTTATCATGGCTCGACCCAGGTTCTGAACGACGGTTCGGTTCGCGTCCGTCGACGTCAGCGAAATAGTGAAAGCGAGGCGAACAGTCCCCGGCACAATGACGTCGCTAGCGCCGAGGTTGGGGAAGCGGGCTAAGAGCTGCTGGTTCTAGTCGATCGTCGATGGGTTGTTCGTAATAACGACGCTCTGTCTCACGCTTTTCGCCCCGAGGGGCTCCCGCAGTCTGCGGTATGGATGAGTTTGCGACCGTATTGACTCGAAGACATTATTGAAACTATATTAAACCCGTATGGTTTTTTGTTTAATACATCGTTAACGATGGGCGATATTGGCAAATTCGACCGCGACCGAGACGATGACCCCGACGATGATGATGACTTAGATGATTATCTCCATGGTGATGCCGATTACGAAACACCCTTCGTAGACGCGATAGGGGATCAACTCGGCGAGGAAATAGGTGGCGCTACCAGCAGCGTTGGTCTAAGTCGGGATTTACTCGAGTCGGCTGTAAACGACTACTACAACAGTTTGGCAGAAAAAAAGATGCGATCACATCTCTCGCCCGCGACTCCAAGTTCGAATTGGATATGAGCGGTAGGTTGCGACTAAAAGCATCAAATATCCCGATCGTCAACATGAAGACCGGAAAACCCCTAGCGCTAAGCACCATTGCCGGAAACCGGGGCGGTGGCGAAATCAAAATGAGCGAACTAGGATTCGTAGATTGGAAGAGGGGTAAAACAATTATGCCGGCCCGCACTGCAGGGGCCCTACATTCTACCGACGAAACGATGGCAAAGACGGCCACCGCGATAGAAACTGTCGAGCTCCGCGAGATCCCTCGTGTAGCCACCGACGCTATTCGCACGATGGAGATCAACGAAAACGAAATACTCAGCACGATGGACGACCCACCGTTACTTGTTCGCGAACTCCTGGGACTCTATAAGGTTTTAGGAACGTTCCGGGGTGAACTGCTCCTTAACCTAGCCAAACTCACGGCGCTGGATGAACATATAGCGCTAGAAGAAAGAAAACTTGGTGAAGCCACTGATGACGAAGATAAGCGGCGGATCACCGAACGCCTGCGGTCGTTGCGGGATGAAAGAGCAGCTCGCTTGGAGGCTGCATCGGCTTGCCGTGAGGCTCTCCGCACCCAAATAAGTCGGATCCGCGAAACCATCTCGAGGGTCCTGCACGAGGAAACGACACTCGGTGAGCGTCTTCGCACTCTGTTCATAGAGCAGGGTGTCACGATAGCAAGCATCTTCGCGGCTCTCACCATGACTATATCGACCATAGTTCTAGCTATCACTGGCGGTACGGCAGCTGCACCCGCTCCAGCAGCCGCGCCAGCACCGACACCCGCGCCATCCGGCGGAGTCAAGGAGTGGGTAAAAAAACAACTAAAGGCCCTCGCCAATCTCCTGACTAAATTAGCCGGAAAGCCGGCAACGGGCTGCCTGGATTGATCGGGGGTCTCGTCTCCTTCTTGCTATCTATATTATCAAAAACAGCCGGATGGTTCGCCGAGAATGAGTGGGCTTTAATCGTGGCGATCGCCGGTCTCCTACTATTAACTTCCCGAGAGTTGTTCCTAAAACCAAAGCGTAAATAGTCCGACCACCACGAGGGCGACGACGAGCGCTAATTTCTCCTCCTCGTGGGCACTACTTCCGAAGGAACTTGCTGGTGCATCAAGTCATATTGTGTCAACATACTCGGGAGCGGAGGTGGAGCTTGATGAGACACTAGTTCCGAAGGAACTTGATGGGATGTTTTGTACTGTGGTGGGTGCTTGCGGTTTTATGAAATCGTGTCCATGCGCGGTGCGCTTGATGATATCCGCGTTCACGTTCCCGTTATGGCCGATCTTTTGTTTGACGGTGGCGATTACGATCTGATTATTGTAACCGCCAACCGGGTCGTCTCGTAGTATCATATTGCTCAGTGCCATATATAGACCTATTCCAAATACATAGTCTACTTGGGTGCGGGCATACTGCAAAATGTCTTGATACCGCTGGATCGCCGCCTAGAGGTTCACAGGAGATGAGATGGCGTCCTCGACATTGGCAAAGAACAGTTTCTGGCTATCGCGTCCCGGTTCCGATTATACCACTGTGCGCTTGCGCCTGTGCGCCGAGGATGGCCCAGACGTACGTGCGAATGGAGTCGTTGAGGCAAGTAACCCCGGCCTGCGTGAACCCCAGACCCTTATCTAACATAAATGAACCCCACGCGTCCTGGTCCTCAGCAGCCTGCTGTATGTAATCGACGTCAGCTCGTTTCGGAGGTAGCCAATTGCAGGATGAGACGCCGCAGTGCCGACCTCCAGACACTTCCGGCCCGAAGGTCATCGTCGCGGGGTCAAAATTCCCGGCGTTCCGACTGATGATGTGGTCACCGAAGTGATCGTGTCTAAAATCAGTCTGCGTCCAATTCCCGGACTGGCCCCGAATGAGAACGTCCCCGAGTCCAGTGCTGCTAGGAAATGCTTTCTGGCGCCAGTCCGCGTCTTTTAGTACCCCAAATTCGTTACAAAGTCTTTCGAAAGCCCTACGGTCGTATGTGTTTGAAATGGGATACCAGCCGGCGTCCTGCGGCAGAGAGATTTTCAGTTCTTTGAGAATCCGGCTAATAGTGTAGTACGCGTGAAAGTTGTAGACGGCCCTCAAGAAGTGATCCTCCGTGGTTAGATGGTCTTGAGAGGAAACCCCGCATCCGGCTGTTGTGAACCAGGCGAAGTTGAGCTGATTCTGCCAAAACTGCATCGGTGTCGCTTTCCACCCGTTCACGGCCTCCATGGTAGTAATCTTGGGCAGCCTATATTGTTCAAAGATGTCGGGGAAGTTGGTTCGAAAGCATGTTCCGCCGCTAACTTGGATAGTGGGGTGCACAAGCCGGGGAGCGTCCGCCTTAGCGGCGTAGACACCGCCGACCACGTACTTTGCATTAGAATTAAAGCAAAAAAAAAATTGGTAACCATTGAAAAAGATATTATCATGTTTGTTATACTCACCAATGTTCAAAAAGAGAGTTGTGAACTTCATAAGTCAATCGACACATCGTACAACACGTTATACGGAGCTCCCAGCACTCTCCTTAAGGTCGTGCACGCCAGCGACTGTTTCTATGGTGAGACCCTGACCTTAGACTTCCCAACCTCCGAGATGAAACGTTTGGAATATGGTCACATCCACGAATTGAAGATCTGTATTCTCGATGATAAAGCTCGAGAGTTGAAAAACGATTACCAGATTTCGATCGTTCTCGAAATAACCGATTAAACATAATATATATATTTATATATTAATCATGAGCATATACGGTCCAGGTAGCTCAGAACAGGACGTTCCCGTCGCGGGCGCAGCATATGATGAAGCCGCAATGAGAAGGCTGGAGGGAAGGATAGCGCAGGCCCGCACAGAGGCGGCAACGGCGATTGCGCAGGTTCGGCGATTGCAAGCTCGAAAACCCGTCATAACAGTTTGTGCGGAGGAGCGGGGTACACTGAACGAGGGGGCCTACGAATATTCATTCCGTGCCAACGCGAGCAACAGATATGTTGGATACACCATGGCAGCGTCCGGGACGATTCTGCGAATGGCGATTTGCTCGGTCAACTTTCGCGGACACGCTGCTACCGAAATCCGAGTGAATCTCGTCCTGAACGGGGTAGAGCAGAAGTCTGGCATCACCAAGCACGCGGGGCAGAGGTCAGGATTTACGATATTCGATGATGACACTGCAATTGAAGTTTCCGCAGGTAGTGTTATTAACTTTGTAACAAAAGTTGGTGACCAATCTAGTTCAGCTACTGTAGAGACACTGTTAATAGAACTTGATTTATGATGAATGACGAGAAACTATATCCACACTTACCTTCGGGGACGGCCGACCCGGCATCCTTTAGGATGACCAGGATCGTCGAGATAACAACAGATTCTCCAGCACGAGGGAGAGACGCGGACGGGTCATGCGAAGAAATATAGGCGAGCAGTCAATATAGTTGAGGGAGTGAGCACCGCGTTAGCCTCAGCTTCCGTTGAAAGCGGAGTGGGGAGTGTGCCTTTATTGTCAACAGTCGTCGCTGCACCGGTCGCGGTGATCTTGAGCACGATAGCGGCGGGGGCGGGACTGCTTTGCATGACGACCAGACTCGTGAGTCGAAAACTTGAGGCCAAGAGTCGAAAGCACGACCGAATAGCGGTTCTCGCGAGGTCTAACAAAAACAGTATCGACGTTATCGTGTCGAAAACGATAGCCGACAACGATATATCAGATAGTGAGTTCAAACTGGTCGTCGTAGAGATGGCCAGGTACCAGGAGTTAAAGGGCACAATCCGATCCAAGGCCCGACCACAAATTCTCACGGACGAAGACGTAAAAAAACTCGTCATGGAGGGGAGGGCCGACGAGACAAAAAATGTCCTCGCCCGCCTCGGGACATGATATGCTTATTCGCGTGTTTGCAGCGGCAGCAGGATATCCCTCCACCATACATTCCAGCTGTTCCGACGGCCCCTCCATACGGAACATAAAACATTCGGCCTCCGTTACACCACCGTGACTTATCAAAAACTACGCATCAGGTCGATTCTATCTTTCTAACTGACTTTCCGATTTAAATTATTACTAACGATAATACTTACGAGCACGTAATTCCTTGCTAGCCAGTCGATGAGTAGCACGAGTGCCACCGCATGGTGGACATAACAGCGACTCGGATCTGGTCCCTACCCCGCAATGCCTACAGAGGTGAGGCGAAAGGGAACCTCTTCTCATCCATGCCCGGTGATGCTTACAATACTCGTAAATACCGGTACGATGACACCTCTCGTGACTACCTGTCTTCAACCATTCACAATTAACTAGAACCATTGTGTGATTACATATACTGAGTATAACATAGGGAGGGCTTGTCTCTAACACGGTGTCACAGGTGGTGACATCACCATCTCATTGATAACTTCCAGTCGAGGAAATATATGGTCTCGTGGTTGCTGATAAATATTGTTCACTCTTCTCATCCACACCCGCCGAACAGTGGGGGAAAATCCAAGTAGTATATGGGAGTCAAACATGATACGAGTTTCCTTTGTGGAAGCCGCCGCGCGAAGCCGGTGGCTTTCATAGGAAACCCGTATCATTTTGACTCCCATATACTACTCAAACCCCCGGGGACCCCCCTAGCAGGAAATGGTGTTTTACGCCTCTTATATTTCAAAAATGTCCAGGGCACCCCCCTAGCAACATCGAGTCCTTTGGGCCCTCACGATTGCCCCCCCCCCCCACCCACCCCACAATAATGTTCCGGTTCCGCCGCCTATGTATAAGGAACTATAGATATTTGAAAGTTGTGGGGACATAACTCTGCAAAACCTTGCACAGCGTCCCGATGGTATGGGAAGTTTTTCAGTTTCAAGCCTTAGCCCTAAAACTATGGTATCTCTATCATGTCTACAGTATCTGGATTTATAATTTGAAAGTGGTCAACTTAATAAAACTACAAAGGAAACGTATAAACAACCACCCACCACAGTCCACACCCACAGATCCATTCCCCCTGGGTCCTTAATTTAACATGTGTGTTCTATTACCTAGCTACCTGTATATTGTAGTATTCTGTGTATCTCCACGTTATCCCCCGGCTTTCGATACTGCCTGCCAGCCATGGCCCATGCTTCATCATGTTCATGTCGTCATGGAATAATAATACTTTGCTTTGTTTTCAAACTCCATACACGTTTCTTAATGTCCATAAACAATAATAAGTTGTAGCTGCTAAAATTAACAGTCACTGAATCAGCCATAAAGTCCGTGAAACTGCCTTCTAAAACACTGACACTGATCGCGTGTATTGAATTATTGTCGCTACCGCGCGTGTGTACTGGAGTTAACACATATGCGACAGTGTTATATAGTGACGTAACACTGATACTGCAGCTGGATGTATAAATAGATTGTCAATGCGGTAAAAACCCAACTTATTTAATCGATGTGGAGCGAATTTACCGAAAGGCTGCCATTTTGTTTTCTCCGAAGAGCCTGGTTAAAATTTAACCAGGCTTCTGTAGGTCGGTTAAATTTAACCAGAAATATCATGGTTAAAATTTAACCTGAGTTTTATACAATCGCTAACCAATAATTTAACCAAATATTTAACCTAACCACGGATTTAACCAGTGGTTAGCATTTAACCAAGGTTTATACAATTGGCCGCCGGTTGGCAATACTACTCAGCACTAGGGTTCCCCGGTTCTATTGTTGATGAGCTGGATCTCGGGGTGTGCGATCAGTCGTATCCTGCTTACGTCCTTAATCTTAATTTTATACAATTCGAACGTGGTGTAGTCACGGCCACTAGATGGGACATCACGTTTTGATTTTCCCCAGGTGTCGTAGGCGGCATCTACAGCACTGCTGAAGACTTGTTGCTCAAGAGCCGGGTGGTAGAGTCGCCTACATCTATTTTCTCGCCGTCACCTGCGGCCACCGCGGCAGTTCCTGTCGTCTCCGCGAAGAGCGTTTCGTCGTCCGCGTCATCACCGATGTTGTCTTCTCGTCTATCATGCAAAATGTCCATGATATACTCGTCCATGTCTACGTATTGAATACACGCCGCTGGGGTTCAATATCATTGTGCAAAGAACAAACATATCGTCAAATCAATACGGGCGCAAACTCAACCCATACCGCAGGCTGTGGGAGCCCCTCGGGGCAAAATGCATGAGACAGCGCGTGGTCATTACGAACAACCACTCGACGATCGACCAGAACCAGTAGCTCTTGGTACGCTTCCCCAACCTTGGAACTAACGACGTCATTGTGCCAGGGATTGTCCGCCTCGCTTTCACTATCTCACTGACGTCGACAGACGCGGACCGAACAGTCGTCCAGAACCTGGGCCGCGCGAAAGTCAAGAAAACCACTATCAAAATCAGCGGAAACGAGGTTATGTCTATCGATGATTCCGACGTCTACTACTGCTATTATAACCTCTGGAAGACCGCACAAGAGCGTGAAAATGCGGCCTATCAGGGTATTGATATCAGCAACCGTCGGAACGTAACCAGGCTTAGAATCGGGGCTGGTAACACGGTAGATAATGTTGCGAGCGACAATGCAATTGCTACTACCTACGGCAACCGGTCCTACATCCCACTGGACTTTGAGCTGCTGGAGAGCCACATGCCATACTACCAGAGCGCTCTGGCGGACCGCCTTCAATACGAACTATCGCTCAGCGACTATGGCCGAGTTCTCATAGCCACTGACATGGCATCGACGTATTCGATCGAAAATGTTTCACTGGAGTACAACATGGTCATGATGCCTGACCTCGCGCGATTGATTAGAACCCAGTATGCCGGGCGTGTTGCCATACTTTATGACCGAGTTCTTCGCCATCTGAAGATGGCGGGATAGACAAAAGCGACAAAGTGTGGAATATTAATATCAACGTCCCTGCCCGCTCGATGAAAGGCATACTGATGCTGTTCGAGGAGGCCCGGGTCGCCCTAGGGGCTAGAAAAACCGACATATTGTATAACCCCAAAATCACCAAGGTTGAGTTGACAATTGAGGGAGTCCCCAACCAGCTCTACAGCCAGGGCCTTCGCACACACCAGCACCCTGTACATGATTGACGACTGCTCCGCCAGGGCAGCTATGACCAAAAGAAGGACCTGCTGTCAGAGTTGGCCTTCAGCGGGCGCGATGCGCTACAAAGTGAACACCCAGAAATACAACTCAGTTCTGAAGGATCTCCGCTTGCAGACACGCTGGAATGCCCTCTTGCACTGCAGTGACTACTTCGACGACAGTCGTCGAGAGAATGACGCCATACCTACGAATGAAGAGCGACCCATGGTTCGGCAGATACTTGCAGAAACAAAGTACAGTAAGCTGATGTTAAGGACTGACCAACCAACTGCTTATAAAGTGCTCATGTGATAAACACAGCTTAGCTGCTGACAAGCAGGCAAAAATGAGTGAAGCAATTTGTTGCTACACAACCGTGACCAGCCAGATAATATTTTTCATCATATTCGGATTGTGTACGTATCAGTATACTAGACTTATGAGGTGAGCCAGAATAGCACTACTTAAGGTCAAGAATAGCATGAACTGTGACGAACTTCTTGATCATTTGCTGGAAGATGCAGTTTCTGCAGTTCCCGCTGGAACAGCTGGAACAGCCGCTGACAAGCAAGACGCCAGCACAGCTGCTGATGCTGCCGCACAAAGTGCAAGCGATCGAGGATCTATAGAAAAGCGGCGTCAACGGCTTGCGCGGGGAGGGGGGGGGGGGGGCAGACGAAGTTTGGGTGGCACCTCACAGCCGGCCAAATTGACAACATGACAGACGCGGAAATTTAAAAGCTATTTGCCCGCTATGACGCGAGGCCAGGGGCCGCGATGACTAAAATCTGAAGGAATGCAGCTCTTCAGTTCTACGCTACAGCGGCAAGTATGTTTCTGCCCATACAACCGCCCGAGATTGGTTGCCGTCCTCGAAACTGACGCGTTTGTCTCACATGCTGTAAAAGATAGGAACGGACTCGCTGGATTCATATTAAATCAATAAATCATATCGAAATAACACGAACGCGGTAGATAAAGTCGCGAAAAAAACCCGGTCCATGCCATTATTTTTCATGTTTTGTAAATGGCTTCAAATCGCCTGTAATTCGCCATCTTTGATAGCTGTGACGTCATAGTGCGGGGCCGTGTACAAAGATAACACCAACTCGGTAAAATGGGAGCTGGCCAAAACGGACCCGGGTAAAAACGATACCAGGCAAAAACGGCACCTATTTGACCAAAACATCCCCCAAGTTTTAATTAATATATAATCAGATTAATAAAGTAACAAAATCGACCTCGTAATACGAATGTTGACAACATCGAACTATTCTATTTCTATATATCTTGTCCACAAGTCAACACATTGTTCGCACGTTTATCCAGACGCGTGTGACATGTTTACCATTAATAGTTAATCTAACTAAGCCATGCTTATTGTGCATACAATCAGTGTAGACCCAGACTAGTATGCACCCTGTGCTGTCTGATCAGGGTATGCACTGTTAGCCATCCAGTCTAACAATCATTAAAATCTTCAGTATAATACATTGCTCACGAATTGAACAATCATATCCACGATAACGGATGATCTAATGCACTGGTGTGTTTTCTGATGTACCATACTGAAATTTTAGTAACAATTTTGTGGGAGATTTCCACCTCAAAAAAAGTATGACCTTTACTGGTCCGTTACAAGACAGACATGATCATGTTTGCAAGCAGCAAAATACAAAGCATACAGTACTGTACCGTACCATACAATATCAAATGAATGGTGTAGACCTTAATCAGATTTTATTTTATTTATTTGCAGAATATAACTGAAATGAAAGTAAACATTAATTTTTTGCCAAACCAAGAAGCAGGATCTACCTAATGAAATATCTAATGCTTATGACACCGAAACAAGTGGTGTTTTCTCATGTGCTGTGTAAATATATTTTGCGACCAGCAGAAACATCCCTGGGGCTAACCAGGGGACTACAATATTTTTGAACTTCAGATGGCAGTATATGATACTCTTTGATGTGGAATATTGTTCACTATCTTACTAAACCTGTCATACTGTCTATGTTATTATTAAATCGCAAAATGCAAGACCCGCATTTCGTTCCCAAACCATGACGGACCTAGACTTGTCGGCCACAAACAAATTCGGCACAAGTTGAATCAAATCGGCGTTAAGAAATGTCAAGTTTAATTAATTAACTTGATTGCCACGCCGTTTATTTCATCTTCATGTTAAAGTGATCCGATATCACATTGATTAATTGGTTAATTATTGTTTAAGTGAATTAATTTAGCATGTTTGTGCAACGTTTAGTACATTTTACAGGCGGTGTTTTTTAATTCTATAGACGTGTGAAAACTTACCTGAGATAATCTCTCTGAATCAGACCTGGCGGTGCCAGGCGCTTATTTTTCATATCGAGTTATCAGAATAAGAATATGAAAGAAACGTGCTATCGGGACTCTATTTCCACCTCAACATAACCGAAATATCGACATTTCCGATATCGATTTATCAGGAGTAAAATACATGATCTATATAGTGAACACGGCCGTGACCTCGGACGCATATCGAGATAAGCAGGTATATCGAGATACGCGATATCGAGATAAAGAGAATCAGCTGTATATCGTTACCTGGCTACATAAGTGTGATATTTGATCAGGAACAATACTGGTCACAAATCCCAAAACCCAATTTCTCCAATCACAGCCACATATGTGTAGTCCCCGTTAAACCTATGGGGGTAGGTACACAACCGCGCCGTGACGTAGTTGTAAAGCGTATCACGTGATTTTAATGGAGGCAGCCTAAACTTCCCATGGAGTGGAGAGCGCATACATAATGGAAATTTAAAACCAAATATCTGTGGGATCATAATAAATACAAGTCAAGTAAATTCTGATAATGTTCTACAAAATTGTCAATAACATAGTCACTATTCCACTCACATCGTACCTCAGGCACCCCACGAGAATAACCAGGCACATGCACACATTGACCTACATACAAATACATACAAACTCCAGCTACTACCAGTACTCGTTCTATCCATGGACAGTTGTACAGTGGAACAGCCTTCGGTGCACTGTTGTCGTGCAGCCCAGTATTGAAGCTTTCAAGCAAGCTGTACGAGGGGTGCACCACTCCAGTCCTTAGAGTTGGACCCATTGTTTTTAATCTAATCTTAATCTATTTCTACCTTAATTAACACACTAAACACTGTATTCTTTTATTCCAGTCTACTTTCACTCTCTACCATCTCTTGTCACTCTACTCACATGCACAGACGCGCTGCTCACATAATCCTTACGAGAGGGTGATGCAGGATGAATAGATAGATAGATAGATAGATAGATAGATAGATAGATAGATAGATAGATAGAGATAGATATATAGATAGATAAATAGATAGATAGATAGATAGATAGATAGATAGATAGATAGATAGATAGATAGATAGATAGATAGATAGATAGATAGATAGATAGATAGATAGATAGATAGATAGATAGATAGATAGATAGATAGATAGATAGATAGATAGATAGATAGATAGATAGATAGATAGATAGATAGATAGAAGCCACGATATGTCTTTAATATAGCTATATAATGCAAATGAATCGGTTTTGGGTACGAGTGTGTTATTATCCTTTAAGCTCAGATACGTGCGTGCTATACCACACGTATGGCATGTACCTAGCACCGCTGACCACTGCGTTGACCACGGTTAACTATTGTCAATTTGGATACGTTTGCCCGCGTACCATACCCGACGAAGAATATGTCGCTGGAGAGAGTGACAACGGAGACGACGCTGGAGACATTCCGACAGACCACAGCAGCAGTTCCGACGTGCGAAGGACCCTAAAACAAACCGCATGGAGGGCAGGGGCTGCGGCTAGGAAGGCCAAACAAGATAAAGTGCTTGCCGAACTCAGAGAGGCAAATCACTGTGGATCACGAAGCGGCGCGAGGACAGACTGAGGCTGCGCCTGTTCCCTCGGAGCACAAAGTGCAACAGGATTCTGCAGCGGCGGCACAAACAACCGTCGTTCCGACTGATCCCGTGGATCGTTGGTGGGCTTGTAGATGCAGGTGCCCTATGGGTAAAGGAATGGTCGTCGCCAAGCAGGCCGACGCATAATCCAACGCCGCCGCGGGAACCCACCCCTGTCGCTGTTCCAACACCCGTGTCCACACATTTAAACGTTGATAGTGACCCCTTCTATACGCAATGACTTCATCACTAACGACACAATTTCTACCGACGGAAAATGGTGGCAAATGCGCTGTAGCACAGTGTTGTAGTATCTGGTCTCACCCGGGGCTACGCACGCCTGGGCAAGATAGCATTCAAGGGAGCTACGCCCAAGCTGGACTTTACCGGTTATGACATCGGCATGGTAGTTCTTGATGTGGGCCTGGCCATGGCCACAAAGGACATGCTAATTAAACAAGAGATCATTCCTGCAGATATAATGAAGTAATAAGTTCTATCCTATTACAGCGACAACGATGGCTTCGCTCGCAATGCTAGTTGGGTTGCACTGGTCAACGCCCTGGCCTACATAGTTTCGACACTGCGAAGCTCGGACGCTGTCGAGGAACGTAAGCGCCACGATAAGGCTGTAGAACAGGTCCAGGCCGCTCAGGCAGCATGCTCCCGAAAACGGTACGAGCGCATTGATTGGATTAACGAAGAACTCAGCTTTCAGGGCCACACCGTGCAAACTTTCCAGGATGTCGACACCGCCATCCGCGAGTACGCACAGTATTTCCGCAGGAAAGCAAATGCTCGCGCCGCTGGTCCCCGAGCACCAGCTCTCAGACGTATATGTGCCGTCAGATGACCAAGAAGACCGCGAGATCGTCTTCGTCATCATGGGGATGGCCGCGACAGGCCTCGTGGCTTATAAACTCGCCAAGTAGTTGGTTTCTCATAGAGAAGACGACAGGCTTGAGTTTTTCCTTTTTTGACTTTTTTCATGCCCTGGATATACCTGTTTCTTAGCAACTGTATACACAATGCTGGGAGACGAACTATATCACGCGATGCTGAAAGTCGGGTCCTGCACCCGAAGACATAAAATCCACGGTCCACTGGCTCATATGATGATCGACGTGGCGCATAATCGCTCGATCTGTGGCGCCGGTATGAGAGAGCAGCCGGCCGCTTCGCTACGATGGTGCTGTCAGGCCCATGCAGCTCTACGGGCCGCGAGCGGGCAGTTGCCCGACGACGTTGCGCATGCCTGTTGGAGGCTGGTCGGTCTGTTGGAATATCTTGCTGAAGTTACACAGCGAAGCTGCAAACAACAATATATCGAATGCTATCAAGCCTCTACTACAGCCCCCGCCGCTACTGGAAGGGACTCGCAGCATCAAGTACCTCGCCGTAGCGGCCAAGGTCTCCGAATGTGTGGCTCAGACGTGGCTGAAAAGGCAAGCCATCTGGCAGATCGATTGGCCCCACTAAGTCCAACTGTTCCGCCCGCATGACAGGATTGATCGCAAGACGTACAAGTACGCCCTCACCATCGTTGACGTGGCCTCCCACTACAAAGAGGCGAAGCCCCTGACCACGAAAGAGGCAAAGGAGGTCGTAGCCGCCCTTGAAAGGATTTACAGGCGCATCCCCCTGGGGTGGCCAAAGCTGCTACAGGTTGATCCTGGGCGCGAGTTCATGGGTGCGGTCTCTCAGTTACTGGCAAAGCATGGTGTCTCTGTCAGTCCTGGCCACCGGGACCAGGGGATTGTGGAGCGCTTTAACCGGAGCCTGGCAGAGCTGATCTTTGGGCACCGATACGCCCAGGAGATGAGCCTTCCATCTGGAGAACGATCAGCTGAATGGGTGGCTCGGCTACCCGCCGTGGTCTATGCACTGAACTGTGAGGTGACCAGAATGATCGACAAGAAGCCCTCTGACGCCATCATGACTAAGAAGGTGGCACAAAAGCCCTCTGTTGTTGCGGGTCGGCCTGTTGGTTTGGAGGAGCAAAATCTCCCCTCAGGTGTAGGAGTTCGCTACCTCTACCAGCCCGGCGAGCTGGGGGGAGGGGGGCGGCTGCCGACGCGCTACTGACTCCGTGTGGTCCCTCCGGGTGTATCGACTTGGACGCTCGGTTACCAAGCCTGAACTGCCCGCGCTCTACTATTTGCTGGATGGACCTTCTCGCTGATTCGTCCGGGAGGAACTCCTTCTGGTGTCTCCTGACAGTGCTGCCACCAGATGGTGTGCTCACTCGCTGAGCGCTGCGGCCCCTCATTTTCGGTTACACTCGAGACAGGTCTGTCGCACGTTCCCCCTGCAGTGCCATCTGCTGTTGTCCAGCCGGTGGACACTGAACTGTTGCACGCCCCGCAGCGGTTCTGTTGTTCCTCCTTGAGCCGCAGTATGTGGTCGACATTGAGGTTGAACCCCTGGCATCCCTTGGCCTGGTCCTGGCGCTTGTAGGCCCCGAGCTTGCTGGATTTGCTTGCGGAGTTGCTGTTCAGTGGGTTGCCTGACCTCAGTCCCCTCAATTGATGGACAGGCAACCCGTTGGCTCATGTACTCTACTCTCGTGCTCCTTGTGCCGCTGGAACAAGAGCTCCTGCGCCCGGTCGCGGACCTTCTGACGGCTGGTGAGGATTAGGTCATTTGGCTTCCATGCTTCGAGAAACCGGTCCCATTCGAGGTAGCTTGGGAGAGCCTTGTGCATCTCTCGGTATTGGACCCTATCTGGCTGGAGATGGATGCTCTTTTTCAGGGCTTTGGAGGCGTCGTCTTTTACCCTATGGTCTACTTCGACCTCTTCGTAATAATCGACTTGTCCTTTCAGCCAGTCATGCGGCATCTCACCACCCGCTATCGGTGGTGGCTGACCCTGGTCTCCGCAGCAGATGACCTGGCCACCTCTTTGGTCAAGCCAGTCCAGAAGGGTATCGAGAATGGGGCGGGGCACAGTGCAGTCCAGTCATTCAGTCCGCGCCATCAAAGGAAGCTGTGGTGGGTCTGGGCTGTGACGCCTCGTGCCCTCATTTTATTTATTGGCGATGCGGTGGGTGGGGGTAAACACGATGGGGACTCTCGCCCGGAAGAGCTCGTTTTCTCTCGTCGTCTTGCCGCTCCCGCCGCCGTCGTTGAGGTAGCTTAGCTGGTGGCGTGTCAGCTGGTCCTTGTAGATTGGCGCGGTGCTGGGCGCCAGGTCTTTGTCTTGTCTTTGGTATTCCGGATTGGCGAAGTGGCCGGCGTGTTCATATGGCATGGAGAGCTGCTCGCCCTTGTAACGCCACTGGGCCGGGGCTACTGGTGGAAGGTACGGCTCGCATATTATGCAGCTTAGACATAAGCCCTCTCCGCAGTCGCACCGCTTATGTAATACATACGCCTTTACTTCGTCGAGCTTGGTGCAGCGCGGATTTCTGGACGTAGATTCTGTCAGCGGCCACTCGGACAGCCTCCTCGGGGGTGAATCGCCGCAGCATCTCAAGCAGATTGATGTGGGCATACCCTAGCATACTCCACACTGAGGTGGATGTACTGGGGCTGTGAACTGTCGTAGTATGTGATGACATGGCATAAGGGGCACCTTTGGGGCGCCCAAACCAGGGCGCCGCTTTGGCGGGTGTCTCGCACAAGGAAGTCAAGTTCACCAGCGTCAGTGGCCAGGCGGCGTCACGTCAGCCTTTTGCGGTCGGCCTTGCTGCGCTGTGTGAATTTGCCGATGATACTGTATTCCTGGTCTCTGTCATCTGGGAGCCAAACCTCGGTTTGCTTCTCGAAAGCTACAATGGCCTCACGGACTTTGAGGGTCTTCAGAAGGCCCTTGTCAGCTAGAAAGGCGAGCAGGGGCGTCGGGGTCCAGCCATTCTCTGCGAAATTCTTCCAAAACCAGGCGGGGATGACGGGATGGACGCCCTGTCTGAAATCCCACTCGATAATCTCGGCAAAGCCGTGTTTATGTCCTGGGGGAGGGGGCCGTTGATGCTTACCCTGGTCATGCGGTGGGTCGGATGTCCAAAACCGCTCGAATTATGGCTTGGCTTCGCCCATGCCTTGGAAACTGGCGGGGTAGCAGGCTTTCATGTCGATGCTGATGACGTCTCTCGTGTCAAAGCCCATAGTGTTCCAGTGGCCACCGTGGCCGTGTTCTGGACAGGTCCTTTGAATGTCATCAAGGAGACTGGCCGGAGTCGGCTTCTGGATGTTTCGTTGTTTGGCCATGGTGCTCGCAGCATAGTTCACCCCAAGGCTTTGTCGGCCAGGGATTAATCGCCCAATGTTTGACAGGCTTTCTGGAGTCTCTCGTGGGCTTCCTGCGTCCTGTAAATGCGGCCGTTCTGGAGCACGAACTGGTCGACAGTGAGCTGCTTTCCTTCAGAACTATCTCTAAGGAGCCATACCGCGACTGGCTCATCCTGTGTGGCCTGTCGGATTGCTTCCCACACATCACCCTCATACCGGCGGAACTCGCGGGACTGTGGGAAATGTATGTCTTTGGGCCAGTCGTGGCCGTTGTGGGCGATGAGTTATACTTTACCTCTCAACACATTGCCTCCAAACTTGTATTTGCCGCTGTTGTAGATATCCTCGCCAGCGATGTCCCGCAGGATGATAACACGTTTAAGAATCCTCTCCAGTTCAGCCACGTCGCCGACCGTAGCGCCGGTTTCATGGACTCTCTCCTGTATCTTCTGACGCCTTGTGGGGGTTAGCCCATGGCATTTCAAGGCGCCTTCGAAATGCTCCACCACTCTCTGGGCCACACAATTAAGGTCGCCGTCGCGCATTGTGGCTAAGTTGGCGCGGTCTCCGTCTCTGAGAGGATAAAACCCATAAACGACCGCGGTGATTAGGTGGGCATTCTGTCGATCCCGGTCAGAGTCCCTGGCTTGGTGTGTCGAGAGATCTCAACAATGCCTTGGCCCCTCGTCCTCTCTGTTCTGACCGGGTCTAACTTATCTTCTACGACCCAGTCATCCTCATCCTATTCGCGCACGAACTTGATTTTCAGGACGAACTCGCCCTCTGGGCTGCGAGTAGCTGTGCCGCCCTCTCGTCCGTTGTGCGGGCGTCCAGGGCAAGTCGGCCGTCCCTGGCATTCATACCATCGGCAATCTCAATGTCACCAATGTCAAGCGGGTCTTCTGTTTCTACCCTCCATGTAGAGAAGCCCGCGAGGGCGCCATCGAGTTCAAACTCGTCTTTGGCGTCGTTCGGAATCTCGACCCACGGTTCGCCCGCTGGGAGCAGCACCGTGGGAGGGCCTGGGTGTCCGGGTCGATCAATTTCCGTCCCTCTGGGACGGGGTCTGGCATCTCTGCAAGAATTTCGTCGATGAGTTCTTTCCATTGTGGCCATGTTGCTGGGTGGGCATACCGAGTATTAATGTATCTCTAATGTGAAACTCAGAAGGTATCCATCGCAGCCAGACGCATAAACTCTTTTTCGAAGGCCGCCTTCCTTCGCTGCCAGGCCTTAACAAACTCATTCACATACCCGCAAGCATGACACCTTTGTTCAGGGCTTTGTGCCGCCACCTTTCCGAAGTCGGGCAAGGTGAACTTTACAGTGGTCCCCAAGACAGCTACGACCACATAGCTCCGTGGAGCTTAGAAGGAGCCACTAGCAATGGTCTTTACCTTTCATTGTACCTCAGGTATACCTACTGGTACGGGTATGTATAAAACGAGTGCATTCACCCCCCCCCCCCCCTCCCCTGCTGCTACTACCAACTGCTGAACCATTTACATGAACACTCTTTAGATAACCTCCTTGAAATATTTAATACCATTTGGGAACATGGCGTCTTCCCGCCTTCATGGCGTGCAGCTACTATTATACCTGTTCGCAAACCGGGCAAGGCTCACACCGACCCATCAAGTTACTGTCCCATCGCACTTACTAGCTGCGTTTGTAAAACCATGGAACAAATGATTAATGTCTTGTCTGGTTCTTGGAATCGAATGGACTGATATCGGAATATCAGTCGGGAGTTCGTCGCCAGAGAAGCACTGCCGATAACCTGGTTAGACTCGAAGCATTCATTCGAGACGGTTTTTTTAAGTATGAGATTATGAAGGACCTTCATAACCTCGGTCTGAAGGGTCACATCCCTGATTTTATTTATATTTTTTTTGAAATATAGACAATTCCAAGGCCGAGTCAGTACAACCCTTTACGATCCCCACGAACAGGAATTTGGTGTACCGCAGGGAAGTATAATGTATGGACATCTGAAAGGTCTGATCTGACGATCGGCACAACAGCCTCGGGTGCTTACAGTAATTCGTACATGATAACTACATATGGCAATAATGACATTAAATAAACCTTCTGAAAACGACGGGTACCGAACGATAACGTGATGACTATATATTTGACAAGGCTGAAATGTGATTCAAGTCTATTTCTGAGAAACCAAGGAATACTAGCCTGTACGTAACACTTGATACTCCTAATTAACTTCTCAGTTATACGGACTTGAACTTCGCTATTGAGAGTGTCATTAGTTTTCGTGACTGACTAACAGTAAGCACAATATCTGATACACAATACACCTCGTTATTTAAGAATACATACTAAATGATATCGGTAGGACGTTAGCAGTGAGCAATAAGTAGGAGTGAAATAAATATACCTCACTGCTGGCAGTAAGCGGCAGTGAGCAGAGATATGTGTTTCATTGCTAGCAGTAAGCAGCAGTGGGCAGTGAGATATGTCTCACCAGGGGCGGATCCAGGAACGGGGGGGGGAGGGGGTGGTGTGGTTTGTCCTATTTTCGAGCTCCACGGAGTGAAGCGAGTATGCTAGGTGGGTCCGGGTGCATGCCCCCCCCCCCCCCCCCCACCCCAGGACAACATTTGAAATTTAGATGTCCAGAAATGAATTTTTCAGTGTTTTACGGCATTTAAATTCAGACTCCAACTGGTGGTAAAGGTGATCTATGTAAACTCCGTGGCTAAGCGGGGGGGGGGGGGGGGTTGCAAACACGGACCCCCCCCCCCCCCCCCCGCCCCCTAGATCCGCCCCTGCTCACTGCTAGCAGTAAGCAGCAGTGAGCAGCTATATGCGTCTGGCAACAATGCAAACTAAGTACGAGCGTAAACTCTTTAGACCGGACACCACTGTAAAGTATGTATATGTGCGTAACCTCTCTAAACCGGACACTTCTGTAAACTAGGTTGTATGTAGGGTACCCCAATAAACCGGACATCACTTTAAACTAGGTATGTATGAGAAACCTCTCTAGACCGAGTACCACTGCAAGCTAGCCATTTGTGCGTAACCTCTCTAAGCCGGACACCACTGTAAACAAGGTATGTGTGCGGAACCTCTCTAGACCGGACACCACTGAATGTAGGTATGTGTGCGGAACCTCTCTGGACCGGACACAACTTTTAAACTAGATATGTGTGCGGAACCTCTCTAGACCTCCATAGACCGGACACCACTGGAAACTAGGTATGTGTGCGGAACCTCTCTAGGCCGGACACCACTTTAAACTAGGTATGTATGAGAAACCTCTCTAGACCGAGCACCACTGCAAGCTAGCCATTTGTGCGTAACCTCTCTAAGCCGGACACCACTGTGAACAAGGTATTTGTGCGGAACCTCTCTAGACCGGACACCACTGAATGTAGGTATGTGTGCGGAACCTCTCTGGACCGGACACAACTTTTAAACTAGATATGTGTGCGGTACCACTCTAAACCTCCATAGACCGGACACCACTGGAAACTAGGTATGTGTGCGGAACCTCTCTAGGCCGGACACCACTTTAAACTAGGTATGTGTGCGGAACCTCTCTAGACCGGACACCACTTTAAATTAGGTATGTGCGTGGAAGCTCTCTAAACCGGACAACACTGTAAACTAGGCATATCTGCGCATCCTCTCGGGATACCACTGTAAGCTATGTATATATGCGGAATCTTTCTAAACCGGACACCACTAGGTACGTGTGCAAAGCCTCTCTAGAACGGACACCACTGCAAGCTAGGTATATGTGCGTAACCTCTCTAAACAGGACATTACTGCACGCTAGGTATCTTTGCAGAACCTCTATCAACCGGGCATCATTGTAAACTAGGTATGCGTGCGGACCCTCTCTAGACCGTACAGGTATGTGAGCATAACCTCTATAAACCGGACAGCACTGCAAACTAGGTAAGTGTGCGGAACCTCTTTAGACCGGACACCACTGTAAACGAAGTATGCGTGCGGAACCGCTCTAGACCGGACACCACTGCAAACTAGGTATGTGTGCGGAACCACTTTAGACAGGACAGCACTGCAAACTGTATATGTGTGCGAAACCTCTCTAAACCGTACACCACTGTAAACTAGGTATGGGTGCGGAACCTCTCTAGACCGGACACCACTGCAAACTAGGTATGTGTGAGAAACCTCTCCAAACCGGACAACATTGTAAACGAGGTATGTGTGCGGAACTTCTCTAGACCGGACAGCACTGTAAACTAGGTATGTGTGCGGAACCTATCTTGACCGGACACCACTGCAAACTAGGTATGTGTGCGGAACCTATTTAGACCGGAGAACACTGTCAACTAGATATGTGTGGGAACCTCTCTAAACCGGACACCACTGTAAACTAGGTATGGGTGCGGAACCTCTCTAGACCGGACAGCACTCTAAAATAGATATGTGTACAGAACCTCTCTTGACCAGACACCACTGCAAACTAGATATGTGTTCGGAACCTATCTAGACCGGACACCAGTAGCAGTAAGTAGTAGTGAGCAGTGAGCAATACAATATGGATGCAGCAATATGATCAGGCTACTTATATATGTAAAATGTTAATGCCGGATATGTGTATTGACTGTTTTAGCTAAGTACTTGAGAAATGTCCCTCCCTATTTAAGTGACGATTGCCAGAAATATAAAAGAGTCATAGGGCCAAAACCAGTACAAAAATAAACTTCATTCATCTCTGGATCGACTTCAGTTTTTGAAATTTTGATGGCATGCGTAGTTGTTAAAAAAATCATCTGCGAAGTTGGTAAAGGTCGAAATAAAAAATCACGCGTTTGTTAAATTTCAGAGCATACATTTTGATTTAAAATGTAGTGCGAAAAATGTGCGAAATTCCTTAATAGCGAATGCACCCACCCTGCGACCTAATGGTTGACGTAATTCTCTAACGCATTGACCTGACGTAACGCATGCTCATGGCGTTAGGCAGATTACGCCATTCGCGCTCAAAAGCCAGCGTATGCTGACGGGCATTGTTAATCTGGTGGTTTGCCCTAGCGTTCCAACCGAGCACATCCCAGATGTGCTCGATAGGGTTGAGATAGGGTTGAGATCGGGGGAAACCGCAAGTCATTGCATGACGTCCACGTCGTTCATTGCCAAGAACTGAGTGGTGGTCCTGGCAGCGTGTGGGCGTGCATTGTCTTGCTGCAGCGAAACCATGATTACGAATGAATGGCAAGACATGTGGCCTTAAGACGTCATCACTATAACGTTGGGCAGCGATGTTGCCCTGTATAATTACCATCTGTCTTGCGCTTTCCCATAATCCCGCCCAGACCATTACGCTTCCCTCTCCACCACACAGCAGTCCGCGAATCTTTCGTTCTTTTCGTCTGTATACACGCAAACTGCCATCTGCGTGGCTGATTGTGAACCGAGATTCGTCTGTAAACAGAACTCTGCCCCAGTCAGACCGCCTCCAATTAAGATGGCGTCGACACCACAACAGCCTGAAGGCACTATGGCGCCTGGTCATCACCTGACCAGTGTACGGGCGTCGAGCTCTGATTGGTTGTGCGTTACGACGTAGCCGATTACGGGTTGTCTGCCCAGAATCCCCGTAACGCCGAGTCGTGACGATGGCTGACAAAAGGCGTTGACGCAAGTGCGTCAACGTAATGTAACGGTCCGTTCTTGCCGTCGTCACACGAGGCCTATCAGCTCGAGAACGGTCGCGAACGTCTCCAGTGCCCCTATAGCGTGCCACAAGTCGCTCAATCGTTCTCCTGTAGCACCCAAACCGACGTGCAATGGCACGTGCCGTCACGCCAACCTCCAACATCCCAAATGCCTGATTTCTGTCATTTTCATAAAGCAGTGGCATAATGAAAACAGAGAATCAATGAGAAGCTTTTTTATTTTTTTAATGTATTTACCTTGTGTTCACCTTGCACGTGGAAAATGTGGTAAACAGCGTTCCCCTTCGAGAGCGAAATATACACGGCGGACACGTGGTAAACTGTACACAGTCGTATTCTCAACATCGCGAGGATCTCACAAATATATACATTGTCCATAGTACATGTACGTGGACACGAATAATTTCGCATTTAAAAGAGGTACGTTTCTTGTTTTGCTAATTATATTTACTTACAGGACTTCGAACATCCACAGAACCATATTTTATAAGAAAATGTTTTATTCGTATCATCTCCAGCAAATGTACGTGCATTGGTTCGCGACTCGTATTTTCAGTACAGCGGCCACACATTACCAGACACATCTCACTGCCCACTGCTGTTTACTGCTAGCAGTGAAATACATCTCACTGCCCACTGCTGCTTACTGCTAGCAGTGAAACACACCTCACTGCTCACTGCCGCTTACTGCCGCTTACTGCTCACTGCTAACTTCCTATCGATCTAAATAACGTTAAGCATATACCACAGGCTCTGTAGTGAATACTAGAATATTATTTATCATTATTTCAAAGAACCACAGATTGATACTCGTCCGTATGCAACAAGATGTGGATGGGGTAATAGACATTCAGAGGGTTGTTACACTAGTTAGACACATACAAACACGATCTATCTTTCACCCACGTTAGTTGAAATTAATACATAGCGGTCGCAATTCCAGCAGCGTCCGCGGAACCGACAACAACGACACCGACAATTTCGTCCAACCTTTCAACAAGGTGTATGATCACGTGGTACTAACAACAACAACAAGTACCGATTCAAAGTACGTATTCTTTTATAGTGTCCTTATTACGTAACGGATTTTGATGAAATATGGCGCATCAAATGCGTCTTGTTAAGCTGCAATTGGTGGTCTTTGTATTTTCGCTCAAACTTATGTCTTACGTCTGTGCCAAACTCCCTAGACCACCAAATGCAGCTTATGAAGACGCGTTTGCTGCGCTATATTTCATCAAAATCCGTTGCATATTAATGAAAATATGAAATAATACTTACTTTGCAGTGGGCGACGACGTTGTTGTTGTTGTAACCACGTGATCATGCACCTTGTTGAATATGTTATACAGCAATAGAATCAGTACAAAACTTCATCAATAGCTTTCTCACATTGTTGGCTGTCCACCCACTCCCAGTGGCATTCGGGTGACATTGGCCTCCGTCGGTGATCGCCTTGTTTTAAATTATGAATGCCTGAGAGAACTATATGTTACACATGAAAACAATGTTATGGTTGCACTTTACCGTTGTAACACGGACATGAATATGGACAACATTCTGGTTCTGTCATTTTCGATTTCGTTGACAATTACACGTCGGGCATGGTCATTCATAAACCATATGAGAGTCTAAACTGAAATAGTACATAACGATAGTCAGATTTGTATAGAGTATGATTATGTAAGGTAGTTGTACCCTTTTTGTGGCCCCATGTACAGTCTATGAAAATATAATAAAACAAATCCTAATAACACACACACGCAAGCACGCACGCACATACACACACACACACACATACGCACACACGCGCACACACACACACACACACACACACACACACACACACACACACACACACACACACACACACACACACACACATAAACACGCACGCACGCACGCACGCACGCACGTACACGCACACGCACGGACGCACGCACGCACGCACACATGTAATATGCAAATAATAGACCATGTTTGATGTAGCACATGTATATTTATATATATACACAGGTGTGTAGAGGCCACATTATACATGTAAAACACATTATTATGTTATTATTATGTTCGAACGACAGCATATGGTGTGATATCCTTGCTGGTATCATCTACACAACGACTTATTGAACACATATAATAATATAGTTTACTGGTGTAAGTAGCTATGACTTTATTAGTAGGGATTTTTTATTCGATTTCCATAGACTTTACATGAGGCCACAATAAGGGTACACCAACCTTAATATTGTGGACATTGAGTTTACTAATATATATGCATCGCCGATGTCTTTGAAAGTGCAATTGTATAAATGCATATCGCGTAGCTTATTGGAAAATGACACCTCAAATCTAAGTATGAGAAATTTGTTAGAATTTGATAATTTTGATAAATTTAGATGTTGTCCTTGAATTCATTTGACGCAAGAGTATATTAGGGTCATTACCACGGAGTCCCTGTCTAATAGGTTCCTACTGTATATACGCCCGTTTGAAAAAAAATGTATGTATTCACATTGTACGGGTAGCGGACATAACTTCTCCACGCAAAAACTAGAAGCCTTAGATCTCTACCAAATTCGGTATACAAAATCTGTTATGCCCTATCTCCCCATGACAACCATTTTAATAGTAACACTGTCTATCGTCGTCGTCGTAATATCTCAAGGTCTCCTCGACCATATCTTAACCAATGTCAGTATACATGTTAGCATGGCAATATGAAGATCCATAATGATGTTCTTATGTTTCCAGAAGATTGCTTCGTGTATATTGTGACATTCGGCTCTCTTGTTTTTGTTGATTTGAAGATATGTCAATGGAACGTTCAAACGATGACACACCCGTCTTGCTTCTAACAATCAATATAGATTGTCATCAAACGATGGGGTTGTGCTATCTATAGATATGTAGCCTATTTCATCAAAATTGCAAAGCATACTTATCTAGCAAAGTATACTTTGAGGGAGTAATCATTTATTTTCCTGAAATGCATTATTTCAAATAGAAATAACGACTGCATATATTTGACCTTGGCTGTGATGATGTAATAAATTCAGTATAATAACAATTAATAAATTTACCCTACAATTGAAAATTTCTCCGTCAATGTATACTTTGCTAGAAAAGTATACGTTGCAATGTTGATGGAATAGGCTACTGGTCAACCAGTCATAGCCACATAATATTTGGCAGTTCCTGGAGAAATATGGTTTATATGATTTGCTACCAGTCTAGCTACTGATCAGATATAGTACGTATATTTGGCTATGACTGGAGAATTAGGGCTTGTCGAAATTTTGATCAGTGTAGCTCCTGATCACATATGTTTCATGTATGGACAGGTGTGGTTCCAGAACCGACGCGCGAAGTGGAGGAAGGAGATGCGGCGGTCGGGGCGACAGGAGGCGCTCCGTTACTACGAAACCGCTGCGATCGCCCCGCCCGCTAAACTGAACATGGCGCCACGTTTCCCGCCCAATATCTACGGCCTACATATGATGTCACCATTGATGGGGTGCAGCCTGGCTGACCGGCTTCCCGGTCAACATCTCTGGACATGTCAGCCGTCGGCGACAAACACAGTTTATGACATGTACGTACATGCTGTACATAATTTCAGAAATAATTCACAGAAAGTTCAACCGATTTGTGAGAATAGTATACGGACTATATATTGGTATCCACATGTTGAAATATGTATTAATATACGGATAGGTAACAAGGGGAAGTGTGTGCAGTGGGTGAGGTACACGAAGTACACATTGGTGTTTGTTGAAGAATTACCTATGTACGTTGGCAAGTTTTGTTTTATTTTTTACAGGTTTTAACTATATTGCTTTCTATTGTTCAATTGGACTGATGTTGAAGCTATCCAGTCTGATGTTCACAATAGATCAGAGCATATTGAGCTATAGTCAAGTTTTGTGCGTGTTGTTTTCGTGTTTGATGGCATCGGGAATATTCCTCGCATCTCGGTATCAATCGTAGACTTTGATCAGACGATGCGGATGCACAAGTTGCGAAAACGTCACCATGCAAATACTCGAATACCGGAATCGGAATTTCAAACTACGCCCCCCCCCCCCCCCGTCCATAAAATTACTTTAGAGTGTTTTGAAAATGGACAGGTAGCCATTTTCAAAACACTCCCCTTCAATACACTGAGGGTAGTGTTTTGAAAATGGCTACCTATTCATTTTAAAAACACTCCCCTTCGATACACTGATGGGAATATTTTGAAAATTGCTAGCCGGACCATTTTCAAAACTCTCCGCTAAAATATACGGAAGCAGATCAAAACGGCCGCTGGTCAGAACGGCCCCATGTCCCGTTTGACTGTAATCCAAATACACTGAGCGATGTGTTTAGAAAATGGTTATAGACTCGATTAATATACGCAGTAACTGTTTGTTTTTGTTTATGTAACCAATGTCTACATTTGTCATCATCATTGCCCATTTTCAAAGATGAAAATGAGTTGGGTGTAAATATAAATGGTTGTAATATGTCATTTTGAAAAACCTTTTCATAAAAATTGGAGAATGTCAATTTAAGAGTCTACACATTCAGGGTATGTGAGCTGGGCCTAAGGTGGGTCTACACAGTGTGAGTTATGGTCAAAACGTACTTTAAATGATAATAAATAGGCAATGTTATTGCATGTATATATTGTATATTATATAATAAAAACATATGTGAGTTATATCGGCAAATACGGTTTGATTAGGGTCTACGCTGTGCAAATAAAAACTTATTTTGAAACACACATAGGCACACATGGTCTGTTTAGGGTATACACTGATCTTATTTCTGATTTAAACTTCAAATGATAATAAATTAACATTTTACTGACACTGACAAGTATATATTGTATATACTTTTAAATATTGTATATTGAGTAATAAAAACATTGTATGTGATTTAAAAACAAAAATAAATTGGCAAATATGGTATGATCATGGTTTCCTCTGTATATAATATTATATTAGATGAACTTTTGTATTACATTTATATAGCATGTGTTTTGTACATAAAAACTTTATATCTGGTTTTGAAATGCATATCGGAACGTACGATCTTTCAGGGACTGCACTGCTAACACATTTCGGCAGGATCTATACTGTTCTCTCTGTTCATTCATAATAAGTTACTGAGATAAACAATTCAATCATTTAGCCATTACACTGGTAATATTGCTTAGAACAATATACATGAGAGAAGTTCGAAATGTGCCAAACACAGTTAATTAAGAGTTTGTTTAGTCAACTGTGTCAGTCCACGAGAGATATCCTGGGGACAGGGATTAATTATGACAACATCCTGCGAAAACCGTCGTTACATGTATGTGTCATTCCCGCCATTCCATCCAGTACTGAAGGATGTTATCGATATAAGATAAGGGTCAATTCCTATGAATCGATCTGTTACCATCACATCGTTTCATTGAATAATTATTTTAGGCAAAAGTATACGATTTATATATTGTCTGACTTTTTCAATTATTATTTAAGTCACCAAGTGTTTATCACAATATTGGTAATATTTTCGTTACTTTGGAAAATCTTCAAGTGACTTTTAAAGTAACTAATTATACATAAGTGCTGTAGAAATTATATATCTTATACATTATAAAGCATTTTTAAAGTTGTAATGTACGCGATTAATTACTAGTGAAATAATGTTATTTATATGATAGAACATGCATGGCGAGGTAACGGCAAGTCAGTCTACGCGTTCATGGTATAAGATCTGCGTCTATAGTGTTGGTCATTATGTGCACAGTTTCATCGTAGATGTACTCACACATAATACACTGAGGGGATGTTTTGAAAATGGTTCCACTAAGCCATTTTGTAAACACCCCCCTTAACAAATAAAACATGCACGACGAGGTACCGACACGAATCCGTCTACGCTGTCGTCGTATAAGATCTGCGTCTACAGTGTTGGTCATTATGCGCCCAGTTTCACCATAAATGTACTCATACATACTATACTGAGGGGGATTGTTTTGCAAATGGCCTAGTGTAACCATTTTCCAAACAATCCCCCTTAACAAATAGAACATACATGCCGAGGTAACGACAACAATCAGTCTGAGAGTATGAGATCTGTTTTAGGAGGTCATTTTCAAAATACACCGAACAAATAGAACATACATGCCGAGGTAACGACAACAATCAGTCTGAGAGTATGAGATCTGTTTTAGGAGGCCATTTACAAAATACACCGAACAAATAAAACATGCATGACGAGGTAACGCCAAGAATCCGTCTGCACGTAATGGGTATAAGATCTGGGTCTACAATGTGTTCATTCACCATACAAGTACTCATACATGTGTGGCAAAAATGCCGGTTTCTGCGAAACCGATACGGGACGACAACGCAGTGTCGTCTGGCCGTAATTATCTCCCTTCCTGCAACGTTGAAAAACGTATGCCGGTGTCGTATTATTGCGGTTTTTGTAATATTCGTCCGAAACGGCTGAGTAAATCAATGTTTTCTATTTATTTAATTGGCTTTAGTATTGTAGAACGGAGTATCACTGTAAAACCGGGGATTCAATGATATTATAGTTTAATACAAATAAACGTCCGACTGCGGGTTAAGAAACCCCATAAGTTAAATATGTTTCTCGGATTTCTTTAGCTGAATTTCGATCAACGTTCGGCGGCGTGGCCGGGTTAGTTCAGTAGGTAGAACGTCTGACTGCGAATCGGGAGACCCCGGGCTCGTATTCTACCGCTTCGAATGGTCGGTTCGGTGTGTCCTTGGGCAAGACAACTTTGTGCTGGCCTAGTCCTATCGGATGCGGACTTAAATAGTCGGTCCCGACATGCAAGGTCATCGAGCCAGTGCCGTCGTTAAAGCAAAGCATTTAAATTTTTGCGCTCGACGGTCTGGTATTTTGTCTTTGTTGCATACGCGTCACTATAGTCCAGTCAGCCTGTATGATCACCTCAACATAATTGCAACAGAATTTATTTCTTTACACATGTGCTGAAGATAACATCAAAAGTCTAGAAAAATCTAAATAAGGGAAATCCCATAAAAATAACTTTTAAAACTGGTCTATTCGACAATAAGACGAATGGCCGTTGCAGCCCACCATAGACAAACATTTCAAATATACCGTGTGATGACGTATCATGGATTTCTAAAGACGAGTGTTTATTTTACATTATTTATCATGTTTGCGGATAATATCAAGTTTATATAATACTGATGTTGCTTTCATACAAGTGTAATTCCCGTGTTTTACAAGTTTATTGGCGTTGTCATGGATTTTCGCGGTTGTCAACAATCATCAATAAACATAAACAATGTACAATATTTAGTATAGATCCAATTTACCTACTCTGTCATATACAATAATACGTGCTGATAACATTATAAAAGACACGTGATTTAAAATAACAAATAATGCTAAAAAAACTTGCACATTGCATCTTTTTCTCAACGTATGGTGGTCAATTTTGGACATAAGCCAGTTGTTTTTAATATATATTATATATTCATTGCTTATCAATATTTTACATATTCACTTATGTTTGGAAGTATTTTATCCCCCACCCCTCCGCCCCTGCACCAATACCCGGTATGGGGGCATTATAATTTGCAACTGTCTGTCCGTCCGCCCGTCTGTATGTCCGTCATATATAGTTTGACAGACGAACCAATTCTACAGTTTGATTCCGATTAACTTAATTTTTTGCATACATAAACATCATCAAGCGCCAAAAGTTTGTAATGTTAACATTTTTACATTAGCTCCAATATATCTGGAGCAATTGTGATCCTATCGCATAGCGAAAACTGGATATAGGGATGCAAAAGTCGTACGTCCGTTCGTCCGTCTGTCTGACTATCTATCATGTTTTCCATTCTGCTATAACTGCTTTACCGTATGGCAGATTGGCTTGAAACTTCATGTACATGTTTCTCATCATTCATCATCACAGTCGTGCTCCCATGTGCCCAAGGTCACGGTACAAAACGGTCAAATAATGTTTTGACACTTCGTGTGCATGTCTGTCATCATCCATAGTTTCATTTCTCACCCCAAAGTCAAGGTCAAATAACATGGAAACTTCCACTTCAGGAGACTGGAGGCAAACCATCAGTATTTTTATGCCAATGATCGATGTGAACTTGAGTGACATGCCGTGTGTATATACATAATTTTGAAATTTGTATGTGGTCATGCATTGAAATATGGTGTTAATCCGGTAATTACCTCTAATTAACCGCTGTACTGGAAGGCTCTCATCGTGATTATAAATGAAACGACCATCAGCTGTTTGCGTGATATCGTATTATGATTAGGTTGATTTCACACAATCATGAGCTTCCTCGGATGTATTGTTCAGCTGATGCAGGATCTGGTCTCTCGGAACTGCTGCCAAATGCTGAACGGAAAAGCAGTAGCACGAGCGGTCATGTTATTTGCTAGTAGACAACGCTTTGAATTCAATCCTCGTCTCACGGAGCCGGACATATGACAGAAATGGTTTGATAATTGAACCCGTCGTAAATGAAGGACCTGCTCGAAGTGAAAAGTGATTGGACATATCACGCTAGCTAATTATAGTGTTGAAGCCCATGGCGACATTACTGAAGTTAGCAAAATATACGACGTTCTTCTGTCCGTTAATCTTACTGTTCAGTCTTTTGTTAAAAGTGATCTTATTCACGTTTCTCTGAAGGAAAATAGTCATTAAAAGAATATCGAATAGCAGCACTTTGACTTCAGTATATGGAAATGATATACATATTTAAGAACATTTATAAAAGCAGAGCGATCATGTGATAGGAACTTAATTTTACACACTATCGCTTATAATGCTTCCCTTCTTCGCTGCCACAGGCCACAATCAAAAGCTGAAATCAGCGTATGTGTTATTTGCAAATGATGCAAGCCCCAGACTACCAACAGCAAACTACATCAAACTGTCAGATCAGGACATCATGCTGTTTGTAGGAGCGCCAGGTAATGGGCAGGCTTATATGCGCTTACCTCGTCATTGAATCCGTCTTAATAAGAAGTGTAAATGCAACTTGAGATATGACAAGAGGCAAAGGCATGACAAAATCACAGCAAGCAGAATGGTTAGTATTATTACTTTCATGCGCAGAAGTAAACAGTGGCATACACGAGTTTTGTTAAAATCGGTATCACACAAGTGGCCAACACATTGAATGTGGTCAAGCAAACCAAAGCGAGAGACTACAAAGACACGCATTGAAACATTCTCATTATTTCTTCTTGAAAGAAATCCGTTCAACGAAGATCATTTGTTGCGAAATATAGAAACAAGCGTGTCATCTGATTCCTCAACAAATATCGACAGGGAAAAATAAACTGTGTCGAATGTACTAAACAAAATGTTTAGCAATACTGTGATGGATTATTCGTTCAAACAATCACACAAAGCAGTGACACGTAACACAAAACCTTCAGTAAAAGTAGACAGTGAAGCAATTAATGTCTATCCACAGTTGGTTTTCCAACGACCTACAGTAGTTTTCAATGGATCGGATGTGACATGTCACACGTATTTAAATACGAACTGTTCAGTATCCCGTCATCTCTATTTGATTCATCGGACACAAAAACAACAGCGTTAGCAGATGCAATATGGGCCATGGGAAACTGTTGCAACATTGAGATGGAAAACGAGAACGTAAATCATGTGATTGTTTGTGGATCTCTATTACACCGTATGCCATGGCAACAGGGTTCTAGATGTCCTGGCATCTTACAGACATATGTAGATTACAGGGTGTGACACTGCATCACGGCTCTTCGGTATATGTAAGGGGCATGCACTGACGAAAGTAATGAATGAAGAACATTTAAATGCATGTGCAGAAGTGTTCATTGATAGCAGCGCAAAGGATGGTGTAGTGCAAGCTGGTGAGAGTGTACTTAGTGGGATTTACGATGGGGTTATATCAGGAGGACTAGATACACTTTGCTCCAGAAAATGTTCTACATGTATCAACGTTTCGGCAGTACAACGTGTGTACAGGTGCATGCACTGCCACCTACATCAGCAGCAGCGAAATACCACAGTATGAGGGAGTACCTAACTGGATTGATTCACAGATGAACTGGCACCACAGGAATGGGGATGGTTTGTTGTAAAACAAGATACTTCCTAGACATACATATTTTCCACCTGCTTCCGAAAGTCTCCTGAATAATATCAGGTGTAGCTGTAAACTGAAGTGCGATACAAAACGTTGTACATCCAGAAAACATGGACTTGGATGTTCCACAGGATGCGGCAAATGCAGAGGTGTGGCATACACTAACTTTACGAACCTCAGTTAGTCCGACCTATTGAGTAGACTTATAACCCAACTGACATATTAATACAAATGGATAATCAAACTGAGGTGAGTGAATTGATTTGTAGAGCTAATTATCTCTATTTAAAACTACTTGTAGCATAGTTTACGCAGGAAATATGTGATATTACACATTGAGATAACGAGTCTCCATCCTGAACGGAATCCACGCCAGAAGTTCAGAACTTTGAGCATTGCGTTCACTGGGCAAGAGCTGTGGGTTGATTAGGACAGGGAACCGTTGGTCGCACGCTTAGCCCAGCGAGCAGTCTTGTATAGCTGGACGGTGCATCGACGAGCATAGCGTTTGTCGAGCCCTTACAGTGTTCAGACGACAGTGTCAGACGAGCACTGAACTGAGTTGAAACATTTCGCTGAGGCGTACGCCAATTACGCCCAGCTATACAGCCGAGCACTCTCAATTTGGGCTGAGCAAGTATTCAAACTTCACGCTCAGCCCAGCTGCTGGTCAAAGGCATATCGGCGTTGTTTAGACGAGCATTGCGTTTGTCAAACCTCGCTGAATATGGAGACCAGGAGCTGAGCTGATCACTATAGGAGATATATTTCCAGACCCATGGAACAAGCCCCATGCTCGGCTATAGCTCGAGGATAGCCAAGCATGATCCACCAGGCCCATCGTCCAGCTACAGCCTGATATGTCGGCATATGTCAGGCTGTGAGCTGGGGATAGCGTTCATGTAGACAGCTCAGAACATCGATGAGCTGAGGACGTAGCTCAGCTCGGATAGTCGCTCAGATAAGCAGTTCATGACATTGCTGAGCTAGGTAGCCCGGCTTATTGCTGAGTGGTGTTTCCCGGACACATATTCCAGCAATAATACAATAGGTTCAGCCTCAATTAGGATATTCTATGCTGATCGACATGACTGTCATCAGATAGTTAGTCCAGAGTATGGTACGGACATGTTAGCTCAGAGCTGAGACGAGCTACACTCCCGGCAACACATATAGGTTTATGACAGATAGGACGCTCAACTAGTGGTATCGCTCATACAACGAGATGAACACTGAATGGAATTAATATACAGCTACAGTGGCATAGCCCATGCCAGAGATGGGAATCACATTAGTAGTGTTTCACCACTGTAGCCGAGACACTCCGCCCAGAATATTGCTTGTACATGTAGTTGATTATTGCTAAATTTAATGTCTTGATTATTTGTGCTCATCCAATCATTGTAACAATCATTTTTTATAATCATTGGTAACCAATCATTGGCGAGGTACGCCCAAGGAAAATCTATATCTGTATATATATTGTAAACAGTGCCCAGATATGTAGTCTCAGCATCGTCGCATGAGACGGGCTGAGAAAACCAATTATACGGGCCCAGCTTGATACCAGGAATGACATAATTCTATTATTCGGATGTCAGGCTGGACCCGACTTATGAGAATAGTAGTTCGGCTGCTGAGTGCCAGAACTACATATAACTTGGTACTCAGCACATTGATAAGTTGATAGCACAGCTGATCAGACTGGTGACAGCTGATGCCAGTCGTTGAACGCTGGTCTCGTGCTTGAGCTAGCCGGACCAGCTGAGATAGGGAAAATACGTTACACATAATAAACTTAGGGGGATTGTTTTGAAAATGGTTACACTATGCCATTTTAAAAACACTCCCCATAAAAAATATAACATGCACGACGAGGTAACGACAAGAATCCGTATACACGTTATGGGTATACTATCTGGGTATATACTGTTGGTCATTATATGCTCAGTTTCACCATACATGTACTCATACATACTGTACTGAGGGGGTGTGTTTAGAAAATTGTTACACTAGACCATATTCAAAATACATGTACTCCCCTTAACAAATAGAACATGCATGACGAGGCAACGACAAGAATCAGTCTACGCGTTCATGATTTTAGATCTGCGTCTACAATGTTGGTCATTATGTGCACAGATTCACCATACATGTACTCAACGACTTGCGCGAACTTGCTTGATCAGATCAGCATTCGCTTATACCATCCAACGGTGTTCACTAATGAAATAAAGTTACTACCAGGAGCAAACTATTTAATTATGTAATTTCCAATAACCTCCGAAGGGAAGCGCATTTAATACACATTGTAAGAGTGATAATTCTAGTAATAATTTACATCCGGTTTACTGCTACACTATGGACGTCACATAGGACTGCCGATACATCCGGCTCATAACATCCGGTTTACTGCTACTCTATGGACGTCACATAGGACTGCCGATACATTTTCATACTATTTTGATAAAGACCATGTGGTCGACAATTTAATAAAAAGAGTGACTTTAAAACAATGTGTATTTAATTATGATTTCCATATTACAGGAATGGTCACGAACGAGTATTATTGAAAATGTAATTTTGATTAGCCGACGGCCCATAACTGTTGTTTCTGTTTTTCATTAACATTTGTGCAGCGAGATATGTATTTTACTTTATATTACGCCACCCACGCATCCATTCCCCATATATTCACACTGACGTAACATAAAAGGACGAGTAACTAATATAATCGCCTATACAATGTTTTACCCGTAACCCAAGTTGTCGGTCTATGGTTCACGGACTACTGGTACATGCTGGTTCACCATAAAGTGTGCTGGCTAATCTGTAGCCTATTTACCAACTTTGCTGGTTCACCATCAAAAGTGTGCTGGCTAATCTGTAGCCTATTCCACCAACTTTGCAAAGTATACTTATCTAGCAAAGTATACTTTGAGGGAGTAATCATTTATTTTTCCCGAAATGCACATAGAACTAACGACTGCATGTATTTGATGATTAAAAGTATGCATAATTATTATACTGAATTTATCACATTATCATAGCAAAAATTGCTGTGATAATGTAATAAATTCAGCATAATAAATATTAATAAATTTATCCTTAAATTGAAAATTTCTTCCTCAACGTGTACTTAGCAAGGAAAGTATACTTTGCAATGCTGGTGAAATAGGCTACTGGGGCTACACTTAATATTTTATAATAATTACACTGGCATTTCACTGCACTTGCGTTTGACTGAAACATAGCATTATCTGCATTTAACAGATCAATATCTGGTGTCAGGCGCCTTCGCTACAATCAAACAACCATACACAATAGCACGACAGCCGTGTGTTATATACAAGGGGGGACGGGGAGCAAGACAAAACAATAATAACACACCACCCACGCAACACCACCGACACACACTAGGCGCTAGTCGTTTCCGTTCATAGGTTAAGCCTCGTTTCATATTAAGCTTTTGAAAATGACATATTACAGCCATTTACATTTACACAACACTCATTATTATCTCTGAAAATGGGCAATGATGATGATAAATGTAGACCACATGATTACATAAACCAACTGCGTATATTAATCGAGAGTCCATACCAATTTTCTAAACACACCGTTCAGTATCATTTAGGGGAGTGTTTTGAAAATGGCGACCTGTCAGTTTTCAAAACACGCTGGAGTATTTACATGTAGGGAAGAGAAGTTCCTACACCGTGCAACACATCCTACTGGACTGTATCGACTTTACCGATATTCGACGCAAATACTTCAATGTTACATCACTTGCGGAGTTATTCCAGGTGGAGAACAGTGAAGGTTTGCTTAGCTTTCTCCACGAAGCCAACTTGTATCGGAAAATCTTATTTTATCATTGTATACATGTTGCTCATTTACATTGTTCATCATAGTTTTATGTTTACCCTACTCATTTGATTGCCTACCACATTTAACATATTATTTTATTATTATTTTCTTCATCTAAATTGCTTGGCCCTAAATGCTAATCGTTTGTGTTGATGGGCCGTTAAGCACCATTCCATTGCATTTATCTCAGTCGTGATATTGTGATATCATCTACGAGGTGCAGTCATAAAGTTCTCGGACTTTCGTGATTATAAGTTTAATATATACCTGCCATATTGTTCATTGTATGACATTTACATCCAGTCAAATTGAATTGTTTTGAAAATAAGAACTTACTGTGCGACAAACCATTCGCATATAATACGTATCTATAGCAACGAAATAACGTCAGTACGGAGCAGTTGAAAAATCCAAAAGTTCATGAAATACATATATTTCTATTTTCATAGTTGTGCCGAGTATATGGTGCCGGACTGTCATTGTGTTGCTCATTGTACCAAAGAAAACAAACGTAGTATGTTACACGGATGCAGGTAGTACAGAAAACTTTACCTACAAATTGTGACGTTTTTCAATGAACGGAGCAACGTCTGGTGGTTATTTCTGTGTTTGGCTAAACAGTGAATCCAACTCAGATGTGTGCATTCTGATGCCTTGGCAAACTATTGTCACATGCCTATTATATATATAGGCTGACATTTATACGGGTTTTTAATCCATGGTGGATAAAATCGAATGAAATTATAATATTCCAAAATAATAGGTAACCAAACATGCATACATTGTTTCAGGTATGGAAAGCTACCAACCCCGACGACGCCGCCACAACGATCCATTTCCGACATGCTCGACTGCACCCATACAAATCTCACTGGACATGTGCATCCAAGTAAACACATGCAGGAATGCGTCTCGCATGGAAAACAGTGACATATCTCGTACAACTATCATGTTATTCATAATATTGTACAAAGAGAATGCCAGGCTCGTGTCTTTTGATATCAAGTTTATCAGGAAAGACTACGAAATTTATAGGAATTCCGAGGCTCGCCGAGGAATTTCTACTGTTGTCGAGACGTACACGATCAACTTGATATCAAACGACACTACAATTACATGAAATGGATTTAGCAGATAACGAATTATTCTATAACATGTAAATGTCTACTGAAATTGTTGTTGAACGGAACTTGGAATTATGGTGATGTCACGTGGGGTTGTTCAAGCAATGTAACGTCAACAAAAGTAGTTTCCAAAATTGGACCTACAGCGTCAATTCACGGACCTATTATGACAGCGTCAATTCCCGTACCTACTATGATACAGTGTATCAGCGTCAATTCCCGGATGTATTATGATACAGTGTGTCAGCGTCAATTCCCGGACCTACTATGATACAGTGTGTCAGCGTCAATTCCCGGACCTACTATGATACAGTGTGTCAGCGTCAATTCCCGGACCTACTATGATATAATGTATCGGCACCAATTCCCGGACCTACTATGATACAGTGTATCAGCGTCAATTTCTGGACCCACTATGATACAGTGTATCAGCGTCAATTCCCGGACCTACTATGATACAGTGTGTCAGCGTCAATTCCCGGACCTACTATGATACAATGTATCGAAGGCACATTCGGTCATCAATACTATGATACAGTGTATCAGCGTCAATTTCTGACCCACTATGATACAGTGTATCAGCGTCACAATTCCCGGATGTATATGATACAGTGTGTCAGCGTCAATTCCCGGACCTACTATGATACAGTGTGTCAGCGTCAATTCCCGGACCTACTATGATACAATGTATCGGCACCAATTCCCGGACCTACTATGATACAGTGTATCAGCGTCAATTTCTGGACCCACTATGATACTGTGTATCAGCGTCAATTCCCGGACCTACTATGATACAGTGTATCAGCGTCAATTTCTAGACCCACTATGATACAGTGTAACAGCGTCAATTCCCGGACCTACTATGATACAGTGTGTCAGCGTCAATTCCCGGACCTACATATACATGATCGGACATTCCCGACTGATACAGTGTATCAGCGTCAATTTCTGGACCCACTATGATACAGTGTATCAGCGTCAATTCCCGGACCTACTATGATACAGTGTATCAACGTCAATTCCCGGACCTACTATGATACAGTGCATCAGCGTCAATTCCCGGACCTACTATGATACAGTGTATCAGCATCTATTCCCGGACCTACTATGTTACAGTGTATCAGCGTCAATTCCCGGACCTACTATGATACAGTGTATCAGCGTCACATCCCGGACCTACTATGATACAGTGTATCGACGTCAATTCCCGGACCTACTATGATACAGTGTATCGGCGTCAATTCCCGGACCTACTATGTTACAGTGTATCAGCGTCAATTCGCGGACCTACTATGATACAGTGCATCAGCGTCAATTCCCGGACCTACTATGATACAGTGTAACAGCGTCAATTCCCGGACCTTCTATGATACAGTGTATCGGCGTCAATTCCCGGACCTACTATGATACAGTGTATCAGCGTCAATTCGCGGACCTACTATGATACAGTGCATCAGCGTCAATTCCCGGACCTACTATGATACAGTGTAAAAGCGTCAATTCCCGGACCTTCTATGATACAGTGTATCAGCGTCAATTCCCGGACCTAATATGATACAGTGTATCAGCGTCAATTCGCGGACCTACTATGATACAGTGCATCAGCGTCAATTCCCGGACCTACTATGTTACAGTGTATCAGCGTCAATTCCCGGACCTACTATGATACAGCGCATCAGCGTCAATTCCCGGACCTACTATGATACAGTGTATCAACGTCAATTCCCGGACCTACTATGATACAGTGTATCGGCAGTCAATTCCCGGACCTACTATGATACAGTGTATCAGCGTCAATTCCCGGACCTACTATGATACAGTGTATCAGCGTCAATTCTCGGACCTACTATGATACAGTGCATCAGCGTCAATTCCCGGACCTACTATGACACAGTGTATCAGCGTCAATTCTCGGACCTACTATAATACAGTGCATCAGCGTCAATTCCAGGACCTACTATGATACAGTGTATCAGCGTCAATTCTCGGACCTACTATGCTACATTGTAACAGCGTTAATTCCCGGATTTAATATGATAGAGTGCAACAGCGTCAATTCCCGGACCTACTATGATGCAGTGAAACATCGTCAATTCCCGGACATACTATGATACAGTGTGTCAGTGTCAATTCCCGGACCTACTATGATACTAGCAGTGTATGAGCGTCAATTCCCGGACCTACTATGATACAGTGTATCGGCGTCACATCCCGGACCTTCTATGATACAGTATAACAGCGTCAATTTCAGGGCTTACTGTGATACAGTGTATGAGAGTCAATTCCCGGACCTACTATGATACAGTGCAACAGCGTCAATTCCCGGACCTACTATGTTACAGTGTATCAGCGTCAATTCTCAGACCTTCTATGATACAGTGTAACAGCGTCGATTCCCGGACCTACTATGTTACAGTTTATCAGCGTCGATTCCCGGACCTACTATGTTACAGTTTATCAGCGTCAATTCCCGGACCTACTATGATACAGTGTAACAGCGTCAATTCCCGGATCTACTATGTTACAGTGTATCAGCGTCAATTCACGGACCTACTATGATACAGTGTAACAGCGTCGATTCCCGGACCTACTATGATACAGTGTATCTGCATCAATTCCCGGACATACTATGTTACAGTGTATCAGCGTCAATTCCCGGACCTACTTTGCTACAGTGTAACAGCGTCAATTCTCGGACCTACTATGATACAGTGTAACAGCGTCAATTCCCGGACCTACTATGCTACAGTGTATCAGCGTCAATTCTCGGACCTACTATGATACAGTGTAACAGCGTCAATTCCCGGACCTACTATGTTACAGTGTATCAGCGTCAATTCTCGGACCTACTATGATACATTGTAACAGCGTCGATTCCCGGACCTACTATGATACAGTGTAATAGCGTCGATTCCCGGACCTACTATGATACAGTGTAACAGCGTCAATTCCCGGACCTACTATGCTACAGTGTATCAGCGTCAATTCTCGGACCTACTATGATACAGTGTAACAGCGTCAATTCCCGGACCTACTATGATACAGTTAATCAGCGTCAATTCCCGGACCTAATATGTTACAGTGTGACAGCCTCGATTCCCGGACATACTATGTTACAGTGTATCAGCATCGATTCCCGGACCTTCTATGATACAGTGTAACAGCGTCAATTCCCGGACCTACTATGTTACAGTGTATATCAGCATCGATTCCCGGACCTTCTATGATACAGTTTATCAGCGTCAATTCCCGGACCTACTATGATACAGTGTAACAGCGTCAATTCCCGGACCTACTATGTTACAGTGTATCAGCGTCAATTCCCGGACCTACTATGATACAGTGTATCAGCGTCAATTCCCGGACCTACTATGATACAGTGTATCAGCGTCAATTCCCGGACCTACTATGATACAGTGTATCAGCGTCAATACTAATGATACAGTGGCACTCAGCCGTCCCCCCAAATCCTTCCCGGACCTACTATGATGACAGTGTTATCAGCCCCGTCAATTCCCGGACCTACTATGATTTACAGTGTATCAGCGTCAATTCCCGGACCTACTATTGATCTGACACCAGTGTGAATCATCGGTCCAAAATTCCCCGGGACCTACTATGATACTAACAGTGGTATCGGCGACAACTTCCCGGACCTACTATGAAATTCTAAACAGTTGTAATCTGCGCAATCCGATTCCCCGGAAAACCTACTATGTTACAGTGTTTATCAGCGTCATTTCCCGGAAACATACTATGATACAAGTGTGGTTCAGCCCGGTCAATTCCCGGACCTACTAAGATACATGTATAGCGTCAATTCCCGGACCTACAGTACAGTGTCAGCGTTCCCATACATGCTCAGTTATCGCGCAATTCCCGGACCTACTAGAAACATTGTATCAGCGATTCCGGACCTACTAATATACGGTATCAGCGTCAATTGGACTATATGTCAGTGTCAGCCATTCCCCGGACCAATATACAATGATCGGCACCAATTCCCCACCACGCTAACATGCTGCACCCATTCCCGGACCTCTAGTAGTGTGTCAACCCGTCAATTTCCGACTATATGTACAGTGGTATCAGCGTCCCACATCTCGACCTTACATGATCAGTGCATCAGCGTCAAATCCGGACCTACTAATGATACAGTGTATCAGTTCCCGGCGTGCAATCAAAAAATTCGGACCTACTATGCTACAGTGCAAAAGCGTCAATCCAGGATTTACTATGATAGAGTGCAACAGCGTCAATTCCCGGACCTACTATGATACAGTGTAACAGCGTCAATTCCCGGACATACTATGATACAGTGTGTCAGTGTCAATTCCCGGACCTACTATGATACTAGCAGTGTATGAGCGTCAATTCCCGGACCTACTGTGATACAGTGTATGAGCGTCAATTCCCGGACCTACTATGATACAGTGTATCGGCGTCACATTCCGGACCTTCTATGATACAGTGTAACAGCGTCAATTCCAGGACTTACTGTGATACAGTGTATGAGCGTCAATTCCCGGACCTACTATGGTACAGTGTGTCACTATTGACAGTGTACAGTCAGCATCGATTCCCGGACCTTCTATGATACAGTTTATATCACGACAATCCCGACCACTAATTATACAGTGTATCAGCGTCAATTCCCGGACCTACTATGATACTAACAGTGTATCGGCGTCAATTCCCGGACCTACTATGATACTAACAGTGTATCGGCGTCAATTCCCGTACCAACTAAGATACAGTGTATCTGCATCGTTCCCGACCACATTGTGTACGTCACTTCCCGACCTACTAGGTACAGTATCACAATTCCCGGACCTACTATTGATACATGTATCAGCGTCAATTCCCGTACCAACTAAGATACAGTGTATCTGCATCGATTCCCGGCCTCTATGACGTGTATCACGTCAATTCCCGGACCTACTATGGTACAGTGTATCAGCGTCAATTCCCGGACCTACTATGATACAGTGTATCAGCGTCAATTCCCGGACCTACTATGGTACAGTGTATCGGCGTCAATTCTCGGACCAACTAAGATACAGTGTATCTGCATCAATTCCCGGACCTACTATGATACAGTATATCAGCGTCAATTCCCGGACCTACTATGATACAATGCATCAGCATCTATTCCCGGACCTACTATGATACAGTGTATCAGCGTCAATTCCCGGACCTACTATGATACAGTGTATCTGCATCGATTCCCGGACCTACTATGATGCAGTGTAGCAGCGTCAATTCCCGGACCTACTATGATACAGTGTATCAGCGTCAATTCCCGGACCTATTATGATACAAAGTATCTGCATCAATTCCCGGACCTACTATGATACAGTGTATCTGCATCGATTCCCGGACCAACTATGTTACAGTGTATCGGCGTCAATTCCCGGACCAACTATGATACAGTGTATCTGCATCAATTCCCGGACCTACTATGATACAGTATATCAGCGTCAATTCCCGGACCTACTATGATACAATGCATCAGCATCTATTCCCAGACCTACTATGATACAGTGTATCAGCGTCAATTCCCGGACCTACTATGATACAGTGTATCTGCATCAATTCCCGGACCTACTATGATGCAGTGTAGCAGCGTCAATTCCCGGACCTACTATGATACAGTGTATCAGCGTCAATTCCCGGACCTACTATGATACAATGTATCTGCATCAATTCCCGGACCTACTATGATGCAGAGTAGCAGCGTCAATTCCCGGACCTACTATGATACAGTGTATCAGCGTCAATTCCCGGACCTACTATGATACAGTGTATCTGCATCGATTCCCGGACCTACTATGTTACAGTGTATCAGCGTCAATTCCCGGACCTACTATGATACAGTGTATCAGCGTCCATTCCCGGACCTGCTATGATACAGTGTATCAGCGTCCATTCCCGGACCTACTATGATACAGTGTATCAGGGTCAATTCCCGGACGTACTATTGTACTAACAGTGTATTAGCATCAATTCCAGGACCTACTATGATGCAGTGTATCAGCGTCAATTCCCGGACCTTCTATGCTACATTGTATCAGCGTCTATTCCCGGACCTACTATGATACTACTAATGCATGCATTTAGTGTTCGATGTGTGGCCACTTGTTAATTTTATTGAAGCTCAGTTGTAATCGACGCTCAAAAGTTTGCATGTTCTTTGATTTGTAACATATTATTAAATCATCGACATATAACGAACAGTCAACACCTGGTTGCAGGCATTTTACGAAGTTATTGAGTTTAATGTTAAAAAGAGCAACAGACAGTATACTTCCCTGCTGCACACCCAGTTCCTGTTCGTTGAGATCGGAAAGGGTTGTACCGACGCGGACTTAGAATTTTCAAATCTTTCAAAAAAATAGAAGTTAAATCAGGGAGATGACCCTTTAGACCGAGGTCATGAAGGTCCGTCATAATCACATACTTCCATGTCGTGTCATATGCCTTTTCTAGTTCGACATATACAGCAAATATATGCTCATTGTTAGCAAAACCGTCTGGAAAGAATGATTCGAGTCTAACCAGATCATCGGCAGTGCTTCCCTGGCGACGAAATCCCGACTGATATACAGATATCTGTCCATTGGATTCCAGAAACCAGACAAGCCTGTCATTAATCATTCATTCCATGGTTTTATAGACGCAGCTAGTAAATGCGATGGGACGGTAACTTGATGGGTCGGTGTAATCCTTGGCTGGTTTGGAACAGGTATGATTGTAGCTTCCCTCCGTGAAGGCGGAAAAACGCCTTGTTCCCAAATGGTATTAAATATATCAAGGATGCTGTCCAAAGAGTGTTCGGTCGGTGTAATCCTTGCCTGGTTTGGGAACAGGTATGATTGTAGCCTCCCGCCGTGAAGGCGGAAAGACGCCTTGTGGTATTAAATATAGCAAGGATGCTGTCCAAAGAGTGTTCAGGTAAATGTGATTTCTCGAGGGAAGCTATTAATTTCCTCATAGAGAATGGAGCGCTGTAATGTTCTGAATTGTCTCAATTGAAATTGAGTTTGGTTTTCTCCTACTCAGATTTCATCGTCAAGAAGTCCTCAAAATAGTTATTGAGAATGTGTCTGCTAAAGTGTTTGCAATGTCGATGAAGAGACTTGGTGTCCTGCTTTGTTTAGATGATTGATTGAAGTCGTTTTACCTTTACCGTTTATCTTACGAATCATGTCCCATGTTGTTATCATTTTTGATCGAGAGTTCAACTTGGAGACAAAAGATCTCCAAGTCTTTCTCTTGAAAGTTGTGATAGTGCGTCGAGCTGTCGCTCTAAAAATTATATGAGCATTCAAATGTTCTGGTGTTGCTTACCTATTTAGTTGACGAATAGACTCCTTACAAGCAGTCATTGCCTGTGTGCATTCTGTGTCAATCTATGGTGTATTGACAGGTTTGGGCTTTGCCGAGGTTTTTGGTGTTGTCTTTTCTGCAATATCGTGTCAAAGGGAAACGTAGTGTTCTAATGGATCATTCGCATCTCGAAAACGGTCGAAATCTAGTTCAATCATACCCATATCACGAAATGTGTCCCAATCGGCTTTATGTAAGTTCCACCTCCGGACACTGTCAATGGAAGGTGGTCCGTTACTCTGTAAGAAGACAGGAAAGTGGTCACTCCGAAATAGGTCGTCACCAACCAAGTATAAATACCGAGAAATATGACAGAGAGTTTTAAACCCAGAGGGGAATATGAACCGGTTACGGGGTGTAAATATGTACTAGATGTATCATTGAAAATGCTGAAATTGTGATTGGAAAAAAATGTTCAATTAGTTCCCCCTTTTTATTCCTGTCTTTACAACCCCAAAGCATGTTATGTACGTCAAATCGCCAATGAGAATGAAAGGCGAGGAGATATGAGAGACAAGATAATCAAGTTCAGATTTTAGCAGAACTGCAGATGGTGCAATGTAGATAGAACATAATATAAAAGTATTGTGCATCGTGACACTAACGGACACAGCCTGAAGATTAGTGTTAATATTCACAAGACTATGTGGGGTACTCACATTCACGAGGATGGAGACTCCACCAGATGCGCGTTCAGCGTTATCTGAACACTTACTGTATACTGCAAGCGATTTAAAAGAAAATGTATCGTCCACAAGGACATCGAAGCTTCTTTTCCATTATGACCAACACAACAACAGTCACAACAGTCAGAACAAGAGCATATATAGCAACATGGCTTCGATTCGATTTAGGCAAACCCCTCAGCAAATTGCCTGCCTTTGTTTTGTCAAAGATTCTGAATGGAGTGGCGGGAGAGCCTACGAATTTGAAGCGTTTGCGCTCTGGTGACCTTCTGAATGAAGTTGAAAGAAATAGCCATGCAGATACTTTACCGCTCTGTAACACATTCGTGGACACTCCTGTCGACATGCAGCCACACAAGTCGCTCAACAGTTGCAAGGGGGTTGTCCGATCACCAGAGTTTGCTCATGTAAGTGAGCAAGAGGTGATCGAGCCACTAAAACCACAAGGAGGATAAGTAGAAAAGTAAATGGACAACTAGTCCCTGCCAATATCTTCGTTCTGACTTTCAACCTGACAGTATTATCAAAAGAACTGAAATTTACGAGATGGTTACTTATCACAGTTGATCCCTATATAACAAACCAGTTGCAATGTTACAACTGCCAACTGTACGGCCACCACACAGACAGATGTAAGCGAGATATTGCATGCATACGCTGTGGCATTGCCAAGCACAGCATGGACAACTATGTGGAGGCCGAACATTGTGTGAACTGTGATGGTAACCATTCGGCATATTCGAAAGACTGCCCGAAGTGGAAGATCGAGAAGGAGATAGTTCGTGTGACACTTACACGCAACATTTATTTTCCTGGTGCCAAGAATATTGTTGAAATGCCAACAACTCCTATCCCTGGCTTCTATTACGCTTCGGCTGTAGTCTCTCGCAAACGCAGCAGAACAATTTCAACCCAAACGGACGTTTCTTGGAAACCAGCTGAACACCCTACAATAACGTGGCCCTATAATGCGTCATACTACAAGCCTTCCATCACTTCGTCTTCACAGACACAGTCTCCCCGAGGCCAGAGCCCAAAGGTCTCAACCGCGAAACATATTTCGGAAGGCAAGAGCTCAAAGGCAACGCCTTCCAACTCCCTAAATGTCGGGCTAAACAAAATACCTTTACGCAGATGACGGCCGTGTCTCCTGAGCGATCACGGCAATGGCAGGGTCGGCCTCTCTATTACCAATCAGGGGTAGGCCCACTGCCACGGAGAGGATTCCTGTCAAACCGCTCAGGAAAGGTTATGATGCCACTGGATCGCAGAAGGGGTCAGACGTGCCCATCATACTTCAGAACAGGTTTGAGTCGTTGGACCTGCTGGAGACCGAAGAGTCTCCTGACGCTTCAAATCCCAAACCCATTTTACCCCGCAAACCCACACTTTCACCTACATAAACATGGGTAGTATTATCCAATGGTGCTGTCGAGGAATTAAAGTAAATCGTGATGAATTAACAATATTATTATAATCTGCTGGATTGATATTTATAACACACTGTCGCCATATATATAGGAAGCATTGAACAACACTTTATAAGCTTTTCTGACCTAATATTTGATGTTTGTGTCAAACGCCATACGCCGTATATTATTCAGTAACACGAGAATATTCGCGAACATCATACATGTATACGTTTATTGTATTATTCTCATGAAGATATTGACTTTTAAACAAATGATAATGTTCTCGTAACAACTGTTGTTAATCGGAAGAAAAACGCAAAATAGCAAATTATGGAAATTTGAAAATGTATCAGGCAAATCATGCCAGTCAATGTATTATAAATATGGGGATTTATAGAATGTTGGCTCGTTAGTACATGCACAGTATACATGAAATGTGTCGATGGTAAGAAAATTCACAGTTTTAGTTTCTAGTTACCCCGTTGTACTAGTACTGTATGCCGAAGAAAATGCGACACATTCTGTTTTCGCAACTATTTGTCATCTTTTGATTTGTATCGAGGCTTTCTGAAAAATAATTCATGACCTCATTGCTTTGACTGGACATTACGTCATTGACCACGTCATCGATTTCATTAAGTTCAAGTTCTCAGTTTTAAGTTTTTATTTCTATACATATACAAACAATACATGAATTTCAAGCAGTTTAACAACATGTATTTATAGTTTACAAACCTTGTTCACAATCAACTACGACTAATGTAAATAACTATAGAATATAACGTATTGTTCATACATTGCTAGGTTGGATGTATTTAAGAATGTTATGTAGATGAGGGAATAGAGTCCAAATAGTATGTTGAGATATGGCGAAGATGGTTTAGTGAATCAAGTAACATTAAGTTCTCGCATTTTTAAATTCGGTTATTGTTTTTATGAACACGCACATGAATCGTGTATTAAGGTATTACAGTGTTCATGGTGTTTATATAGCGGTGTACAATGCTGACCATTCTTGCAATAAAGCTTTTGAAACATGTCAAACGAGTTTGTATTTGTGTCTTATCTGCCGCAAAGCAATAGTCAGTGACACTATCAATCGTCGAAATGAATTACGTCACTGCTCGCGGGTTTTTCGATATATCGGTCACGACTGGTGTTTAAATTTATCATGGAATTTTCTCGACTTAATTGTTTACAACATCGAATGCTGACATGCAAATGCGATATTCAACCGATTCACGCATGTTTATGACAGAATCAGTTGCAACACTTCAATGTTACTTCACTTGCAGAATTATTCCAGATGGAGAACATTGAAGGTTTGCTTAGCTTTCTCCATGAAACCAACTTGTATCGGAAAATTTAATTTTATCATTGTATACATGTTTACAATTTCTATAATTTTTAGCCAGGTTTTTTGAAAAAAAATTCAGGCTATTGGATTGGCGAAAGCCGGGCGGGCGGGCGGCGGGCGAGCGGCGGGCGAGCGGCGGGCGGCGTCCACAATCAATGTTATGTTTTCGTGTTTGAGTCCATTTCTTTGTTACTGTACCACCTAGGACCACCAAACTTTCACAGCTTCATAATCAAGAGGTGCCCACCACATATCACTATCCAACATGTTCTTTTTTTTTATCTTGACCCATTTTTTCCGCACAGTCGACTTAGCCATTTTCAATATTAAGTTTTCGCGTTTACAATGTTAAGTTTTCGTGTTTAAGTCCATTTTTTTGGTACTGTACCACCTAGGACCACCAAACTTTCACAGCTTCATTATCAAGGGGTGCCCACCACATATCACTATCCAACATGTTACTTTTTTTTTAACTTGACCCTTTTTTTCCGCGCAGTCGACTTAGCCATTTTCAATGTTAAGTTTTCGCGTTTGCCATGTTAAGTTTTCGTGTTTAAGTCCATTTCTTTGGTACTGTACTACCTAGGACCACCAAACTTTCACAGCTTCATAACCAAGGGGTGCCTACCACATACAACTATCCAACATGTGACCATTTTTTTACCTTCACCTATTATTTCTACGTAATTGACTTAGCCATTTTCAACGTTAACTTTTTAACGTACGTCTGGTTAAAGTTTTTTGGTTAAAACTTTTTCGTCGTACTATATCTCTGCAACTGCTTCGCCCATTACCTTGAAACTTTTTAGTGTACTATATCTCTGCAACTTCTTCACCCATTATCTTGATACTTCAACTGGGTGGTTATCATCATTGTCGCACCCGCTTGCGGAAAGCGCATTTTATGCATTTTGGCATACGTCCGTCCTTCCGTCCGTACGTCCGTGTCCGGTTAAAGTTTTTTCGTTAAAGTTTTTCCATCTACTATATCTATTTTTTTAGTGTCCATGCCTCGTCCCAAGGCGCGACATGCAGGCCATGACCATCTAGTCTACAAACAGTGGGTATAATTATGTTATCCAAGTGTCTATGCTTGGAAAAAACCTGGCCTTCGTGGCTTTGCCTCGTTTCTTGTATCATTGTATACTAAGCAGTATCGGTTCTATGTATGTTTAGTCCTGCGGCGACATGCCGTTCAACAAGACGACTGAATCAATATTTTTTAATTTTTTTTAAATCCGTGACGTCACTGATGATGGCCCTACGCAACAACTTGAGTGCCGAGCGAAATGCGAGACGGTTGCATTGGCAGATGGCGGGTGTCTCGCTGAGTACAACGGTGAAAATTTCATCAAGATCCGTCGACGCAATGCAAAATTACCGCATTTTTAATAAAAAAGCAAATGGCGGACAGTTTTCGTTTTACGCAAACAGGGGTCTACTACAGTATATACTACCGCCTACCGCCTATCGCCTACCGTTATTCTCATTCGTATTTTAAACCGGGGGGGGGGGTTCAAAATAGATATATTTACTACCGAAAGAGTAGCCGGAAAAACAGTTTATATTGAACCCCCAGGTTTAAAATACGAATGAGAATAACGGTAGGCGGTAGGCGGTAGGCGGTAGGCGGTAGGCGGTAGGCGGTAGTATATACTATAGTAGACACCCGTTTGCGTAAAATGAAAATCAGATCGAGTCACGCTAGTGTAATTCATCGTGTTTGTTCTCGAACATTGGTTGGTTAGTTGTGTGTGTCGCTCACTCGCTCGCTAGCTCGGATTTTTTGTTCTAGAACATTCCAAAAAAATAGAGTTTGTGACGTCATCCCGTGTATCGTAACGTCGGTCTCGACGTTCTAGATTTTTCGGCATGGCGTTGTTGAATCGCTCAGCGCTTGGTATATGCACCATATATCAGTCGCTAATTTGCACTAGCTATTCAGCAAAGCCTCCGTAGCTCAGTGGGTAACGCGCTGGACTCTGGATCCGTCGATCACGGGTTCGAATCCCGCTGGAGGCAATAAATAGGTACGATGCATTTCTAGCCCATGGCTAGATTATCCCACCGTGCACAGGTAGCGATCCATCTATCTCAGTGTGAAATGCGTTAATGCTTCAACTCCATATCACTGTCGATGCGGTAGTCTTCGAATTTGAGGTTCTTGAGATACAGGCTGTCAGGCGAGACTACATTCGTGCATTATTAAAATTGTCTCATCTCACTCGAGTTGTTGAGCAGTTACCCCACCCACCTGACTTAACATGTAAAACTTCAACTCGCTATAGATGTCGATGCGGTAGTCAGCGTTCGTTCAGGTCTTTGGGGTTGAGGTAATTGAGATACAGGCAAATCGACTACATTCCTGACATGTTAAAATTTTCGCATCTCACCAAAAATGTTGGACCGTTACCCCACCCACTCGATTTAACATGTAAAACTTCAATTAACTCCATATCACTGTCGATGTAGTGGTCATATTCTGTTACGGTCTTCGGGTTTGAGGTACTTGATATACAGGCTTTCATACGAGACAACATTCCCGACATGTAAACATTTTCGCATCTCCCCTAAAATGTTGTGCAGTTACCCCACCCACCTGACTTAACATGTAAAACTTCAACTCGATATCACTGTCGTGCAGTGGTCAGATTCTGTTACGGTCTTCGGGTTTGAGGTACTTGAGATACATGCTTTCATACGAGACAACATTCCCGACATGTAAAAATTTCGCATCTCACCAAAAATATTGGACCGTTACCCCACCCACTTGATTTAAAGCCCCTATACGGCTCAAGTTGCCGAATTTGGCCTCCTATTGGGTTTTCCCACACATAAATCCAACAGGTTTCTATTTACACACACATTGAAACTGTTTGCATTCATTTTGGTACAAAAATGAGTTTGTAGTCGATGAAAATATCAATGTTTGTTGATAAACAAACAGCAGGTGCGTGTTTCAAAGCCCGATCGATTTTCCGATAGACGCTCGGGTCAACTCCTCAACTGCCCGATTCGCGGCCGATGAATTCCGATAGCCGGAGTTTATCGACTCGCTTCCGAGCCGAAGCCGTTGGGTTACAGAAATTAAATTGTCAATATTGACATTTTGCACTGAGTGGTACACAAAACAAGTTTTTGTTGTCTTCACATTGGGATAAAGATGTAAATCTCAAGACTTGAGATGTATCTATTAGGCAGTATATGTTAGTTGTGTGTACTAAATCAGTTGCCAAACATGTTTTTGTGTTTTAAAAAAATCGGAAAATTGTAATACTGAGACGTTCAGGGCCTTTAACATGTAAAACTTCATCCAGTCATAGATGTCGACGCATTGATCGGATCTCACTCGTTCGCTAGCTCAGATTTTTGTTCTCGAACATCCCATGTGTGTAAAGCAAATGGCGGAGATTTTTTCAAAGGGGAGGGTGTGTGTATATAGAGATATCGCTATCGCTATCGGTGTATCGGTAATTTTTAAACCTTGTTAAAGTTGAAACCCCAACCCAATATATTCTACCGATAGCGATACCTCTATATATCATACCTCCCTATCTGAAAAAATGTTGGTCGGTTACCCCACCCACTTGTTCTAACATGTAAAACTTCAACTAGACATAACTCTTGACACAATGACCGTTACGACCCTTGAGACGGCGGCCACTATGAGACGAGATGACAACCTCGGCATGTCAAAATTTTCGCATCTCACCAAAAATGTTGGACAGTTACCCCACCCACTCGATTTAACATGTAAAACTTCAATCAACTCCATATCACTGTCGATGCGGTAGTCATATTCTGTTACGGTCTTCGGTACTTGAAATGCAGACTATAAGGCGAGACAACATTCCCGACATATAAACATTTTCTCATCTCACTCGAGTTGTTGAGCAGTTATCCCACCCACATGATTAACAGTACGTTGCTGATCGGCTCTGATGTGACAGTAAAAATACAGCTTCTGCGTGAGACACGGCATCTAATTGGTCAATTACTTATTTTTCGTAACGAGCTCGCTGATTGGCCGATATTCTCCTGCTACTACAATATCTCTCTTTCTGTGCCAGCCTTGTATCAGTTCAAGCTTGACCAGCAACATAAACACATCGTCCAACAGCAGCAGCAGCAGCAAACTGATGACAACGAGAACCGAAGATTGGTAGGAAGAGATACGGCGAGACCCGGCACCTGCATTTGCGATACGGGGTCGACCTACGCTTCGTACTAGTCACAGGTTCCTGCTCACGTGTCGCAGCTGCCGATCGAGAGACTGCCCAGAACATGTCGAATACCTGCAGTGTGTCGCTGACTACGACGACGACAATCAACATCGCCACGTGAAACCTTGATCGCCAGACAACACCATGAAGGCATCAAGAAGACAACGGCCCTTTTGAGGGCCACAGCATGTACTCACGAAAGAAAACTTATGCAATAAAATGTGTTCACCGTTCACGTTTTAGCTTTCAAACTGGGGGGCCAAAAAAAAAATGGGGGGGTGTCTTTTTCAAGTAGGGGGGGGGGGTGTGTGGGGGGGGTTAATTTCTAGAAAATATCCCATTGAGATTATCCATCACGCGGTCGATCACGCGAGTGATAATTGACTCACAGAAAAAATGAAGTTTGGTACTAAGCAGTATCGGCTCTATGTATGTTTAGTCCTGCGGCGACATGCCGTTAAACAAGACGACTGAATCAAGATTTACTTTTTCTTTTTTTTTTTTTTAAATCCGTGACGTCATTGACGATGACCCTACGCAACAACTTGAGTGCCGAGCGGCGAAATGTGTTAACATGCGAGATTGTTGCCTTGTCAGTCAGATGGCGGGCGGGTGTCTCGCTGAGCACAACGGTGAAAATTTCATCAAGATCCGTCGACGCATTGCAATATTACAGCATTTTAAATAAAAGAAGCAAATGGGGGAGATTATTTTCGAGTTGGGGGTGTGGGGGGGGGTGTATATAGAGGTACATGTACCTGTACCTGTACCTAGATAACGGTATTTTTTTAAAACTTGTTAAGATTGAAACCCCCATATATTCTACCGGTACATAGGTACAGGTACATGTACCTCTATATACACCCCCCTTTGAAAAATGTTGGGCAGTTACCCCACCCACTTTTTTAACATGTAAAACTTCAACTAGACATAGATGTCGATGCGGTAGTCAGATTTTGTTCAGGTCTTCGGGTTCGAGGCACTTTAGATGCTGCAGGCTTTAAGGCAAGACTACATTCCTGACATGTTAAAATTTTCGCATCTCACCAAAAATGTTGGTCAGTTACCCCATCCACCTGATTTAACATGTAAAACTTCAACTGGCCATACATGTCGATGCAGTGGTCAGATTCTGTTACGGTCTTCGGGTTTGAGGTACTTGAGATACAGGCTGCCAGACGAGACTACATTCCAGACATGCCTAAAATGTTGGTCAGTTACCCCACCCACCTAACTTAACATGTAATCTTCGATCAGTTATAGATGTCGACGCAGTGATCGGAACTCGGTGCTAGCTCAGATTTGCACCATATATCAGTCGCTAATTTGCACTAGCTATTCAACAAAGCCTCCGTAGCTCAGTGGGTAACGCGCTTGACTCTGTATCCGTCGATCACGGGTTCGACTCCCGCCAGAGGCAATAACAATAAATAGGTACGATGCCCAGGGCTAGATCATCCCGCCGTACACAGGTTGCGGGTGAAATGCGTTAGAGGGCTGTCGTCGAACAACGCCATCGGTGATCAGTGACGTCACGACTGCCGGCAATGTGCGCATCGAGTCCCAGGGTGGCTACATGCCGATGAACAACGCTATGGTTCTGTTTGGTGTGTCTTTATTTCACAGTGAGAATGAACCCCAGGTTTAAAATACGAATGAGAATAACAGTTGGCGGTCGGCGGTAGGCGGTAGTATATAGTATAGTAGACCCCTGTTTGCGTAAAACGAAAAATCACATCGAGTCACGCACTTATTACACCAGCGTGCTGGATGCAAGACGTCATATTTGCGTGAAGAAAAAGCAAATGGCGGAGATGGGGGGAGTGTGTATATGTCTGGCTCTTGGATCTTGGCTCTTGGCACACCCCTGTTTGGTAAAAAACTAATTAAGTTTGAAACCCCCATACATATTACCAAGAGCCAAGAGCCAAGATCCAAGAGTCAAGAGCCAAGAGCCAAGAGCCAAGAGCCAGACATATACACACACCCCGCAAAAAATTGTTATCTCCGCCATTTGCTTTTTTTTATCCAAATATGAAATAACGTCACACGTCATGTACAGCTTCGCACCATATCCAGGTCTAACAGAGCTTTCGCAAAGCGTGTCTCTGTAAACATGAGCTGTTTGTGCAAGTCGATGTAGTCGTTGCTCAGCGTCGATATCATCGAGCCGCGGCAGGCGAGGTGCAACGTGTTGCGAATCATGGCCGCCAGTTTGATAACCCTGATAAGCATTGAATCTGATTGTGAAGCCGATTTGTCAAAGAACACTTGCATGTGCGGTAGATCTTCGCGTAGCTTGATTTGTGTGTACAAGAACGACGTTGAGCGAGCTTTCTACAGAAATTGGAGACCGTCGTTGCAGTCTAGAACTTTCAGATCACCGTAGTCCAAAGTCTGCATGTCGTTTCGCGAAGCAGTTTCGCATATTTGCAGCCGCTGTACGTACGGTCTCATAGACGCGAGAAGCCAGTCCTGGAGTGTAACAGTGTCCATATCAGCGAGCAACTCGTCGAAGCGATAGTATCCGAGAGCATCACTTAGGTGACGCACATTATTTATTTTATAATGCGACAGTATAAATTCGAGAGACACACGATCCCACGGCACACCGCTTTCAACTACACATTCTACTCATCATGGCTCAAATTCGTTGTTCGTTCGATGTGCGTACAGGTTTCGCGAAACTTGCCGATGCATTCGAGAAGCCTGGCTTGCTGATAGCCAGCGACGGATGGCCTAAGTCGGCCGCGAAACAATTTTCGTTAGTAAACTGCGTCTCTGAGTTGAAGCGGCTAACGCACCACGTCTGCAATTTCGAAAACCTCGCCACCATGTTGACTCGCGAAGACAAGCACAGGTACGAATTGTTGTTAAAGGACAGACCAGCGCGGTTGTTCTTCAATCTGCAATGGATGGACGGCGGGCAGGTAACGGCTGAATATCCAGTGTCGACCCTGCTGTCATCGTTGGACGAGTACTTCTTCAACTCGGAGGTGTTCGCGAACAGGACTGTGCTATCGTGTCAGCGACGTGGGTCTAAGAAGCAGTCGTATCACGTCGTGTTTCGAGATGCTGTGTTCCTCAGTGTCACTGCAGACATGAAGATCTTCGTACTAGGCTTCGCGAAATGACTTATTGAACACCTCAGGGGTGCTGGCTTGGCCTTCATGAAGACGCTGAAGAGTGGAAAAAAGTGCCGACGACGGTGATAGACACGGCCGTCTACACGAGCAATCGCAATTTTAGAATGCTAGTTCAGAGCAAATGGTCGGACGAGACGCTCAGTCCAATGTCTAAGACTACACCTTCGAGTCTATCGACCGACACGATCATACAAAATGGAGTGTGGATCAAGACAACCGATGAGACACTGGGGGCGATAGATTCCATCATCGAAATGAGAAAACCGAGGAACGGTGAATATCCAGTCATGCCGTTGAGCAGCATCGACGCAAATGACTGGCTCTTCTGGGTACCAGATAAAGGAAAGAAGACGACCACCGATTACTCTCATCTCAACTTGGTCGGCAAACCTTCAAAGACTCGATGCCTGACGGTTCGCTCCGCCGAAGACATCGCCAACGCCATAGACGCTCGTCTACTACGTCAGATCGACTACGCTCGTCTGTTCGTGCCAGTGTTGATCTCGCTATGTAACTCTGCCCATCTGTCTGACGAGTTCCTGTTGGGATCGCATTCGGCGACCCCAAGAAGACACGGAGACGACTCGATTACTGCAAGAACAACTCAAGGAACTCGATCGTGTCATGCGATGCTGCCATGACATTTCTGAAAAAATCTACGGCGAAATTACCGACGCTCGCACAGACGCCAGACTCGTGAAGCCTCTGCTAGTACCCATCGAGCCGTCCGTCGCAGACGACTGGAAGCCTTTTGCGATAGGAGAGGCAATGCTGCAGCACATCCAGAAACTGTGTTGCAAAGACACCAAGACAATCGGAACGCGCAACGAGGTGAAACGTATGTTCGCGATATCTGGAAAGATGGGCGCCGGCAAGACGAAGGCCGTACTCGAATTCGCCGTCGACTGGATCAAGAAGGGTGTGTTTAAAAACGTCACGTACCTGGGTCCGAGGAAGATACTCGTAGAAAACGTGGCACAGAAGGTCGAGCGAATGAACAAGGAAAGGAACGGTAAGTGCCACGTCGTCGTCGAACGGCTGTATCACGGTGCAACCTGGGATTTTGTAGAAGACTACTATCATACGACGATCGGCATGCGCAACGACGACGAGCACACGAGAATGGGCATGGGCGTCTTCACTTCAGCTTGCATTAACTCTGTACACAAAACTCCCGAGATGAACGACGTGATAATCGTGGACTAGATGGCTACCGACGTGGGCAACATGTTTCTGAATTGGGCGAAGCAAATGCGCACGTTCGAAGGCGACTCGAAGACACTTGACGTGGCGAAAGACAAGTACCTCATCGACACTATCGCGGATTGCATCAGAAACGCGCGAGTCGTCTTCGTAATGGAAGCTGCCGTACCCGAAGAGCTGCTCGATGCCAGTGTAATGCTGTCGGACAGGCGCGGTCACGACTCACAGTTGAGTTCTTACATCAAACAGGAAGGGATAAACGATCTCACCGATGGCGGTAGCTTGGCTGATTGGAAATCATGGATGCGAGAGCAGAAGAGAAATGACCCCGGCCCGAAAAGTGAGCCGATGATCGACCCGTTAACTAAGCGCGTATATCGGCTAGCCGAGTTGAGTAAGCTGGCCGTGTACGATCCCGGTATGCCAACTGGCGTATCACGAATACGGACGAAACAAAATTCTCGTCAAAGTCACTTGACTGGAACAAAACAGTTTGAGAGCGACTATATGACTATATGTGTGATAAACAACGACTAAAATGTTCGTATGTGCAAAATTATGATAGTCTGTAAATTTAACATTGACAATGTTTTCTTGTAAACAATTATTGGATTTACATTTATTGCATATGCAGTCTTGCTCAATACATTTTAATCCATCCATTGAAATTTCTAGACGATCCTAAATTTGCACTTACGAACATTTGAGTCGTACGAAGTTTAGTGAAACGGCCCCCTGGTAACTAAAACAAGTGTTTAAAATAATGGAAAACACCAACTATTGTCAGAAATTGAAAAACTGGCACAACAAATGGACTGTTTAAATTGTGTCTAGTCACCCGGGAGTTGTCCGCCCCCGGCCAAACCCCACCCCAACGCCCGGTGGGGAATACATTGATCATACACATTCTGTAAATTATTAGATGCACATTCTATGTGAATCACTCAATAGAGTTTAATTATAATGAAGAAAAAATTAAATTCAATAAAAAATACATGTTTCCCACAGTAGAACGTAACTGAGAAAACGAGACGTCCGATATACATGTACATCAAGGTGTATGATCACGTGGTACTAACAACAATAACAAGTACCGATTCAAAGTACGTATTATTTTATAGTGTCCTTATTACGTAACGGATTTTGATGAAATATAGCGCATCAAGCGTGTTTTGTTAAGCTGCATTTGGTGGTGTCTGTACGTTGGCCCAAACTTATGTCGCTTTTTGCGAAGAATCGATTTCCGTGTCTAACGCCTTTGCTACGCCATATTTCATCAAAACCCGTTTCATATTAAGGAATATATCAAATAATACTTACTTTGGAGTGGGCGACATTGTTGTTGTTGTAACCACATGATCATGTACCTTGTACATACTGTACATGTAGCTTTTGGTACGACATGTCTTGAGAATGGCATGAGCAGTTGTCGAAGGGAGATACATTGAAAGGCGGTATTACAAAAACAATTTGTTTGAGCACAGAAAGTCATTCCTCTTACACCGTAAGACAGTTAATTTTGTTTTATTTTCGAAATATCCGCCTTCTTTGAAATAAAAATAAATGTACAAACTTCAGTAAATATATATCCATTTATGGAAATAAATAAAAAGAAACAACTGTCTTTACTATTTAGTTAATCTCTACTTATTGATCAATTTATTTTCCGATGGCGCGCTATAGCGCAAACAACAATGACGTTACTGCTGCGTGAAAAAAAGCGCGACAATTACGCCAACCTGGTAACGTCATAACTCGTTACGTCACATGTTCAGATAATGGAGGTTTTCGCTTGTCGCGTCTCATATATATACTAGTATCGTAGTCATATTTCACCTTCATTTATTAACATTCGATGTTGAACTAGTAGACCGTGGTCTAGAAAACGTGTGAATCAATGAACCATTTCCCCAGAGTTTCTCCACAATGACGCCTCCTCCCCCAGTCCTGCTCTCGACGAACGGGAAATACGGCTTCAGCCTTTCACACGGCACATCGAGGGTCCTTGAAATAGCTCTGTGTAGCTGATGGTTGTACTTGTTACACTGACAGAATCGCAACGAGTCGACACTATGCCCGTATGTTTCGTGGTTGAACATGTCAATGTTTTTTGGCACGGGCTGCCAGCCAGCCTCGAATGGCATGTACCGTAGTGGAAACACATGCTGCTTGGAACACGTACAAGGATTGTGTACGTCTGAGACGTGTGTAGCGTTTTCAATATAGAAGAATATGTCAATATACGGCCATCTGTAACCCGGGTCGTGTGCTATCGCCTGGTAAAAGGCGATCCATCGTTTTCTGCGAGTCTCAAGTCCATATCCCGGCACATTGGAAAGTAGTTTCTCCAACTTAGGTCGGTTTTTCACATTGGTGATGACGTCAATGTCGTCGTCCCAAGGTACCATTCCGTGATGTCTACGCGCGCCGATCAGTGTTCCACCATATAGCATGTACTCTATATGGTTCGTTCTGCACACGTTTGAGAAGGTGTCAAACAGTTTGTTCATAATCGTATGCTTCACTTCTGAGAGTCGTGGCTTGAAACATGACATGTTCTCTGGTAGTGGCAGATATGGCAACTTGTCGTAAGATCTGACTGTTTCCTGCCTGTCTTCCCTGTAGATTGAACTGTCGCTAGAGTGTAATAGTATGTGACCCTCTGTACCTGGATTAGAACGAGATATCTCTGTCTTTGCTAATTCAGATATGTTATGTTGCGAGGCAAATGCTGTTTTCTCAATAACTCGCAGTACATCAGAATGAGACATACTACCTGGACCACGGAGATTGGAGCGCATATGTCCGATGGTATATTGTCCGTTACTGAGTCGCGACATATAGAGAGGTAGATATATAAACGACCTGAACTGTAGAAAGGTACATCCTGCGATTAAGAAGAGCAATATCACCAAAGTGTTACGGAATGCCATCTGATGATACTGGTGTGGCATTATTCCCATGCGCGACCGTCCACAATCACGGCATATCCACTAATGCTTCAGTGCAGCGTAAGCCATATCACAAGCCGTTACCGATGTACCATATTGCATCGTGAGACATAGCGTATGGGCAATCGAGGGACCTTCAACATTTTCCCAATACGGACGGACAGACGGACGGACGGACGGACGGACGGACGGACGGAGACGGACGGACGGATCGTTCTTACGAGAGCTACATTGTGAGGTTATTTCCTTTGATGTTTACACTGTGGGGTTAACCTCACAATGTAGCAACTTATTCCGTTATTTTCTTCCTTAACGATTCTCTTACGGAATAAATCGCATAATATGCAAATGAGCTAGCCATTAGTTAATTATATTTGAAAAACACTTATCCAAGTGTCTTAAATAGGGCGGTGGGTGGGTTTCAGCACAACACAGCAACCTCACAATGTAGCTCTCGTAAGTACGGACGGACGGACGGACGGACGTTCTTACGAGAGCTACATTGTGAGGTTATTTCCTTTGATGTTTACACTGTGGGGTTAACCTCACAATGTAGCAACTTATTCCGTTATTTTCTTCCTTAACGATTCTCTTACGGAATAAATCGCATAATATGCAAATGAGCTAGCCATTAGTTAATTATATTTGAAAAACACTTATCCAAGTGTCTTAAATAGGGCGGTGGGTGGTTTTCAGCACAACACAGCAACCTCACAATGTAGCTCTCGTAAGTACGGACGGACGGACGGACGGACATTTTCTTCTTAAAAAAAGCCCACAAACTTGTAGCACTGCTGAAAGGCAGTGTCCATGTCTGATGACATGCATCCTTACTTACATGCGTTGCTCACTATGTACATATAGTCACTAGTAGTTCAGGGGCAATTGGTCAGAATCCGGCACCTCATGTTAATTTTTCTTTCATAGTGGTTTTGTATTCACCTGCGATCCAACCTTCCGAAAAATCCGGGTGCTATTTTTTGCAGACACTTTCAAGGTCATTTCAAGGTCATTCAAAATCAAGGTCAAAAGTCTAATATTTATACCATAAAACCGAGGAATTAATCCATTTGATGTATCAATCTCTTCGGCAATATGCATAACAATAATTACAAATCAACTGTAATCAAGAAGGAAAACAATAAAATCAAGGTCAAGGTCACAAAACTATATTTTCAAGGTCAACAAGTGAAAACGGGCATGAATTAATCTTTGGAATATTGTTTATGTACTAAGGCATACACATATCATTGCTTGTTACCATAGAAAATATATATCTCACATATATGTGGCATACTGTTCATTAGTTCACCAGTCGTGACAAAAAGGGACTTACTTAGTTTATTATTAGTGTATGTCATGATGGGCGAGTACACCCCGGTATAAATCTAAAGTTTTGTTAAAATTCCGAGGCAATCAGAAACCAGCGCTTCACGGTACATGTTTTGTGTAAGGTTCAGCTTTTAGAAAAAATGTGGGTGGCATTGTTTCCAAATACATTCTACTTTCAATGTCATTTCAAGGTCATTGAACATCAATATAATTTTAATGTAATATATATACACAATGTACGTTAAAATATAATAATCCATACAATTGCCAATAGTATTCATTATTATTGGACATATTGATATTATTAAATTTACTTTATGGAATAGAACATTAGTCACCACATTTCAAGGTCAGAGAAAGGTTGAAAATGTTGATACGTTTAAACACAATCATTAAAAATGCATATTTTTCGAATTGTTATCATAATTCCGCACGTATTTCTATGACAAAATATCTTCACAAATGCAGTTATCAAATATATTTGTATTTATTTTTATATTTGTCAAGTTGAATGCTAGCTCAAAGACATTGGCAATTAAGAATATTGCAGTATTTTATTTATCTAATACAAAATAAAACGACAAATAACATATCTGGAGTACCGAAATAGCCAATTGTAATACATTAACATGTTCAACTATGATAGTATTCAACTATGGCATGCTGTTTCTATTGTGTATTGCTTTAGAGTTATGTTTACATGGATTCATCGGTCTCCTCAATGTCTGTTATTTTCTAGTGTTTATAATGTCTCAGTCTGGTCAATATCGTTGAAAACCTAAACATTATGACTGTGCACACCGACGTGCCGACTGAATTCCTAATTTGAAACTACGAATATTTAAAATGATAACATATACTTGTTAAACATATGTATAAAATCGAAATACACGGTGCAAATGAAAAGCAAATAAGATGATAAGTTCAACGCCAGACGTACACAGATAGTATTAAAGCATTATTTGCAGTTCAAATAAAACGGTATCACAACTAACCGTGTCTGATTAGTAACAGAGACTTTAAAGAAAAGAAGAAACAGTAATGTGAATTAAATGAAAGTTTCATAGAACACAAGCACACTGGAATTCCAATAATGACGAGATGTATGAGGAATATATGACATTGTATACTGCCAATGGTTACATACAATACAATCCATATATTGATGGCAACCATGATACCGACATGGAAGGGAGAATGAACTTACATTCTAGTTGGTGCTTTAAATTAGTTGACCTGCTACATTGTGGCAATGTCGTTAATGTAACTCCTATACGTACGTTCAACGTTGCAACGAATATCCTAGAACAATCGTCGTTAAGAAGACGATTATCGCTCTGAATACAGAGTATTCGAACATATTTCTTTATATATAAAATAGAAGATCATAAATATAAAACATACGACATAGGTTAAGTGCAGCGTTGAATATTTCGCTTAGTACAGTCCCCCTACCATACTTAGTGTACACCCAAGGACACGGGTGCTCTTGTTTATCAAGTGTCCAGTGTCTACATGGTTTATACTTTCCAGTATACACTTGTTTAAAACATGTGCTAATATTGCATGTAGAGAAACAACACAGTTTGGTGACTTTCCAGATGAGGAAACTTTAGTTATTACAATAACTAAATTACTAAGAATAACCAGTCGCTGTTTCACCTCGCACACTGACTTCAGAATATACATGAGCTTAACATAGGATAATCCAATGTTTTTTTCTCGTAAATAAATTCTTTATTATGCAATGAATGCATCATGTTAACATAACTATGAATACTCAATTGATGAAACATGTGAAATGATTTGCAGATATCTTTGTAGCTACTTGTAATATGTTTTTTTTGCACATACATGTACCAGTACAAACCGATGAGAATTCGACCGATGAAAACTAATTCAGTGTATGAAGATGTCAGGAATTTCATCTCCTTCAAACGTGCCATTGCTACAGCACGTCATTCATACAGCACATTGGCAGGGCCGTCAGAAATGGTTAGACTTGTATAGCCCAGATATTAGTCCCTGATATGGGATACACATGAGCACTCTATAAACCCATTTAATGTATGAGGATACTAAGTCCTGTGAGCGAATCCTTATAACCACAATGGCAATTATTTCAAAGAATGTTAAAAGAAATATGTGTACATGTTTCATGTATTAAAATATTAATGTGTGTGGCTTTGTCACAGGTTGATCCTGGTGAAATCGTTTTATTGTGCAGGCCATGTTGAAGTAATTACCGTAATGTAATTGTTTTATATAAGGCAATATTAATTATAGCTGAAAATGTTGGATTCTTTGGTGCTCTTACGTAAAGTAATGAAATTGTGCATCAAAACAAAGTTCTTGACATACTTTTGTTTTTATGAAAAGGCAGTTTGGTGGCCATTTTCAAATTTAAAGATGATAGTGTATGCGAAAATGTATCAATATACTTCTTACTAGATACCATGAGGTGAAATCATAGGCATACATACCATGTATAATAGCTATTAGTTTGATCTTCTGAGCAATTTATATCATTACCCGGTCGATGGTAACTTCAGATTATCCTATACATATCACTGTGTGGACACCAAACATGCATGAAGTTCAATGACCTTGAAATGACCTTGAACATGATTTAAAAATATGGCACCCGGATTTTTTGGAAACCTTATACATTCAAGTTCATAAAAAAACATCGGGTGCCAACAATTAACATGAGGTGACGGATTATTATACATATATGTACATTTGCCCCCAGACTATAGCGTGAGAGCAAAAGCCTACATCGCTTACATGTAATTTTAAACCATCTCACTAACTCACTCGTGGGAGACCACCTTCAAGGGTAGGGCTTGGAAGTCTGCTACATGGACAAAATGGATATGGTAGAGCGGGGTCGGGTGTTTTCGGCCGTCTAAGACGGAAACATACACGCTGTACAAATCCACAGGTGATTCTAGTGTGTATTGGATGGTCAATTATGGTTTGTATATACATGTACATGAAACACCTTTCTAAACAATGTACAAAACAATTCAAATGCGCCCGGGTATAAAGATTATGTAATTTAGAAAGGTACAAAACTCGCATTCATCACCATTGTAAGAAAAAGCCACGCAAAGTTGTAATAGTTTTACTCGCCTATACAACGTGTCGAAACCGCTGCTTGGGGTGGGGTTTCGGCATAGATTTTACAGTTGCTAATACATTAACATAAATCTCAAAGATTTCGAGCGTAAACTGCACTAAAAACGCGTCTCACTAACCTAAATTCGCTGTTTAAAAAATCTAACACGTTGACTTCCTGATTATAAATGAATATTAGCCGCCATCTTTAAAAATATCGAATCACGTGACACGCAGTGATTTTGTTGGCTAATGGGAAATGACGTCAGTCTCCAGTAACCAACCAAACCACAGCGTGCACGTGATTGAAATATTTTTCCAAAATATCGTCCCCATGTTAAATTCCCATAGCAAAATCGTTTTTTTCACACAAAAAAAAGCAATATTATGGAATTTCATCAAATAATTTTTTTTCAGGAGGGTGACTTCTTTGTTACAGAATGAAAAGTACTTACTTTAAACTATTTTTTAGATTGAATGTGTTTAATAGCCAAACGTGGAACAGACAGTAGGTATTTTTCATGTCGGCTGTACTCGGCCACCTGTTTGTTTGATGTCTCTGTCACGCTAACCTTCATTTGAATGTGACAAGTCTTAACTTACAATATCGGTATTCCAATATGTAGACACACTCAGATAAATCATGTATTCATGTATACATGTACAACCATGTGTTACATACATATTGCATATTTAAGCAAGTCTTGGTTTACAGATGTTGTTCTATGAAAAACGATTTAATTCGTATTGGCAATTAATTCGTATTGGCTCTCTGCATTGTTCGTCGCAAATTTAAAACTCACTGGGAAATGAATTTTCGACACATGCGCAATATAAGTCATCAACTTAGGTTTAAACGTGTTTACATTTGTTATTTCAATATCGGCTTGTGTTTGTTTTGGGAGTGTTACGGTAACATTTTGTCTTTTGGAGAGTGAACTCGCCTTGAAGTGAGCGAGTATCATAGCCTATTGTTCTGAAACAAGCAATTGAACTTCGAAGTCAGAGTGCAACATACAAATCTCAGCGGAAATTACGTCAGCTAAGTTCACGACGTCATATCTTGTGATGTCGTCAGACTCCCGAAGACAGGTTTCTCGCGACGCGGCTCATATGTTAATACACTACCTACGAAAGTCAAGTGTATGCATTAAAATAATAAAATGCATATACACGTGGACTGGCATACAACTATGATATATTCTGCATTTTGACTGAAAATAGTTTCATTATCGTACATAAAGGCATGTGTCATTGTTGAATGACAAATTTATCAATCACTTAAGTTCAATCACTTAAGTTGGTTTATTACTGAAACTGCATGTGAAAATACAGTTGCTAAAATTATTTAGGATTACATTGTTAATGATGTGAGAGGCCCAACTGACGATATATGACAAACGAGATGTCCTAAGATACGTCTTTTAAAGAAACAGTGTCTCACATGATGTTCAGATGATGTCGAAGATATTCAATGTTCCTTTTGTTTTCTCTTTATTGACTCCAATTGCCATAAAGCACACGACCCGCACCATTTTATTCAATCAAACATTACGCAAACATTGTATTAGCGAGCATACCTCACTATACCCCCAGTTACCTATGTAAACAGGGGTCTGATGAGGTACCCGCGCAATAGGTGATGCGGTCAAATAGGTCACGATGCAGTGACTATTTTCGATCAATAACTTATGTTGTAAGCGATTGTAATGTGTATTTTCAATATTTATATTATTAAAATGTATCAGATCGATACCCCTTTAAGTAATATTTGTATATTTTAAATGTATTGATGTTCTCATGAAGCGCATGAATATAAGTATTAATTAATCCAGCTTATATTGAGGCAAATCACACAGCCTTAAAACATAGTGCTGGAGTATAAACCATAGTATCGTATATTATTCATAAGTATATCACTATTAAACATTAATTACAATAAGTATGCATATTATTAAAACAGTAGATGCTACCGCTGTTTCGCAATATGTGATATTTATAACAAAATATTTTTTTTATTCGTCCGCGTACGGATTTCTGTCACACAAAGCGCCATTTTCAGTTCATATTTTGACCTGTGCATATGAACAGGACTAAGTTTAAACAACGCTCGATTCCGTCCTATTCAAATTTCTCTGCAGAATGTTCAGACTAACTACATAAATAATGCTGCTAAATAAGTGTTAACGGCTGGAACATGGTCATCACTAAAAGGAAGAAACCACAGTCGTATTATTTAAAAATAAGATTTACCCGAGACCTCATGGGGGCCGCCATTAATCCAGTGTAAACAATAGACCGTGTGATCCCATTGCCTGAGTAGCCGCTGCTTAGTGAAACGGTGTGCTAATCATGATATTATTTTCCCCAATAATTGGAAACGGTTTGAATTTCTCGGTAAAAACTACGAAATTCATACAAAATAACGATGTATATTTAACATTGGATACGCGTAAACGGTATTACTCTCTCATCGGATCGTCAGTTGTCGTCGATAGCGATTTAACGCACTGATCTGGTCTTAATTTATTGTCAACTTTCAACGCCATTTACAGAATATATGGCTAATTTTGGAAATAAATAACGGCAAATTACGATGACGTCTGCTCTGAAATATCTGTCAACTTGCGGACGCAATTTAAGGAAATCGATTATATTTTAAGGCTACATCTGTAACTAATTACGAATTTATGTATGGTCTTTGGCTACACCCGACACATTACACAGATCTAGTTGTAAATACACGTCGCTTTGTGTGGGGAAAAAATCGATAATGCGTATAGTTGTGTGTGACGAGGTGTTGATCTGATGACACCACACAGCTGTGACCCTTAGGCAATGTTTTGAAATTGACGTGTCGTTTTGATGTGTGCCACAACACCTTACTGTCGGAGACAACATGACAATTAACGATATACTCTCGATTATACACAGATCTATTAGACGGCTGGTTATTTAAAATAAAGAGTAGTTCAGTACACCTTCGCCGATATTATTGTTTTTAGAAAATCAGTAATATTTTCCGTAAATGGTGTTGAAAAGTTGACAAAAATTCTATCACCGTATTTAGTTGTGCCGATATTGTTTTAAAAAATCAGTAATTTTTTTCCGTAAATGGTGTTGAAAATTGACAAAACATATAGCCGCATTTCTCCGATATTCATTTAGAAAATCACCAATATTTTCTGTAAATGGTGTTGACACAAAATGCAGCGTTCACGCGGAATTCAAATTAAAAAAAAAATAATAATTTAATAAATAGACGCCGATGGCTACTGTGTTTGCGGCCAGTGAATTCTGGTCGTGGTAGCCACAGGCGCAGTTCGAACAGTGTTGTGAGCAGATGGAGGACAATAATTATTTCAAATTCATAAAAAAATGTTTGCTATCAGAAAATTAATTAATTGTGACAGCCAAAAAAATAGATTTTGGGACAGTAAAACATTATATGGTATAGACAGTACCTCAAACTTAAAAAAACAGTAACAAACTGTCTGTGTATATATTACTTAAACTTAAAAAAAACAGTAACAAACTGTCTGTGTATATATTACTTAAAGACAGACACTTTCATTGTTGGTAAGTTTCTATCAATTTATAGGTATTTTTATTAAAATCATAAACTTGTGAAAATATTAAAATCACAAAAATAATATATATGGAGAAAAAAAAAATACCACGTCGAGGTTTGAACCCTTTCGGGAAACGGTAATTAAATCATTAAAGTCGACGACCTTAACCTCACGACTATTGCGCCATTTACGACAATCATAGTTATACAGAAGTGTTATCAGTATTACGCAACCATTTGAACGTAATAATTATTAAATTATTTGCAACTCCATCTACAACGATACCGTTACAGAGATACGCTATTGAAACAACATGTATTAGTACCCATAACATAACAAAGTAATGAATCATTATATATCACAGGAGATAGCTTAAAACTATATATACTAATCATAAACAGAACAATCCGCTTGGCTCGTATGAAAATAGTCCGCGTGATATTGATTATCTCCCTTGCCGAAAGTAGTTCAGTGATTTATTAATTCCAAATAAGACGTGTTTACGTCATGGGCCAAGGACTGTGTGTTTTCTTATACCATATACAATGTACTACCATTGACTCTGATGAAGAGGGGAGATGAGTTGGTAACGCATGTCCGTTCGCTATTTCAGTACCATGAAGCACACTGTGTGAAACATAACATTTTTTTTAGTTTGAAATAAAAAATACTGTTCCACACATAGAATGTTTTTCTATTTATAAACACATTGGAATTAATTCAACTAAGTAAAAATAGTAACCATCGACTGTAAACAAAACTAGCGTTCGCAACGCTATTTATCATTTGGTATAATAAACATATTTTCCCAAACCCTGACCCTTTTTCAGACGACGTACATTGTATAGTCACGATTTGGTTAAGACAGTCCATGTAAAAATACAATTAAATTATTATTTACTAAGTTAAACATATTTCATCACTTTCTGCACATACCTAAGACCAAGTGTCTTTACATTTAATTGTTGTTTTAATTATGCTATTAGTTTTCATTCATTAAGCACCCGTTCTATACTGCTCATCGTTTGATTCAAAGATAATTGATTTGTAAACATGCTAAATGCGATGGAATTATAGCCTTCCCTCGGTTCCTTCAATATCCCTATGACAATATGGCCACGTACCTGGGGTTGGGTCTTCGCCCGTTGGTGAGGATTATGGGGATTACAATCTTGAATCTGTGTGCTTTCTCAGGCTCCGGGCTGCTTCGCGCGTAAAACTGTCGCTCTCCTTCGATGGGGATCACAAACAGCCTTCACGGGTTTGTTTACATCCGGTCATGGACTGGTCCCATAAAGTTGTATGTTTTGGACGGGCAATGTGCGATGTGGGCTTAAAATGCGCAAAGGGTAAAATGCGGAAAAGCCCCCTTGCTTAAAAAAGATATAGCCGCCACCCACAACACTCCTCCCCACTTTATCTAAAAAGAGTTTACACCGGACCGGAACTTTATGTAGACTAGTCCAGACCCCATATATCCAAAACATAAGTATTCTATCTACACAGCAAGTTATATGTGCTTCACTATTCAGTTGTAAAACGACCGTCTACAAAAATATAAACGCCCCCACTCCCAAAAATGATGCTGTACATCATTCTCTTCAGTCGTAAAACGACTGCCTACACAAATATAAATGCCCCCACCCAAAAATGAGGCTATACATCCTTCTCTTCAATCCGCCTACAAAAATATAAATGCCCCCTCCCAAAAATGATGATATACATCCTTCTCTTCAGTCGTAAAACGACTGCCTACAACAATATAAATGCCCCCACCCTTCCCAGATACGTAAAACTCCCACTCCCTCAAATTACCAGTGGCATACGTAAAACGTATGCCTCTAGTGGTTTGTTAATCAGTGCCCCCTCCCCATTAATGAATGAGACAGCCTTCCGTCTATCGACCATACACCCTCACTCCATTTTCCACCGAAATACGCAGTACTTCTTCGGTCGCCTCACCCCGGATGGCCGCTACCTTCTCTGCTGTGACCTTCAGGAAGCTGGGAGCAGAGTATTGGTGAACTGGTAGTGGGAAGTACGGGGCATCCGTCTCCAGCAGGATCCGATGGCGTTCCAGGGCTCGGAGAGCCTCCTTCTGCTTCGGCTGGAACCGGGCGACCAGAGCAGTAAATCCGAATTGGACATTTGGGAAATGGCAGAACCACTGTCGGACGTTTAGAGGCGTGCCAGTGAAACAATGGAGGTGGATCTTCTGGGTAGGTACCACTGCCCCGATGCAGTGGTAGATCAGGCTGGTGTATGCTTCCTCGCTGTCACCGGATGTCATCCCTCTGCAGTGCAGGACAAGGGTGTGACGGTCCTGGAGACAGGGGAGGATGGCTGCAAGGAGGTCGTGCTGCAGGGCCCATCCAGACGGTGGTACGGAATGGTCGAGCCCTACTTCCCCTACACCTGCGACGTCGGGTAGCTGTACCAGACCACATGGCGTCGTCACGGCATCTCGGTTGTCCTCGCCCGCTTTCTTGGGATGAAGGCCGATGGTGGTCCGGATACCTTGCTGGCGGAGCTCCGCGATGGTTGTCGGGGTATGTAAGCGGGTCGCAAAAGTTGGCAACTGCACCGGTGGTCACTACTTCATATTCCTCCTCAGGATGTAGCCGGGTGGTAATCTCTTCCAGACTGAGCCTGCCCAAGTTTAACGCAGCCTGCAGCCGGTCCAGGTGGAAGTGACTGTCGTAGGCCTCAGCCAGAGGGGGAATCTCATCTAGGACCATCCAGCCTTGAGGGTCATCGTCATTGTCACCTCCTGCGTTGTAAAACAAGGCAGGAACGTGACATCAGCGGGCTGATCGTGGGGGGCATCCTCTTCTCCACTGATTCAGGGGAAGTGCTGTGCTGTTGTAGGCTCATGTACTGGTCCATCGTCAAACGGCACATGATCGCTTCTAGGACTTCCCAGTGCAACAGCATCCCTAGACTGGAGATCGGGTGACAGGTCATGTCGTTGTCCATACACCCGAGGCTGAGGTTCAATTCACGGGATGCTGCAACGGTGGTAGCGGGGGAAGGTCCTTCCTTCCAAACGCACAAACCAGTCTGTGCCGTTGAGGATGGCCATAAAAGCGAGCAAGCTAGCTTCTCCCCATAATGCAGCCAGAAGCTCCAGGGTCTCCTTCTCTGGGCTGTAGCCTCTGGACCAAACTGTTGGATGTGCAGCGGCGTTGGTATGTGGTAATTATACAGATGAGCCTTCGGAAACCTGTAGCCCTAGACGGTCGCACACCAGAGGATCAGGCATCCCAGTCGACGCTTACATGGGCCATGTGGGGCATCCTTTCGTCGTGTCGCTGCCGTGCATGCTGTAAAACAGGATGATGGCAGTTGGGGCTCTCGATGGGATAGCTGTTGCTCGATGACTTGACGAGCCTGTCTCTTGTGTGCAGTGGGTGGGGAAGGGCAAGACATTGGTGACGTGGACCTCTTCTGGCCAGTAGCAGCTTTCCTGAAACAATAGTGACGGCGGTGTGGCCCCGGCAGGTGACATACACTGGCTTGTAGAGGGTGTCTGGACTGTCGTTGTGGGTGCTGTTAGCGGTACTTCGAGGTCCAAGTCGTCCTCATAGTCCAGCTCTGGATCTTCCCTGGCATCTACTAAGGCGGCTACTTCGGTGGTTAAGCCGGTGAGCGTTGGTGGCACGTCGGCAGCGTTATCCCTTCGCACCTCTAGCTGGGGATCGTGTTGGAACCGAATGTCCCGGAAACATGCAGTCGACTCCACCACTTTCACGGGCTTCCTCTGGACTGGCAACATATACTGATCCACCCAATCATCACTGGCAAACTGCAGCACATGTGCGTCTTTCGCCACCATCTTCAGCCACCACTTCTGTCCTTGCCATCGGGCGGTAGCTGCTTGGGCTGCCTGTATCTCCAGGAGTTCTGACGGGGCACGCTGTGAGCAGAGCATCATCTTCTGCACCAATCCTCGTGCTGGCTGCAGTCTTCCCGCTGCTGTCTCCAACTTCAGGGTATCCAGGTAGTCCATCATGTGGAGTAAAAAGGTAAAGCACATCTAGGACACCTACACAATCCATAGCCTAACTGGCATATGGATTAACCTATTGCTGGTTCACAGAGTAACAGGATAACTGTCAGAAGACCACCCCTCCCACAGACCCTCCTAATCCACACGTTTACATCGAAGACATGTGTACTTGTCAATGTTTAATGCGTCAGACAGTGAAATATTCACGCATGACCCATGGTACCACTCATTACAAGTATCACACATGATCATAAAACGCCCTCCGTATGTTTTTCTGCAGCTACAATACATTTTATCATCGGTGTCCTCTACTTCTTCATCACAGTCCCCTTCTTGCCATCGTTTTAACCACTGGGGCAGGGCCCGGTCACGGCACGGTTTTAGACGGTCGTGGGTTGTCACGAACATTGAATTTTTCAGTTTGATTCTGTAAATGCAGGCCGAGATCTTCTTCGTTATCACCCCTGGACACTTCCAAGGATGATTTAGCTTCTTGGATTTGCCCTTGATGATAGCCGTATCCAGGAGATGTACAACATCCCCCACTTCATACGACCTTTCCAGTATATGGAGATCGTAGTTCCGCTTCATCCTGCGTGAAGTCGTCTGTTTTCCGAGCCGTGTCGTGGGCTCTTAGAAGGGACTGCGAAAGATGGGCTGCGTACTTGTCTGTGTCTTCATTAGATTGTGTTCCTCGGTTTAGCGGAAACATCAGGCAGATCAACATCCCACTGGTTTTGGGATTTGCCCACAAAACATCTCACTGCATCCATTAGAGTACGATTGGACCTTTCCACTTGTCCGTTGGCGGACGGTCGAGAGGGAGTCGTGCGGGTTTTGTGGATATGTAGTGCTTTGCAGACGGCTACAAACAACTTGCTCTCAAAATTGCGACCTTGATCCGAGTGTACTTGGAAGGGCATTCCGAATCGCGCGAAAAAATCGTTCACTGCGGCACCAGCAGTTATATCTGCCGTTTGGGACGGTAGGGGGATGCATTCAACCCATTTCGTAAACTGGTCAACCATCATGAGGATGTGCTCATTTCCCAGGTTTGTTTTGGGCAGTGGGCCTAAAAAGTCAATATGGACCCTCTCCATGGGAGCCCCTGCATGAAACTCTGTCAAAGGGAATCTGCCGTACCTGCCAGTCTTCTTATTTTTGCTACATGTAGAACATGTAGTGACGTAGTGCTGTACATAATCCGATAATCCATGCCAGTAAAACTTCTCCTTCACTTTGGCGTTTGTACGAGCCACACTCCTTGGTGTCCTGCAAGTGGAATGTCATGACTCAGCTCCAGTACTTTGGCTCTCAACGTGGTGGGTATCATCAAGAGTCGGTCTGTACCGTCTTTGGGTGTTATGTACAACACACCATCCTCTAAAAGAAAGCGTTCTCTGTTCAGCCAATATAATTTTGCTGCTGGGCATGCTGCAAAGAGGTCATTGGGTTGTGGAATATCGGAGTTAGCTAACCAGGCGATGATTGCTTGCAAATCTTCATCCTTCTGCTGTTCTTCATTCAGGTTGTCCAGTTGAAAACCCCAGCAGCAGGGGGTACGTTCTTCAACCGTCACGACATTGGATTCTGAGCTAAGCCCACAGTTTACTATGGTCAGGTCACCATCTTGGATACTGCAGTCGATATGGACAACTTCTTCTGACCCAATTCTACATCCACCTTCTTCCCACGGCATTACCCAAAGGAACTCTTGGTCATTGGAACTAGAGATGCCAACATACCTTTTAGGCATGTACTTCTGATGTGCCGATGACCCAGTTTGGGTCATCAGTCGCACCTCCGGGCACCCTAGTGGTAACCAAACTTCTTGTCCGAAGGACCTACCTACTGGACGCCCTGTGGGATCCTCTTCTGGGTGGACTGTTTGCACTTGTTTGCAGCCCGATCCTTTCTTGGGACGCTTTTAAGAATATCCCAATTTCTTCTGGACGCAATACAGATGAAGGGCCGAGGAATTGTATTTTATTCGAATCCGTCGGTACTTCACCTGTTAGCATAGAGGACCCCCATTGAGTCTGAACAGTTCTTCCTAGGGGAACCTCCTGGTCCACGTAGGAAGATCCCAACTGCTCATCTTCCCGGCCAGGCACCTTTTTCAGTCATCCCGCACTGTGCTTCGTTAATTTCGACAGGAATCACGACATTGTCAACCACGGTTGACATCTTCACTTCAAAACATAAGGGTGTGCCCTGTAGTCCCATGCTACTTCCTGGCATGTCTGTTTCAATCAACGGTGATCCATTAGGTATGGACTCAGCCCCGTACGGCGTGGCGTCCACCATGGATATCGGTGGTACAGCCTCATCAACATCTTCAACAAAACTTCCCCAGTTGTCGTAAGCTCGTCTGCAGTATTTACAACCCCACATGGTAGTTCTTCTGGCGGCACCTTCGGTGTAAATGACTCGCAGGGCAGTTCACTTGTGGTAACTAATCTTATCTTGAAAGGGCATCCGCATTTGCATGCTTCCGGCCAGGCCGGTGCTGAAGGATCATGTTATATTGAGAGAGTTTTTCCATCCACCTTGCAAGCTGGCCTTGAGGTTTTTTAAAATTAAGAACCATGTCAGACTGGCGTGATCCGTGCGTAAAACGAACGGCCGACCCAGTATATAATACCTGTATTGGCTACAGAACATCACCACTGCTAATAGCTCCTTACGAGTCACACAGTAACGCCGCTGTTCTGGTGTAAGGGCGTAGCTTCCATACGCAATTACTTTTTCCTCACCATCTTGGACCTGTATCAGTTCCGCCCCTATGGCTAGGTTGGAAGCGTCAGTATCGATAATGAATTCATCTGTGCTATTTGGAAGAGCCAAACTGGCGGATGTGTCAACGCGTGCTTCAGTTCGTCAAATGCGTCCTGCTGGTCTTCTTCCCACATGAATGCTGCCTTCCCTATTACTCGAAATAGGGGTTCCACGATGTTGGCAAAATCTTTCACAAATGCGCGATGATTGGCCAACCCTAGAAATCTTCGAACATCTTTGGCACAGCTTGGTGTGGGCCATTCCGCAACAATTTGCATATCGGCTTCCGTCATGGACAGTTGTCTTCTGTAATGAACCACCCGGCCAAGGAATTCCAATTTCCGGCAAAAGAGCGAACATTTCTTGGGCTTTAGTTTCAGTCGTAATTTCCGGTGTCTTTGGAAAACCTCTTTCAAGTTGTTCATGTGTTGTCCAAAATCCTTTCCTAGAACCAAAATATCATCAATAAATGCTAGAACTGTCTTCCAGCACAAGCCTGGTAAAACGAGGTTCATCGCACGGGCGTACGTTGCCGGGGCATTGCACAGGCCAAATCCCATTTTGACATGTTCAAACTTGGTTATGAACGCTGTTTTATGCCTATCCTGTTCATTTATTTTAATCTGCCAATAGGCTGAGTTTGCATCCAATTTAGAAAGCCAAGCGGTCCCTGTCAATGTATCAAGACTGTCGTCTACCAGTGGCAGTGGAAAGACGTCCTTCGTGGTGCGGTTGTTCAACGCCCGGTAGTCGATGCACCACCGAACGGAGATGTCTCTTTTTCGAATAAGGACAGGCGCAGACGCCCAAGCGGATGTAGATTCTTGGATAACACCGGCATCTACATTTTCTTCAGGTGTGCTTCCTGTTCATGGATAAAGCATGCCCGTGTTCGTCTTATTCTTTGTTTTACTGGGTGTGCGCCTGCCGTGTTGATGCTATGCGTAATTTCGCTGAAGTTGCCTAAATCGAACTCATCAGCGGCAAAGACATCTGGAAATTCCATTAACACATGCGCCATGTGTTTCTGCTGTTCTTCGGTCAGGTGCTGTTTCGACCGTTCAAACAGGTTGTTCAAATGTTGTGGGACTTCAATGGTGGCTTTCTGGGACATCTCATCTGGACCGCCCTCAGTGTAAAACACTGCTCTATTCATTTCGCTGTCTTCAGTGTACAACACTGATGACTCTGCTTGTTCGGAATCCAACTTCTCAATTGTCCCCTCCACCGTATGTGCAGTCGCGACTTCATCCCCCCTTTTTAGTATTCTGTACTTGTCAGTAATGTTCACAACGCATAATAGTGGTTGTACAGATCTCGGGATCTAAACCTTGAGGTCATCGTTCGGTTCAACGAAATATTCCAATAACTCCTGATTAAGGGTGCATTTCAGTTTCATTACCGAATTAGGGGGTACCACCTGACGCTTTGCAACCTGGACGCGGGCTACAAGGGGGTTACCTCTTCTAGGGTCTACTGTCAGGGGAATGACATCGCCCTGTATAGTTACAGTTGCGTTGTTCATGTCTAATATTGACTCGTGGCCATATCGAAAATCAAATCCCAACAACATTTCCTGGCCAATCGGGGCTACATACACAAACTATGAGTATGTTGAAGAGCCAACCCTTAGACTGCATGTGCCAACTACGAAACATTGCATAACCATTTCCTTTCCAGCCGTTAACAAGGTTACGTTTTTCACCCTCGGGGGTTGCTTTTTCATGGCATTGTATACGTCTGTGGAGATGATAGTAACTTCTGCAGCGGTATCGACGACGACTTAGATTTTCCGCCCTCCCAATTTTACACCAACTTTGAACTTTGAAATCGAACTTTACTTGACAGATTGTTGGAATATCATCCTCAGTTGGTTGGGGTCACTTTGTGGATTGAGGGGTTCCTTCGACGTGGAAATGTGTGCATTCGGTGTACGGTACATGTGTTGATGGAGTTCGTCGACTGCTGACGGTCGTCACTAACCTCTGCCGGTCTATTCACAAACGTACAATGTCCCGAAAACGGCAAAGTTTTCTCTCTATGGTCCTTTTGGGCCAGGTCAGGTTGCGGACTCTCTTTAATTTTTTCAATTGACACATTGGGTATTACATTCTTTGGTTTGTTGTTATCATCACTACCGTTGGGTTGATTTGTTCGAGATGGACACTGCGTGACTTGTGACAAGACTTGGGAAGCTGGGTAGGCCGAAACTACTTCAGCCCTACTATGGTCCGGAGTAGTTACTGCCGTTACTGCTAGGGGTTGCTCCTTCAACGTAAAACGTTGCATGTTCCTTCCGTCCCCTCCATATGGTTGGGTTTCCTTACTTTGGAATTCCATCACAGTATCCAGTCTCTCACTAATCGGTACGCTAACCAGATTGTTGACACCTACTTCACATGATATGTCAGGAGGTAGTGAATTTCTAAACGTAAAACGTTTAGACCATGGTGACGTTTCCATTGTTCTGGTTAGGCCCGAATATATTGGGGTCGAGGGTTGGCCTGACCCTGCGACCCACTGCCGTTTAAATCGTGAAACATATAATCCTGTTTCGTATGACCCCTTTGTCCACATCTGAAACATGTCAAGGTAGGACAGTAGCGCTTTATGTGCCCTACGTCCCCACAAAAGTAACAAAAGAAACGAGTTGTTTCGTATACTGCCGGCTCCACATCCTGATGAGGGGTTCGCCCTTTTCGTCCTGATGGTCTCCGATCATGCATCATATCATGGACGTTCTGAACTAATTTTACATGGTCGAGTGCTTCTTCCATTCTTCTTGGGCGCTTGATGCAAACATCTTGTCCCGCTTCTGTGTCATGCAGTCCCTGACAGAACCGTGAAACAGCTTCCCACATAGCCCCATTAGCGAGGGCTAAGACGCGGTCCGCCCAGTCATCCAACAGCTCATTGGGCTTTTGCATGGCCTGATGGAATTATACTTGAGCGGTTTCGTCCAATTTCTTTGAACCAAACCGCTTTTCAAGACGTTGCATCAGTTGATTGAACGTCATTTCCGTGTCAGTTATTGTAGAATAAAAGTCTGACGCATTTCCCGACAGGCTCCAACAAAGACAATGTTTGCAGTCTTCGTTATTCCAGTTATATGCTTCCGCATAGCTGAAAAACTTCTGACGAAATTCTGCGAAGTTGCCCCGCCCGTCATAGTTTAGATTTTTGGGCAGGGTTACATTTGTGGGTCGGCGTCTGGCCTGTGCGCGTCTCCTACCCTCTCCCCCGCCTCAAAATCGGTGTCTTCATCCGCTTCTTTGCCCCTATGTGTCTTTTGTTTGGGAGTATTTCCGACTCGCATCCCATAATCAATGAGAGGTGATGACTTCTCAAAGTAACTTGCAGCTGCAGGTCGGGATTTGCTGGGGCCCCTGGTATTATAGGCCTTTGTGGTTGGTGTTCGTCCTTCGTCCCTCCTCATGGGGGGTAAACCCATCGTCTTTGTCTGATAGGCCCCCTCATCTGCCATTCCCATTTCGGAATCTTCAGATTCAGACCGCCAGTCCGGATCTTCGCAAAGTCAATGTCGTTCAACATGGCCTGTGTAACGGGTATCGAGAGATATTTCGACAAAATGTCCGCCGTTAGATTGCCAATATTATGACGGAGCTCGATGAGGTGTTGCGCAGACTTCGGTCCGATCCCCTTGATACTTGTCAGTCCCAAGCTTGATGCAAAGTTTATTTGCACCCTAATTGGGCTAGCCGCACCATGATCGGTCTAATAGTACTCGTGTTCTTGGTCATCAACAGGTCGGGCAGCCATATTTGCGTAATAGATACTGGAAGCAATCTGACCTCGAAAACGAGACCTTCAGTTTCCTTCAAATTTTGGGTTACATGCGGGTGGTATAATTTCACCACTATTATTAAAAATAATAACACGACACTATTGGTGACTCACAGGTCCACAATCTAGCTCTGCACTGTGTTACCTTATTATAGATCAATATATGCCCAACAGGGTGGTATGCGAAATCACCACTTCAGAGAGAGGGTGGTGTGGCTTAATTTGGGATGTGCGTGTTATGAGACTTCACATTGAGGTGTGAGTGCAATGGGACTGTACTTCTGGGTAATGGGGCTTCATTTCGGGGTGAATGGGTGGTGGGATTTTACATCTGGGTGGGATGGTGGTGGGATTTCACTCCTGGGTAGTGGGGTTTCACTTCTTGGTGGGATATGGTGGGACTTCACTTCGGTGTGGGAGGATGTGGGACTGCACTTCTGGGTGGTGGGGGTTCACTTCGGGGCAAGAGGGTGGTGGGTCTTCACTTCGGGATGGGAGGGTGTTGGGACTTCACTTCTGGGTGGTGGGATAGTTGGTTTTCACTTCTGGGCTTCACTCCGGGGTTGGAGGGTGTTGGAACTACACTTCTGGGTTGGATGGTTGTGGGATTTCACTTCCGGGTGGTGGGGCTCCCTTGCGGGGTTGGATGGTGGTGGGACGTCTGGATGGTGGGGTTTCGCTTCTGGGTGGGATGGTGGTGGGACTTCATTTCTGGGTGGTGGGGCTTCTTTGCGGGGTGGGATGGTGGTGGGAATTCTGGGTGGTGGGGTTTCATGTCTGGGTGGGATGGTGGTGGGACTTCACTTCTGGGTGGTGGGGCTTCTTTGCGGGGTGGGACGGTGATGGGACTTCTGGATGGTGTGGTTTCACTTCTGGGTGGGATGGTGGTGGGATTTCATTTCTGGGTGAGAGGGTGGTGGGACTTCACTTCTGGGTGGTGGGGCTTCTTTGCGGGGTGGGACGGTGATGGGACTTCTGGATGGTGTGGTTTCCCTTCTGGGTGGGATGGCGGTGGGATTTCATTTCTGGGTGAGAGGGTGGTGGGACTTCACTTCTGGGTGGGAGGGTGTAGGAGTTCACTTCTGGATGTGAGTGCGATTTCACTTTTCTGGGTGGTGGGATTTCACTTCGGGAGAAAGGGTGGTGGGACTTTACTTCTGGGTGGGATAGTGGTGGGTCTTCACTTCGGTGGGAGGGTGGTGGGACTTCATTTCGGGGCGAGAGGGTGGAGGGTCTTCACTTTGGGGTGGGATGGTGGTGGGGCTTCACTTCTGGGGTGGGATGGTGGTGGGACTTCTGGGTGGTGCGGTTTCACTTCTGGGTGGGATGGTGGTGGAACTTCACTTCTGGGCGGTGGGGCTTCTTCGCGGGGTGGATGGTGGAATTTCAGTTCTGGGTGAGAGGGTGGTGGGATTTCACTTTGGAGTGAAAGGGTGGTGGGAGTGATACGATATTTGGGTAATGGATCGGATGGGGTGATATAAACCAAGTGTATGTCTGTTCGACACAAGCACCAAGCGCAGATATCTACTATCTGTATTCCGGGCCACCGTATTGTACAACAAGAGGCTACCTGGATACAGAGTGGGGTATATTGGTCATTAACTCTCTGTGAACCAACAATAACAAACACATAACAACACAACAATTGACAAAAACGCGGGATATGATTGCTATATCAAAATTAATATTTTAATACAGTTCCAGACACTCAAATCACCAACAAATATTAATACGGAACAATTATTTTGAATTATAAATATCGAAAACTTGTCGTTGGTTCTTAATTTCTTAGCTTCACTCTACCTTTAGTCGTAAAACGTGTAAAAGGCAGAGTTAATTTGATGTGGATTTTGAATTCCTGTACTATGATATGTGCAGTCATACCTCGCTTACAAAGTCTGTTCTTGCTCTATGGTCACTGGAACTCGGTGTAATCTTGCGTCAAGTCGTTGTCTATCGTATAGCTCAGCTTCGTCTTCTTCGATTTCCTTTACGGTCCTACAACTGTGGTTGGGTCTTCGATTGTTAAACTTCTTCGCAATTATTGATTATTTATTTAGTTAAATTCTACATTCTTCGGATTGTGTTACATTAAAATGTTAGCCCATAGTCACCCCAACTGCTAACAAATTTGTAAAACATATGTGAGAGACAGTTGCAGATGGCCGTTTAATTACTGAAATACAGAAAATATGCCAGTTCTTTACAAAGATTTTCAGTAACTTCTGGCAGAGAAATTCTACTAGAATTACATTGAACTTTATTGTTTTCTTGTCGCAGACTACAATGGTTTCGGCTTACTTATTCATCTGGAAGTGTACGTTGGACTTGCGACACAATTTAAGTCACTTGATTTGTAAAACTGGGTGACGCAATACTTAACAGTTGATCCCCACTCACCTCACCACACCACGCGATTTGTAAAACAAACGTTGTGACTAAACTGCAATGAACATCAACTGTTTTTGGCTTGCTTGTTTGGAATGTAAAACATTCCAAAATCTGCTTTTTTTATTCTCCAAAATTGGTACGTAGCTTTATCAAAATAGATCCGTGATTCGTAAAACTAACCAAGGTAATATTGTGTGATTATATTGTTATAAACTAATGTCTTCTGCTATATACTTCACGTTCACCTTAATAGCTAACCCACTCGGAATTTTCGGATTGCTTCACTTCTGAAAACCCAAGATTTATTTTTCAGCTAATTAACGTACGCCATATAGGACACAGTCAACTTATGAATAATATAGACGGTAAACCAGTCCTGGTACAGCTTAGCAACAAGGAGTAAATTCTCAGGACAACGGCATTGATTGTTATTATTATGACAGAGAGATAAATAAAATAGATGCTACAGTAAAGGTATGTCTGTGCCAAACATTTTATTATATTATTTGCATGCTCTACACATGCAGGTTAAATTTTTCTGTATGCGACTTAATGTGGGTGTGAGATGGAGATTTCGAAAGTGAAAGTAGACGGTTCCGTTAAAAAAGGGGAAATAACTCGTGAAAATCAACCCGCATGACCCCGTGTTTGGCATGGATCTAGAACCGGCTTAGGTCACTGACTCCAGGAATGGAAGTAACAAAATTGATTTTGTCGCAGGTAGTTTGCGATTGTCATGTTTGTGTGAATGTGGGTCTATGGGAAATCAATTGGTTGTCCGTTTCCTATATGACCCTGTTTCTACAGGCTGTCTGTAATGGTACCAGTTGTATATTTTGTATCGCCCGATCGCGTCTTCCGGCATTCGCCATCATTTTACGACAATATTCGACGCAAAAATAAAAATGTCGAAAATCGTCAAAATGAGAAAAAAAATCCTTCTAATAATGGAAAAGGGTGAGATAATTTGGTTTCCAATAAGCATAATATGGCAAATTTCTCAAAGAAGTACCACTTTTCAGCTATGGGACATTGCTAGAATGTTAGCTGAAGTGATGGTATCAAGCAAAATGTCTGCTTCAGCAGGAAATTTGGCAAATTCTGTCAGAAGAAACCAATTACCGTATTTACCATAGTAATTTTTTACTTATCGGAAACTGGTTTTTTGGCAAAAATCTTCCAATTTTTACTTATCCAGTGCAAGTTTTGGGTAATTTATTTGCTACATTTGTGTAGATAGCCTGTGTATAATGTTTTCTGGACCCATTGAATCAATTTGTAATACTGAAATGAATGTTGCCTGTGTGTGAAACCAAATTTTACTCAATAACCTTGAATTTTTTGGGTTGGCTGTGAATTTTGCCCATTATTGCATAACATTTGTTACAGGAAATAGCAAAACCAATCACTTCTGTGGAACAGTGTTCGACTCAATGAGTAAGTGTCATTGCGTAAAGCATTTATGCAGTTATTCGTATAACAGGGCATCATTAGTGGACCAACGGAAATCATGAAATCGTTAAATCTTCTATGCTGGTTTGAGGGTTGTCGCGAAATACTAAATATGTCACGACTCGCACTGTACTGACCCAATCAATGCGAAAACATATTTCGATGAAAGTTAATAAATACTTGTTATAATTAATACAAAATCAGAAAAGTATCTCCTTCTATAGGACACAGTCAACTTATGAATACTATAGACGGTAAACCAGTCCTGGTACAGCTTAGCAACAAGGAGTAAATTCTCAGGACAACGGCATTGATTGTTGTTATTATGAGAGAGAGATAAATAAAATAGATGCTACAGGAAAGGTATGTCTGTGCCAAACATTTTATTATATTATTTGCATGCTCTACACATGCAGGTTAAATTTTTCTGTATGCGACTTAATGTGGGGGTGAGATGGAGATTTCGAAAGTGAAAGTAGACGGTTCCGTAAAAAAAGGGGAAATAACTCGTGAAAATCAACCCGCATGACCCCGTGTTTGGCATGGATCTAGAACCGGCTTAGGTCACTGACTCCAGGAATGGAAGTAACACAATTGATTTTGTCGCAGGTAGTTTGCGATTGTCATGTTTGTGTGAATGTGGGTCTATGGGAAATAAATTGGTTGTCCGTTTCCTTCCCATGGTTCCTTCAATATCCCTATGACAATATGGCCACATACCTGGGGTTGGGTCTTCGCCCGTTGGTGAGGATTATGGGGATTACAATCTTGAATCTGTGTGCTTTCTCAGGCTCCGGGCTGCTTCGCGCGTAAAACTGTCGCTCTCCTTCGATGGGGATCACAAACAGCCTTCATGAGTTTGTTTGCATCCGGTCATGGACTGGTCCCATAAAGTTGTAGGTTTCGGACGGGCAATGTGTAATGTGGGCTTAAAATGCGCAAAGGGTAAACTGTGCAAAGGCCCCCCTGCTTAAAAAAGATATAGCCGCCACCCACAGCAGAATATATGTATAACATATATGTGAACACTGCCTCATTACTGTATCCTATATGGCACATGGAGTGGCCAAGTCCGCCATCTTTGTGTATTCCAGCTATTAGCCAGTTTCATCTGTTCTACCGTTTGACAAAGAACGCAAAATGTGAAGTAGACCATATGTTATCATGTAGCTAATCACGTGTAGAAAAGCCAGGTGAATGGACTCCTATCAATTATATTACACCAAACTGAAAAATATGTCAGTTTTCTGGACAGGTTTGTGCCTGTGTTTTTAACAACATGAACCACCATTATAAATAGCCTCATACACAAAAAATCGGACAGTGTATCACTTTTACCTGGCGAACTACACAACACATACCATATATCATACGATCCTCTAACTTCGATAGCCGCACAGATTCGAGGCCATTTTTATTTTCTTGTTCTATCGCGAGATTTACGTGTTACGTCACTTCCATTGCACTTGTGCGTTCAACCGAAGCCAGATGAAAGGTCACAAATGAAAAGTTAGAAACATGCTATTTAAACAGGACTAATACATTGCCAAACAACACAACACACCCAAATGTTGTGTTTTCCACTAATCCCATTAACCCCCTCCATTAAAATCCGGATTTCGATAGGAAAACTTACACATAATTAGTTCGCTTGAACCGTATGTTGTTTACATGTTTATCAATGGAGGTCACGTAATATTTGTAGGTAGAAAGGCACTAATAATGTAGGAATATGGATTTTCATTCAGTCACCACCTTATCCTATTTATTTTTTTAATTTTCACTTTTAAGTTCGTCCACATCAGTCCAATACCTCCATTTATCAGCAGATATATGCAATCTGGTCTCTTTTTTTGTTATTCCCATTGTGGACGAGTACCACATGCAGAAGGGATTGAAATGTCTTACTCCAAAAATAGACATTACCACTTTAAAAAAGTATTGAAACCAACAAGTTGAAACTTCATATTGTTTAATTTGTTTAATCTAGCAAATTATATTTTCCAAGTTGGCTATCGTTTGTCTGATCATTTAAGTTCGAAACAATATGTATCCGATCGTGACCCCTGAACGCAATGGTACATTATGCAGTCACAATTTGTGGTGTCTTCCAACCGGGCACCTGCACCGGAAGAGCACATGACGTCATCGGGTCAGAGGTCGCGACCTTTCACGGTACGCTGGAGGCGGCCATTTGTAGACGAGCGTGTTTTGAAAGTAAACAATTGCATTTCTCCGTGCTTTTGAAGCCAGTAAACGCAATATATATACAGATAATTGGATTATATTTGCATGTAACTAATAAAAAAGGTTTATACTCTGTTAATTATTACGCATGTTGTTTAATATCGTTAGAGTCTCGAATTATGAGCAGTCCAGGATATATCCGCTAATGTACTCTGTTATTAGCTATCAACTCCAGTGACATGCATGCAGTTACCTGAATCTCCCTGGTGTCTACTCTCGCCTACTATGCTAGTAGATATGGCTTTACCATATGGTACTTTATGGTAACGTGTACACTAACAATAAGCTGTGCATCAGATTGAAAACTTTATACATCAACATTTATTTTGAGATTGATGGGATTATGATGATTGATTATCAATTGGTCGATGTTTTGACAGAGAACTGATGGGCTATGTATATACATCTAAACCGGACACCCTGTGGACCCCGTTATGTTTCATATATATGACGTTGACTAATTTATTTGATTGTCGTGTTTGTTCATTGTTGAAAATGAGAACCAACCTGCATGGAATGTTTAATTATCCCCTTGCCGATAGTCAAGAGGGGATATAGCGTTAGTCTGTGTACGTGCGTACGTATGTACGTGCGTACGCACATGTGTCCGTACGTCAGTAATGCTTTTCATTTTAAAAGATTCGTGAACCACGTCACAGATTTTGATAATATTTGAGTCTAGGGATGGTGCTTTGTTGTGCATGCTACCCACATCCGACCGCCCAAGGTCAAGGACGTGTGCTCACCTTGTTTGTAAGGCAAAACTGTTTTTCTTTCGTTCTTTTTTATTATGTGTTATCGGGAAACGAGCTTTGTATTGACCCAATACGTACTGACTGATAACATACTACCGTATAAGGAATCGACCTGATACGAATATCCGGGTTATAGCGAATTGAAAGGTGGCGTTCTATTGGACGAACGACGTCACATGACGTTACCGAAAGACGTCAGACTAATCACATAACGTAGATATTTAAACAAGTCCGCGTTGTTTTCAACGAAAACTGTTTTAAATTTGCTCATTGACTAGCATAAAACGTTATCTGATGAATAAAATACTAGTCTAGTGTCGTTCGATATCAAGACAATGAGGTTCGGCTCGGAAATGGCACAGCCTTGCCTGATAAACTGGATATCAAACTACACTAGCCTGGTATTCTCTGAATTAGTATGATTTATGAAAGCATGTTCCAATGCATATTATACAGAATATTGAGTCCTTACTTCGTATACGTATACGTAAGACATCAAACACAATTAATAATGAGAAATGTGTCAATGGGACACGTATACTACCACTGCCAGCATGCGTACACGGATGTTATTGATCAGCTGTCATAACTGTAGAGACAGTTACTTTAATGACAGTAGGATATTCAAAATTCCCACTGAATACTAGCAAACGGTAGTCGGTAAGTCGATGTGTAAGTCAGTTACTGCCCTAATTGAGGTGTCCATGTGTTTGAACAACCTACATGTGCCCATGGAACACCGAGCCGCGAATGGTCATAACTGTAGAGAGACTTCCTTTAATGACAAATGGATATTCAAAATTACCACTGAATACTAGCCAACGGTAGTCGGTAAGTCGATGTGTAAGTCAGTTACTGCCCTATTTGAAGTGTCCAAGTGTAAACAACCTACATGTAGGTTGTTCAAACACATGAACACCTCAATTGGGGCAGTAACTATTACTTACTACTGAATGGTATGACAGATGTATATTTGTTTATTGAGCAGCCTCCGCTCTTCACAAAGTGGCCAATCCCTGCCACCGGCCCTATGGCAAAAACGCGGTGGCTCCATGGCAGCAACGCGCGCTTCTCATGATCAGTCGATGTTGAGATGGACGACATATGTGACACATAACGCATCAAATATTTGCATGACCGCCGTTTCCTATACAATTGAATGCGTTGGTTTATCGCTAGTGTGGTGACAGCCGTACGTTCTAATTTAATGCATACAGTAGATACGGTTATTGATAATAGGCACTTGTAGATGTATATGTAGATAACACGAAATAACTTGAAAGAGATAAGTATATTATACTCAAAGTATGTGTGGGTGGCAGGTGGGAGCATGCGATGGGTAATTTTATGATTGGGGTTCATCCTTACCGGAATCCCTACCGCACACCTGTAGCCGAGTTCACCAACATTGCAAAGTATACTTTTTAGCAAAGTTAACTTTGAGGGAGTAATAATTTATTTTTCCTGAAATGCATTATTTCACATAGAACTAACGACTGCATATATTTGATGATTAAAAGTATGCAGACTTATTATACTGAATGTATTACATTATCACAGCCAAAATGGCTGTGATAATGTAATAAATTCAGTATAGTAAAAATTATTAAATTCATCCTAAAATTGAAAATTTCTCCCTCAAAGTATACTTTGCTAGATAAGTATACTTTACATTGTTGATGAAATCAACACGTACGACGTTGACATGTTTGTATTTGACCGTTGAATCTTAGCTACAATAATTCGCCTCCGATATGATATCTACGGCTACAATTTGACCCATTCAAATAGTGTGAGCAACCGAAGTGCATACCCAAACCTATTGATGTTGTGTCAAAATTTAGTAAATTGTATATTTTATACCTTTAAACAAATAATATTTGATGTACAACTAGTAAATTGCCAAAAATAACATAACAGGGAAATCATTTTCCCATGGAAGCCATCTTTTCTCTAGTTGTCGTTCAATTTTAAACATAAAGAAATTAAGCTTTCAAATTTACAAGATATACATGTAAATGTCAGATAAACACATTGACACGGTAAAATAACCAATTTTTGTTGAATCTGGGTATACCCCTTTTGTGATTATTACGATTAGTCGTAATCCTAATACTTTTAGGGGAAGGGGCCAAATGACTTTGGCGTGGTATGGACCTGGTCATGTTATTCTAATTGCAGGGCTGATTATATAGTTTGTTTCGATGTAAATAGTCCGTTCTGATTTTGGGATCCCCCCGCCCCCGCACCCCCACCCCGAATGCAGCAGTTTACAGACGGAATCGAGCCCGTTGGTCCCGCCTTACCTGACCTTAGCTGTTGATAGGCCGTTACACACGAATCAATCAATATATTGAAAGTGTCACAATTCTACAATAGCATGGAGGAAGTGAGTTGTTTATAGCCGAGCACGGTTTTGTCTATTATAATTACTATGATTGATCAGTAAAATGTGTTAATGGGTGACAGTGAGGGGTCATTCATTATATGTCGTCCCCGTATGTCCTTCCGTCTGTTGTCCCGTAGTCTATGTCTCTCTGTCCGTCTGCCCTTAACACATTGTTTGTCTGGCAAACTATATAGTTATTCAGTGATCAGCATTGCCTCGTTTCTTATTAATTAAATTAGTATTCGTTTCATAAATATCATTTTATATCATCACTTGTGCATTTTCCCTACATATGTGCTTGCGGTTTATCGAGAAGTATTGTAATAAAGAGCGGGTGCAGCCATTATTACATTGTACAACCGTCGCAGATGGACTTGCCGCGAGTGGTTGACTAGTAGAAACGCTGTGTATGCAGTCGGCGTATATTCCTCTCATCATACGGGTTGTGATGAACGGTATAGACGCCGGCATGTGCCAAGTTACAGGACCGATCGCCAATTTGAGGTGGTAGTTTCTCGCATGCAGCGGCTCATTTATTATATTGTGTGGTGGATGGCACGGAATATAGCAGACGCATATCACTGAAGCTTACATTGGACACAGTTTAGACTTGTCTGAATTAAAGCAATATATTTATGAATGTCTACCGAAATATTGTATGAAACTTTCAAATAGATATCTAGATGTTGTATGTAAAAGCACCCACCCGAAGAAATATTTGTTTCGAGTAAATAGCTAACGTGTATATATCGTGTTTACAAATGATATTCTCAAACTGTATATCTGGTTGTGGCTGGAGAAATTGAGCTTATCGCATTCGTGACCTGTCTAGCTCCGGATTCACTAACAATATCCCGCGGCCCGAAAGGAAACTATACTTGTTGCTCCAAGCTGTACAAATGTTTCTCTATCCGACTTGCGAGCGAGCGGTACAGACACTGATCAGACTGCGCTGGTGCGCATGCTGATCTGGGTCTGCACTGGACGCAGCAGCCGTTGGCCATTTGTTCATCCAGTAAGAGCCATACATATAAACACTGTCTAAGTCAGTCTCGTCATTTCGGTTGTATTGACAAAACGTACTTAGAATAGCACAATTCACTCTGGTCAAGGGGTTTATCGAATGTTGTTTTCCCGAATATAATCACGTAGTTCACCCTATGGCCTCATTGGCTGACAGATACAGATGCTGACGTGTGTGTTTGTTATATGATATTTCTCCCACATGATTTTGTTGTGTGCTTGTTATATGGTAATTCTCCCACATGATTTTGTATCATTATATATGCATATGATAAGTAATACCATTTTATACACTGATATACAAAGTGAATAGTAATAACATATTGCAGAAAATGCAACTGGGTGTACTACATGGATATGTCGGAAGGGTCCGGAAATATTATTGTATTCATTTAGTATGCACATACTTGTATGACGGTTTTGTACCAAGAGTGGTCCATTACATATACATGTCATATTCTATATGTATGCTTTTGCATTAGATCTATATACCCTCATACATTTTCGCATGTGGTCTCCTTTCGAGTATGAGGGTGGAAAAACACGTACATGTATATGTATTCACACATCCGGCAACACACACCAGGCTTCCATCATACATGTACCTTGAAGGTGGAACATTGTCTGGACAAAGGCTGAACAATTGCAAATCAATAGCGTAAGCTGAAGGATCTATACACAGACTATACAGGTATTATACTTGATGTTATGTTAATACTGCAACCTGAATGTCTGACGAATGTTATAAGCATATTTTAATTAATTAATTTTCATCGGTGTGGAGAGGGGCCAAATATTTCGTTAGAGATATCAACAGTATTTCATTAACTCAATAGCGAACAGCGTAGGTTTTGTTCGGGCGGTGCGAATGCGCATGCTCATCTGGGGCTACGCTGGCCGCGGAATTCGACAATTTAATCGTGGCGGGACACATATGTACAGATTTGTTAAGTATCTCATGTATAAAAATTACAGTTTAATTATGTGAATACTATGGCAGCAAAATCGTTTCATGAGCATACTTTCGTCTGTGTGTGGGCCGCCGGCTGAGAAAAGGAACAGTACAACATTTGCAACAATTGTGTATCATGATCACCTTGCACAGTATGGTAATGGTCTAATAGTTTTACTGACACAGCAAGGTTATTTCAGTGACAGAATGGCGAACAGCATAGGCCTTGATCAGACTGTGCATATGCACAGGCTGTTCTGGGGCTACGATGGTCTGACACGTCGTAGGGTGCGTTTTTCTCAGTATGTGGCCCATATAAACGTTGTGCAGCCGATTTGAGATTATGTTAAACTTTTTACTTAAACGAAACAGCTTACATACTGAAATCCAGCTGATATCACTGACTGCTATGCTAATTCAAAATTATTTCTGGTATAGAGGAGGCAGACATACTCACTACTGTAAATTGTAACGTGAGAATATACGTGGGCCGCCGGGTGACAAAATGGACCTTATTTTAGCAATAATTGTTAAATTATTTTGCACATTTAGGCTATGCAGTGAGAATAGAATTAAATTACCAGAATATAATCATTTTGTTAACGGAAGGTAGTATGAGCTCTCCACTGATGGAATGGCGATCAAGGTGGGCCCTGCCCAGACAGCGCGCATGTGTAAACTGATATGCTGATAGCATGCATAGTAAGATCCATTTTGTCAACAGGTATCCACGTGTTTATATTACACAATATCTGAGTTGGTGACCCTCGTTCTTTTTTTCATGTCATTATTGTCTTCACATGTTATCGTTGATGCAACTC